>OX451210.1:14198413-14401192 GCA_949628255.1 Macrophya alboannulata | reverse complement strand
CTGCAGAATACAGTATTATATTGGACCGTTACTATGTAATCTGGTGTAAATAAATAAATAAATACATAGATGAATATCAGTTGGGAGTATTCATTTTGAATCTCGTTAACACAACCCCTATGCGGACTCTTTGACGCCACGGAAGCCACTGAGTGCACTGACCCTGCTACAGCAGGTGCAGTTGATCAAGTTCAAGGTCGCTGCTCTCCCCACCAACAGAGTCTAAAATGGTATCGCCATCTCGCGGTCGAAGGGACGAACCACTTTGGCCCGTAAAATCGATATATGGCATGACTGCCGGTAAGAGTCGTACATCATTCAAAGTCTGCTTCATAGATGGAGCAGGGAGCATTAAACAGAAGTAAAGAATGTGTTGTGCTGCGTTATAATTCTCTGACGTCAGACGTGGTGTTGCACGCTGCAAGGCTGATGAACGACTGGCAGCTAATATACTCTGAATCTCGCTTCCCCCACTCTTGACTAACGTTTGCCTATGGGAAACTGAACGGCGCTGATGCTCCAAAGTCTGCTCCACAGATGGAGCAGCGGGCATTAAACAGAACTCAAATCTCCGACGTCAGACGTGGTGTTGCACGCTGCAACGCTGATGAACGACTGGCAGCTAATATACTCTGGAACCCCGCTTCCCCCACTCTTGACTAACGTTTGCCTATAGGAAACTAAACAGAACGGAGGGTCAGTGGCCCTCAAAGAGGCGTCAGAGTTCACATGAGGGTTATGTTTACGAGATTTAATATGATTACTGCGAACTCACCCGGGTGAGTTTGGAAAGTTTTCCATTTCAGAAATTCCTTATTTCGTAAGCGAATGAGACATGCAGAGATACACATCTATTCAAATGCATGCTTGCTTAGACATACACTCAGGGGGTTTTCCCGCCAACAATTTCAGCACACTTCCTCGGGTCATATGTTCTCCTTATACCAGGAGGGATTTTTGACTTAAAATTTCGAAAATCCTAAATAACTTGAGCATATTATACAAACTCGCATAGAGACAACTAAATGCATCTGTACAACTAAATGCATGGGTGAGTTTGGAACCGCGCTCGATTGAGACTGGGGAAAATTTGTAGAAAGGCAACTTGTAATTATTTCTTAAAAATGAATATGTATGCATTTGATTGAGTCTCTTTATTTGCTTCTTGAGATACAAGTCATCTTGATATATGAATCAGATTTGTAGTACATACATACTACAATAATATACTACCTAATGCAACTATTTTAAAAATGTATATGGAATTTCATCACCGTATATGTGTATATGCAATTGAATAAAGATTATTATTATCATTATTATTATTATTATTATTATTATATGAAAAATATCAGAATTATAATCTACAAATTAATTATCCAAAATTATATAAGAAAAATCGATGTGTAATAACGATGCCGTTAAAACACCGCAAAGTAATATTTTTCGTAATTTGTATTTGTTTAGGTAAGTATTAAGTGGACGGACTGCGTACAGATGCTGTGCATCTCTGCGGAGTATAGTATTATATTGTATACTGTTACCATGTAACCTGGTTTAAATAAAGAAAAATACGTAAATAAATAAACATATGTTCGGAGTATTTATATTGAATGAGCGTAAGCGCAACCCCCCTGTGAACTCTTTGACGCCACGACGTCCACTGACCCCGCGACTGCAGGTGCAGCTACTCAAGTTCAAGGTCGTTGCTCTCCCCACCAACGGGGTCTGAAATGGTATCGCCAAAGTGGGCCGTTGACTTTATTATTTGTCACTTTTTTATATTCCAAACAATAGCTCCTTCGTTCCTCTTTATTTGCTGTACTAATTTCGTAAATTGCTGCAGTTTAGTTCTTGAGAGCAACGAAAAAAACGAAATAGGAATTTTTATAGCAGGATAGCAGCCAAATTCAAATCTCGATTTTTTATTTTCTAAATTTTGTTAAAATCGGCATCGAGTCATAATGTAATTTGATGTAATAAACAAGAAAGTCAAAAAACATTCGTCTATGATTTTTCGGTAAATTTATCATCAATTAGTTAATTAATCTAGAATAGTTGATCCCGTCTGAATTCAAACCGACTGATGACGTTATACGAACTTTCAACACGGCGGCTCGTACATGCACGAAGTCTGATTGCGTCAGCCACGACGATCCGTTGCATTCCGAACTAATTTGACCGCATATGTATGCTTTGTCGTATGCAACTCGCACGTTATTCTCGTGATGTTCAAATCAAGATTGCATGTAGTGAGGCGTACCTATGAGATGGCATCGACTGAAGCCAGAGTCCTACGATTTACTGTATAATTTTAATACCTAAAAATCGTTGTATAAAATAAACATAACAAATAGTAATGAAACAATATAATGATTCTCCCATTACTCAGAAGCTGTTTACTTTTAATAACTAACAATATAGATCAATGATAAACAGAATCAGTTTTCAATTATCACAATTACTTTTTAATATGTATAACAAACGCACTTTGGGCCAATTTTTCAGATGTAACTCGACCGTATATTGTTTTATCGACCCAGAACCGATTGGAATCAATTATTTCGATGCCCAAAAATACTCCGGATTAGCAGTCCTAGAAATCTGATTTCGAACGTTGCAAGAAATTTTTTTTTCCTAATCGTGAAACTTTCGCAGAAATATTAGCTGTCTTGAAGAGTAGAATAGATCTCCAAATTTGAACTAATTGGACTTTGAGAATTAAAAATGACAGTCAAAATAGTTTTGAATAAAAAAAAAACGTGGAGTTATTGCATTTTCATCTCATCTCCCGCCTACACCAAATTTGCAAAAGTAATAATCGATTATGAAGAATAATATGCGTAATTAACTGAAATGAAAGTCTTGTAGTTTTACTTAAAAATATATATGTATATATTTATTAAATATCGTACTATTTCAATTACAACATATTCATCGTATATAATACAGTTATAATAATATATATTATCATTCATAAATCAAAATAGATTTTGTGTGATGCTTTTAGATATCAACAGAAATTTCCAATTTCACAAATCATATACCTATGTGTAATATATCATCGTTTACTTTTCCTTATCAAAACGCATCATTGCATGGGCTTTTTGAAGAATTTTCTTCTTGCTCTTTTTTTCTTTCTTCATTTTTCTTCTTCATAGTTGTGAAAATAGATTATATCTGAAGTATAATGTTGTTTTTTTATTTATTCATTTATTTATTTTTGTTTTACTGAAACGTATTTGACAAAAGTTTTGGAAGCTTTCCTTTACGCTTTATCGATAATAATAGTATGTAAACTTGTGAGTCAAAAAAGAGATCAACTTATAATATATCTTCAGGTAATGTATATGGATTTTTTTGTTTCTCTTAACTTATTCTTTTGTCATGCTTTTTTCATTCAGTGATTTTTTTTTCTTTTTTTTTTAATTTATGTTATTTTTAATCTTCAACTTTTTTTTTGTGGTTTTTAGTTTTTTATATCGACAGTATAATTATATTTGTGCTATTTTCTCTGCCACATCCATGCATCACGTTTGGATATTATTATATCATGCATTCAAAACATATAAATCTATAGGTCCTCCTCCTCCGTGTACTGCAACTGTTTCACATTGCAGTAATTAAAATAATCGAAAAGAAAAAAAAATAAATAAAAAAAAATATTCCAAGTAGTACATATTAATATATAACGTTCTACGACCCAAGTTGATTTACATCCATATAATATTGAAAAACAAAAAAAGAAAAGAAAAAAGAAATGTCTGTTGTAACTAATATACATATATAACAATAATTGGATTATTACTCAAAAGCTAATTCCCCAATCGTAGAAGTTACATACACGTATTGTTATACATGCATGTATATACCTATGTATGTACCGTAAGAAATCTTCCAAGAACCTGCTGCTGTTTCACCTTTCAAACGATACTCGCAGAGTCTTTGTCGTGTAATTTCATATTAACTCATAGAACTAAATAAATCTTAGTTTTTTCGTTTCTTTTTCTTAAATCACTAAACGAAATGTTAGGTACATAATAATCATAATCATAATAATAATAATAATAATAATAATAATAATAATAATAATAATAATATTGATAATAATAATAATATTGACAATAGTAATAAGATTAATAATAAGCATAAGAATAAGGATAAACGTAACAAAATAATAAAATAAATTACCTTCTAATATATACACACAACGTATTAATATAATTAATATAATAGTATAAATAATTAATGTCGTTTCCTTTGTGTTATCTGCATTTTTTTTTTTTTTGTTTGTTTTTCGCCTTTCTTTAATCTATATCATTATATCTATTATATGTATTTATTGTGTAATTACTATTAATGAGGTTTATCTGTGCTGTGTGTGTGTTCGTGTATGTATGTATGTGTCTGACTTATGCATCGATAATATGTAAAAAAAAAAAAAAAAAAGTATTAGCAATTAGATATAATTCGCCATAAATAAGTACCCAATAGTTTCGTATCAAAATAACATAAAGAATAAATCTTTCTAAATTGTTTGTTTCACATATTTTTATAATATATTTTTATTTTGTACTTTTTCGCTTTTTTTTTTGCCCCTTAATTTTCATCTGAATACAATATTAAAAAGAAATCTTAATCAGCGACTAAATACGTAAATTCAAATTCAAGCTCTACTGTCAAATTGTGATTCAATTTATCGAATTAGACAGATGATTATGTTATTTTGATAGATTCATTACAAGCTGAGCTACTCATTTATCAAATATGTGTCCATTGTTTCTAGTTTCAATCAGGGTTTCACAATCGGAATTGTTTAATCTAAATCCATTTATCTGACAATCAGCAAGCAGTTAGAACTATGCCAGCTTTCGATTCTTATGTAAATCTACACGTAATATGTTAGGACAGAAAATAATTCGTTTTAATCTAGTTATTTTTTTTTTCTTTCTTTATCATGGATTATTATTCTTGAAGCAAACTCAAGCTTGTTGGTTTCCCCATCTGGGAATCTTCAAATTAAGATAGACAGAGAGAGAGAGAGAGAGAGACAGAGAAAGAAATCTTAGCAACACAAAATTAGTTGCCAACTAGTCGAGCGGAATAAGAAACATGTATAAAATCTGTTCTCTCCTCATCTGTTCTCTCTCTATCTTTCTTTCTGTAAAGTAAGGAAAAGCAAAAAAGCAAACAAAAAAAAAATGGAAATCAAAATATAAAAAATTAAAAAAAAAAAAAACAATTGACATCAAAGGAAAAAATAAAGTAAAATAAATATTAATGGTAATAAATTATTATCACGCAGAGAACTGCAGCCGGAAAACTTAAATATCGATTTCTGGCGAGGACGAACTTTGACTGAAAAAAAATCTTTCGAAATTGAGGTTGAAAAAAAAATAAATGTTACTAGCTTTTTAAGAGGTTTTCTTTCTAAACTGTGATAGATAGCACATTTGATATCACAAATATTTGGATTTGATTCATAAAGTAAAACGAATATTAATTTTATGTATTTCTTCAAATATTTCAAATAGGAAAACTAATAATTCGAATTCGTTCACTAGCTGTGGCGATTAACTCAGCGAAAATTCGCCCTTTTCATTTTCTTTTTCTTATTCCAACATCATATTGGAATTATAATATACTGGCGGTACGTATGAATCGATTTATACATACATTGGTTAAGGTATATTTTCTGAATTGCAAGACCACAAAAGTAACGACAATGCAACTAATTATTAATGACGAATGTTTCAGTTTTTTAATTTTAGTATTTACCTAGTTTTTTTTTTTTTCAACTCTTTCAATATTTTAAATCCGTTATGTTTTTCCAAAAACGATAACGTTCTACTTCAACGGGAGCCCGACTGACTCACCACTTATTACACCCCTTTGGCTACTTTTTATTTTTATACAAATATATATATTGGATACTTTATGCATGTTTTTATTTTCTTTTTGTTTTTCTTCAATAATAAAAACAAAAATTCAAATAAACTTCTGCGCACGTAAATATCGTCAATATTAAATTGAATTTGAAATGAATTGAGCCGATCGACCACAAGCCTCTGGGATCACTTTTGTTAAATATATAAATCAATTTCATCATCATTTTAATTATTTAACATACAGTAACAGAGCTGCAAGCGTATAGACGACGAAGTAAATTCAAGGATATTTATCAAACTTTGTTTAAATAGTAACTATTGATCAATTTTTAGCTACTATTCATTAAATTTTATTCCAAACATCATTTTCCATCTTTCTGTTCGTTCCAAAATGAAAAAAAAAAAAAAAAAAAAAAAAACTGCATTTCAGTTTATTCAACTGGCTATTCTATACATACTGGCCTCATTTTCTCGAATGGTATTCTCTATATTGTTTATGAAAATATATAATCGTTAAATAAAATTGAATCAATTTCACTACGTCTTTAACAACAATCTTTGTTTCATCGTACCCGCCGTTTAAATTCCCGTGTTAAATATTATTTAAATAATAAATTAATTTCTCTTATGATGCGTTATTATCGCACCGTCTCGTTCTTCTTTAGGTTGATCCTTGTCCCCCCAACCCCACACCTCGTGACTACCATCTCCAGTTCTTTCAACACGTTTTTTTACCATGTCGTAAGATACGCTTTTCAAATCGTAAGCCCAGCCGATTTTAGCAAAGAAATCAATGAACGCCGTCGTTGTATTACATCTGTAATTTCCAAGCTCAGCTGTCTTGTAATCCCATGGAAATACGTGGTGATAATTGTGCCAGCCCTCACCCAGAGCCACAAATGCCACTCCGCTATTCTCCGAGGGATTTATGTATCTGAAAAAAAAAAAAAGATGAATATCATCAGAATCGAAATAATAAAGAAAAAAAAAAATCTTCAAGATCCAGGTTTTCACAATTTTCTAATTATAAAGAATAAAAAAAATCAACTTTTGTGGTAAATTTGAGAATTTTTGTGAATATACTTTTATTGAATTAATTTATCTAATTTTCTATTTTCTATTAAATAATTTTTCCACTTACTTGTCGTAGGGTTTACCGCCGAATAAATGAGCTGCAGAATTGACGAGCCACGTTGCATTTAGAGTGAAAACGTACCTAAGTACAGCTGGTACGAAATACGCATTACTCCAAGTTTCGCCCCAGCATACTACAGGAATTACAGTTGGTAGAATGAAGCAAATCAGGGGCATAAGAAACACGTAGTACCTGTATTAGACGATTAATAAATACTGATTAATTTCTAATCTAAATTATAATACTTAACGTATAATTTAAATCTGATTGTCATCAGTTTGATTCAAGGCATAGTCTAGTCCATTAAATACGAATTTCAAATAGCAAAAAAAAAAAAATATTATTAGATGGCTTTAGATCGATCGTTAACGTAAGGCCGATTAGACGCGTCTCTATATCTCTAACGTCGATAACTTATTATGTAATCGCGTTAGGTAACAATTTTTGTAAATAAGAAAAAAAAAAAAAAAAAAAAAATAGGTATAAAAATAGTATGAGAAATTCTCGTAAAGATGATAATTACGATAGACATAAAAATCTTACTTTTTTTGAAAAGCAAGTATAGGATCACTTTCTAGATCGCTTAGATCAATTCCTTTTCCTTTCTGCTTTACGTCTGGGTGTTTTCGGCACAAAAGCCAGCCGACATGAGCGAAGAAAAATCCTCTCGTAGCGTTGTGGGGATCTGCGTCTGTTTCACTGTATTTATGATGAACTCTGTGATCCCGTGCCCAATCCAAAACTGCATCCTATACGAAAAGAAAAATAATAATGTGTTAGACGAAATGGAAATTGATCATATACGACATGATTATAGTTTCGTGTCTATCATTATTTCATTTTATTCGGATATCATTTACGAGTTGGATAGAAAGCAAAAAAAAAAAACACGTATCAAATTAAATTTTAAGTAATGCTTGCAAATGAGAAAATATTGATGTTCTCTGAAAACGACATTTATTCTTCTCTTTTCTTTTCTTTTTTTTTTTTCAACAACCGCTTCGCAGTAATGAAAAAAAAAAAAAACAGACAAGTTTTTTCTTATCTCAGGTATACGTGGTAATATTGATTTTGTCTATTTGTAATACGATATATAAAGCGTACATGTACGAACTGTTGAAAAGTTCGAAGATCACTTCTACGTTACATTATGCGCTTTGAAAGTAAATTTTTCGTGTTCTTTTCAAATGCTAAAAAGTTCGTAAGCTGCAAAAAAAAAAAAAAAGAATAGGAAGAAGAAAAAAAGAAGAAAATACTTCGAAAGATAAATTTACAATTTGTTTCTGGGAATTGGAAGTTAACAAAGGTAGGGTGAAAAGAGGAATAAAAAAAGAAACAGAAACTAAGGTAGATGTTATGTGTTACATGTGAAGATATATATATATATATTAGAGTGAAGCCTCTGCACTGCTGACAATGGGCCAGTTCGCGTCGATAATTAATAATCGAATTATACCTGTACATCTATACCTGAGAATGAAATCAAATGAACAAGAAAAAAAAAAAAAAAAACAAATTCAAAGTGTTTCGAAAACAATTCCATCGATTGAATTGAAACAAGTTTTCTTTTTTGTTCTTCGTATTTCTCAGAGAAAATGACGTGTGTAATATAAGAATATTAATATACATAAACAAGGAAAGAAAAAAAAATTAAAAAAAAACTTTTCGCTTTATGAAAAGTTTTAACTATCATAAATAGACGAAAGTATGGCACGTTTCAACCTTGTAAATTGTTTACTTCCAAACGAAATGAGTTCAAGGGGGTAAATGAAGAAAGAAAAAAGTAATTAAAGAAAAAACCGAGGAAAAAACGAAGAAGAAACAAATATGTTTTTCATATATTCGCTGTGTAAATAGATGAACGTTTTGTTCAAATTTTCAACGTCTATATATAGTTAATGACAGAGTAAAGAAGAAGAATAATTAGCAAATCGGGTTGCTAAATGAGCTCGCTTACGTAACTCGTAACCACAGCTGGAGTAAAGTTAATGAAACGTTAGACCATACTTATTTTCTTTAAGAGAAAAAAAAAAAAGAAAGAAAAAAAGATAAAAATAGATAGAAAAGAGAAGAATCAGAGTAAAGTTCACCTTGCTGTAATAAATACTAAATATTCACGACTGAACAACGAACAAAGGTGTAGGTATATAAAAAAAAAAAAAAAGATATTTATAAGATATAAATCGTTGCATAATAACTATATTTATAAAATGAAATTTTGATTATTAAACAGAAATTGGAATGATAAAAAAAAAAAAATTAAAGATACAAAACGTTGCGATTAAATTAATTAATGAAACTGATATGATAAATTTTTTTTTTTTAAATATTATTTTTGAAGGTATTATTTTAACCTTTGGAAGATATTTTTTCATGTTATTTTACATTTTTGTTTTCTCACGAACCTATATCTTCAATTAAGAAATAAACCCAATATACTAAATAATATTATTAAGCCTGAAAATATCTATCCTTGGTTAACCGCAGCAGTTAACTAGTATTAAAATTTCCTTTGAGAAAAAAAAACCATGGGGAAATACCGAACAAAATGACGATACATATATATTATAATCATGAATTGGTCTCTATGATACATGTTTCGCGTGAAATTCATATCGTCACTTTTGACAGTAGAGAAAAAATTTTTATATTGGAAAAAAAAAATAATAATAATAATAATAATAATAATAATTGTAACAATAACGGCTCTGGGGAGATTTCCTTAATAAATACATGTACGTATGTTTTTTCTATTCTTGCTGTTGAAATTAATATCGCAGTTTGCTTTTTTTTTACTAACTATAAGTATGATACAGAAAAAAAATTCAATGATATAGTGAGTATAATATAGATAAATTCATATATCAGGGTACCCAATTCGACCCTTTTTTTCTTTCTTTTGGTCCCGTATGAAAATTTGATAGTTTTTTACATTTAAGGAAGCCCTCCCCAAATTTTAGATCTATTAAAAATTTCTTAGGGGTAGTGAAAGAAAAAATTTTAATTACCCTGTACAAACCATTGTAGATATCATTTTTTTTCATTTTAATAAATGACCGAGCTTTGAATATTAATATCTTGTAAAAACAATAAAAATCGATATATATATATATATATATATATATATATATATATATATATATATATATATATATATATATATATATATATATATATATATATATATATATATATATATATATATATATATATATATATTTGACCATTTTTGGAATTTTCAAAATTCTCGAGTGCCCCGTAAAAAAATCTTTAATTGAACTAAAATTTGCGAAGTGCTTCTGAAATGTAAAATAAGTAAGAAAAACTGACAAATTTATGTATATAATTAAAAATTTTATTCACCTGAAACGCCAGCGTGTTGAACAATGTGAGAAGTAGCCTAAGTTGCCATTTCGCTTTGTAGGCTTTATGGGCCCAAAGTCTGTGTGCACCAGCCGTAATACCCAGACCGGAGCACTGATAGAGGAAAAATGCTGAAATTTTACAATAGCATAAATTTGGTTTGATTTCAGACGATTCGTATAAAATTACATGATTCGGGGTTTTTTTTTTTTTCTTTTTTTATTTTTTATTTATCTACATGTATTTGTGCGGTTGCACACGCGTCTGTGAATAAATTATGACGCAAAAATAAAATACATAACAAGAACGAAGCCTGTTTCAAGTATACATATAGATATATAGAGTCGAGAATTTTAGCATAGATTAGAATTTCGAAATCGGTATATAGAAAAAAAAAAAAAAAAAGGAAAAATTTATACTGGACTTTGGATGCATAATTAATAAATAGAGAGTCGTGATTCATAAACGCGTGTACGAATTTGTATATAATTACAGGTATATATACCTATAATTAAATCGAATGACATGTATACAAAGGTACGAAGTATAGTGACAAATTTCCGTGAATTTTCAGCAAATTTCGAATTAGCAAATCATGTGAATGCGTGGGGTAATTATGTGTTAATGTATAGCAGCTCTCACGTGGATTGTGAGAAATGAGAATATTCATTATTGCTTTTTTCTCTCTCTCTCTCTCTCTCTCTCTCTCTCTCTCTCTCTCTTTCTTTATTCCAATTAGTTTATTGAAAACGGTCGTGTGTGTGTGTGTGTGTGTGTGTAGGTGTGTATTATATATATCCATATATGAGGAAGAACCGGATTTTTTTTTTTTTTACTCATTTTTAAAAATCATCATACCTTATGCGAATTGGGGGCGCAGAACTGTGACATAAAACCCGCGTTTACACAATCGAAGAATAATTCAAAGAATTTAATTAGCAAATTCGTGAAAAGATAATTAACAAAATGCGGAAATTTAATCAACTCTACATACAACTGCAGATATATGTCAACACCTTGAAACTACATCAACCAATATAATATATACGGTGAACGTTGTATTTTTTTTTTACATTTGTCAAATTGCAAAAAGTTCGAAATAGAGATGTTATCTTTTATAATGAAAAATAAATCGACATTTTGTACTTATATATTTTTCGTTTCCTCATTTTTCGTTAACGCTTTCGAAATTTTGTAAAAAATCGAATTTTTCAATTTTTTTTTTTTTTTTTTTTTGTTTCTTCGGTTTGACCCAATTTGGGTTTTATTTATTTATTTATTTTTTCGGAATTATTCAGCAACTTTCGCAAGACCTTAAACTACCGATAAAAAAAAAAAGAAAGAAAAAAAAAAATAAATAAATAATTCCTCGAAGTATAATTATCGACGTTGAAAACGAAATTGGGAAGAAAAAAAAAAAAAAAAAAAAAGAAATAAAAAGTTCGCGTAATCAGTTGTAGTCAAGATATGTAGTTGATAAAACGTCGATAAACGTACGTCGTTGCACCGTTTCAACGTAACGATAAAACGTATAGATAGGTGAATAAATATAGGTATATAAACGCGGATGAGATATTAACGTAACCACGACAATGAATTTCGTCAATTGACGCCGTTGCAAGAGATGATGAATTAACAACTGTAACACGTCCGAGTTTACTAAACGGTGATATTATAGCCTTATGGGTACACACATATACTTCATAATACATATGTACAATATACATACAATGGGTACATAAGATTTGCACTTGCCATATCACGAACGATGATACACCCGGGCTGTAAAGTATTATCCCGAAACCAACCAACACTATCGTAAAACGTGTCTCGTTTATATAAATATATGTACATATTATATTGATGTCTACACCAAATCGGTGTTATCATTTACGACGTAGAGTATAGGTACATATGTTAAGAGAACGTAGTACGCGTAGAAAGTAATTCATTGGCAATTGCAACCGAGCGGTAAATTCAATCTCCAAGGTCATTTTAGTTCTCAAAATGTCAGATTAACAAATAATACTATTGTAATCTGCTACCTAAATAATTTTTTTTTTTTTTTTTAAGTAGTGGATATCTTTGTCAACGTTTTTACTCTTTCATTTTTACTTTTACATATATATATATATATATATATATATATATATATATATATATATATATATATATATATATATATATATATATATATATATATATATATATATATATATATATATATATATATATATATATATATATATATATATATATATATATATATATATATATATATATATATATATATATATATATATATATATATATATATATATATATATATATCTTTTATATTATTTCGCAATACGTTGCATATAGAACTATAATTCAAACGTTAAATTATCCAACTCCAAAAAATATTATTTCGAAACAGACACACAAGTGATACCTGGGTGTGATTTATACAGTTTAATTTTTTTCAGAAAGTTCTTACAGCAGCATGGAGAAATTTTTTTTTTTAATAAAGTGTTATTTAAATTAATATTATATTAATTATATGATGTACCTATGTACAAATGCAAATTGTTACTACGTACCGAATATCGTTGTCGTAAGTTTTGCGGATGTGAATACGAGGTAAAAACCGTACAGTGCGGCCAGGTGAAGGTAGACAAATATCGCTACGTTTCGCCAAACAATTTCTCTCACATATTTTGGCTTTTCTTTTTGTATTTCTGGTGGTGTGATGGTAGCGCCTTCGATTGTTTCACCCTCAAAAAGCACCCCCGTTGGTGCGCTCGTTATGTTCGGCGCCATCCTTACTCTAGTTCTGTAACCAAATTAACGAAAGAAACAAAACGATTAGAACAAAAATTATTTTTTCACTTATTTCTAAAAATCAAAAGGAAAAAGAAAAAAAAAAAAATGTATGTGTAATTTGTTCAATCGAGTGATACACGATAAAATATCAGATTGAAACGAATTGTGCGAGATAAAAGTATAATCAATCGAGACTCCCTCCTAACCCGCGTTTGTGCTTACCGCAGCTATTGCGTTATGGTAATTCAGAAATTGTATAAAATTTCGTTTCAACAAAATATCGAAAAACCGGTCTAATCAAACGAAAGTTATCAATTAAGCAAGCCTTGGCATTAAATTTTCAAATGGCAATACAAATTCGAAATGAAAAGTGTTTCAAGTTTCGTATAATATTTAACGTAGTGTCAACAGATGTTGAGGCAGGCGCACATAACATAATAAATCATCGAACGATTATTTAATTAGTTTTTTTTTTTTTCGCCTTTCCTAACCGTAGAACGCTGGGACGCCGGTTATGGACCTCAAGAGTCTCCGTCTCGCTCTGCATTCGATAATTGGTTATTTTATTACATATTACATCGACTCGACCCCGGCTACCGATATGGACGACAAATGTAATCTTAATAGTTTTTAATTAAAAAAACGAGTTATGTTGATCAATCCGCTATACTCTATATATACGATATATATGTATACCTATAAGATAAAAAATACGGATCAGGACTAAGCAGACGAATATTTCTCTTGCGTATATCTCAACAATTATAAGAAAAGCACAATATTTATCGACGTAGACATATAATACCAATAATTACATCGTCTAGAAAATTCGCCGAATTTTCTAGAACCATGTACCGTCTGTCTTCATAGAAGAGGTGGAGCCGATAACAGTTTCAAGCTGTCGCTAAGCGGAACTTAGAGACGAGGTAATGAAATACCTTGATTATTGTGTATGGATATAACAATACTATATATATCGTACTGCAATGAACCGCGATATATAAAAGAAGAAGTAAAAAGATCCATGTACTAATTGATTCGTATTTATCGATGATAAATTTTCATTCGGTTACTTTCTTCTCATTTTTATTCTAATTTTTTTGTTTTATTTTATTTCTCTAGCAGATATTTTTGATTTTTTTTTATGAACGATTATAATCATGCACGAAATTATATACGACGAACGACGACACACTTGCATCACCTGCACGCACTCGAAGTATTGTAAATGTAATACTACTGGTGTTGGCTACTGCTTATTCTGCATCTGCGGTCGGTTATAAATTATTATCGAATTTTTATTAGGGTTAAAATGTTTGTTGATATGACAAATAAGATAAATAAAAGTATGAGTAAATATATGTTTAACTGTTTTAAGAAATAATGAAAACCGCACGCGTCGTTACGTCGCAATTATATTATATATGAAACAACGTAACATACGAGTACCTGGCAATGAATCTTAATAGCCTACATGCTGATGGAAAGAACATCGAGGCGTGTTTCGTCGAGCTCTATGTCCGCCTATCGACTGTCGAGTGAGTTCTGAACTGAAGGCGCTCTATTCACCGGCGCAAAACCCTACGACGCTCTGCGCCGGGACGCCGAGCGTCGGTGACGACGTCCTTTATCTCTCTCTCTCTTTTTTTACCATTTACTGTGGACCAATTCGAACGGTCAGTTATTTCATCTTTCTATTTTTAATTTCTTTGCTTTTGAAAAAAAAAAAAAAAAAAAAAAAATCTAAATAAAAAAATTCAAATATTGCAAATTTCAAAACGAAGATATAAAAATAAAAGAATTCAGGTCAATCATTTCCTATATTCATTTATTTATTTTCTCAAATATCCGCGTAAATTTTATTCCCTCTCTGAACCCCCGCGATCATCTCCCACTCTCTTGTTACGCTTAGCCAGTTTTTCGTTGGACGGTTAAATCTGAACGAATGAAAGGACTCGTGAGGGTTTATAGTGAGCAACGGTACGAGTAGACGCGGTTGTCCTACACAACAAGTGATACATGTGTATAGAGATATACGTATACGTATGTAAGTACGAGGTAAACGCTCGGCCGATAACCGTGAATTGTACCGTGAAATGCTGACCTCGGCATTGGCCTTGATCGTATACCACCGTCAGGGCGATGAGCCAAGATTTATAAACGAGAGAATCTGGAGCTCTCCTCGATGCCTCGGGCTGCAGCAGCAGCGGCAGCAGCAGCAGCAGCAAGAGACCGTTAAAATTCTATCTATACCCTAGTCTAGACTTCGACGGACCTTTACCCGATATTAACTCACACTACCTCATATATAAGTAGAAATAAATATACATACTCGTAGATATATCTACTGAAATGAATCTATAGAAGATAAAATATAGAAGAAATTTTACCAAATCAGAGTTATCTTATTTTTGAACATTAATATGTGTTCTTTTGAACGGATAAATAAAGAATAAGAATAAGAATAGGAACATGTTGGATACGTTGGCGGTGAACAGTGCAGCTCCGAGTGCGAGTCTATAGCCAACAGCAGCAGTAGCAGCAAGAGGTAAAGAAGAGAATTGTAGGGAAGGAAAGAGAAAAATAGAGAGAGAGAGAGAGAGAGAGAGAGGGGTAGCAACGGACGGCACAGTATGTATCTATACAACGTGATGTTCGCGAGCGCGTCAGCTGAGCTACGTCGTCCAATAGGGTCGGCCGCACGTCATGCTACGAATCGCGCCACCTGCCGCTCGCGAATCCCTGTTCTGCAACCGGAAAGTACGACTATTTATTTTCCCCCTACTCCAAACGGTTTACATTTTTACAGCACCATAGGTATCATGTGTAGACTTTTGTCTTTTTTTTTTTTTTTTTATTGCTATTCAAACAGATCGCTCTATGCACCTTTAATGACGCGAATATCTCGCACGCGCCACACATACACGTATACACATATGTACATACGTATAACATATTATAAATATCGTGGATAATTCTTATTAAATACACAACGAATAACAATGTGATATCCATTATCAATAAGCGAGAAATAATTATTGATTTTTCTTCTATTTCTTCTCTTAATTTTCATATCTTTGATGTCTACAGGGTGTATCAGGTTGAGCGCACCGAATTGTGTGAGTAGATTCCGCGAGACATTCTAAGACTAAATTCCCTTTACCAAAAATTGGAAGGCCTAATAGTTTTCGAGTTACAGAATATCTCAGTTGACCAATCACAGGGCCTGGAGCTGACCGAGTCAGGGCCGTGTCAAAAGAATAAAATAGGTAGTGCCCGTGGGTGTGATCCCGTAAAATTTTATTTTCCTATTTCGAAGAAGGCGTCGACATCATCTTCGGGAAATGTCCTTGTAAAGCATACGTCTTCCTTATCTGCGTCCAGGTCCGCCGCTTCGTAGTCTTCGTCTTTCGGGTCATCCGCTTCGGATGGACATTTCCCGAAGATGAGTCGATGTCACCTTCGAAAAAGGAAAATAAAATTTTACGGGCTCACACCCATGGGCACTACCTATTTTATTCTTTTGATACGGCCCTAACTAAGCCGGCTCCAAGCCCTGTGATTGGTCAACTAAGATCTTCTATAACTCGGAAACTATTAGGCCCTCGAATTTTTGGTAAAGGGAATTTAGTCTTAGAATGACTCAAGGAATCTACCCACATAATTCGGTGCGCTCAACCTGATACACCCGGTATATGTACCACGCGTTTAATAATCGGGACTGTGTATCATATGTAGACGATTGGGGACATACTATACATATAGTATTATCTATAACTGCGAAATTTAGGTCTATACAGGTATATATGTATATCTATAACGACGATTTTGTAATAGTTTCTTAATTATTTATTCATATGCCTATAACGTGTATAATATATATGTATATAATTAACGATAATATATTTCGACGCACATGTGATGAACGTGAAGCAAGAGTAAAAGTTAGAAAAAAAAAAATTGAAAAAAAAAAATCGATTCTTTTAGATCAAGTCTCGTAACTTAATGATATGTTAACTGTTCATCGTTGGCTCGATCGTTTAGCATATGTTTAATTCATCGTTAGAAAAATTAGTCGTCTCGTCGTCTGGCATAGCTCGTGCGATAAGAAAACTATATTTAGGTATACGTTGCATGCTATTAACCTGTCGTGCGATGGGATTCTTTTAATTTTTTTTTTTTTTTTGTTCTCTTCTTTTCGTTGTTTTATTCCGAAAATTTCAAGATTTATAAATGAGTATTTATACGTGAAACGGCAGGAGTCAAAAATATTTTCGACCGTTGTATAATATTGGTGAAGATTAAAAATAAAAAAGAAAATAAAAAAATTAAAAATAAAAAAGAAGAATATCTGTATTTATATATGTATATATTATATATGTATATATGTATTTATTGTAATATAATCCTACGCTCCTGGTCACACATATCCATATATAGGTATTATACAGTTGAAATACGATTCAATGTCATATCAGTTATCTAAAGATACGTATCTTATTGTTGCTTATAGACCTGAACGAACACCATAGAATTAATACCGAGATTAATACATACCTATATACTATATATATATATATATATATATATATATATATATATATATATATATATATATATATATATACATATGTATATAAACCGCTTTATAAACTGATTGAGACAAGAAATGAAAGTCGTATGTATGTATATATATATTCACGCGATTTGGTTATCTATTCTGTACTGACGGTAAGCCTATTTGGTTTATCGAACAAAACGTTTCGAAGAAAAAAAGGAAAAAAAAAAAAATTAATAATAATCAACTTTACACCTATACCTATCAAGCGTTTCAGAACGTATGGATATACGCGATAATACGCGAGCGTACGAATCGTTTTCATATAAAATCGTTCGCGTCAAGATTTGCCAAAAACAAAAAACGGTTAAATAAGTAAATTTAAAAAAAAAAAAAAAAAAAAAAAAAAAAAAAAAAAGAATTTGGCAAGAAATGAAGTTTTACTACGGTAACAATATATCGCATAAATTTGCACACCGTATTATCAGTTCCTCTGTCTATCTATCTATCTCTCTCTCTCTCTATCCCTCTACCAATATATATTTTATACGATTATGAATTCTTTCGGAAACTTTTTCCCTTGATAAAAAAAAAAAAACAATTATGATTTATTTGTGAAAGTTGAAAGAAAAAAAAAAGAAAAAAACGCATAAGTTTTACCTCGTAATGTCAGAGGTTCATACATTGCTATATGTATGGCTCCGAAGTCGGTACTATTAAATTATACGCATAGATAAAAATTTATTTCAACGACGGCGAGCTGTTTATTATACCGGTTAAAAAAATTAAAAACAATATTTAAAACAATGATCGAATATAAGAAAAATGGTTACTCATGTATTATTAATCGTCATATTTAAATGACATATAGAGATATATACATATAGGTATACATATATATTATATACTGTAGTTTTGACGATCCCGCCAAATAAAGTGAAATAAAAATATGTTACATCGAGTCGTATTTTTGTGTGTTGTAATTATGACATCAGAAATCCGTCTCTCTTTCTCTCTCAATCTCTCTATAATAGAACAAAATTAATTTCTCTATTCGGAAAGTGAATTCCCCGCGAGACCTCGAGACTCGTGGCGATAGGTAGGGTACGTATGTACACGTATAAAAGCTTCGCGATCCCGTATATGTATGTATACATACGTGTCAACGATACCCTAGATACATCGACATCTTCGACATCAATGATACGGGCAAGGTCGATCTGAGAGTTAATTTACCAGCGCGAACTTTCAGCTCTCGAGACTTTTGTTAAATCGATTTTTATGTATATATGTATATATATACTCGTATATATTATATATGAACGCGAAAAAAAAAGATTACAGGACTCTCGCTGATAGAAAAATAAAATAAGAAAAATAAAAAAATAGATAAGAATAACAATTTTTTGAAGGAATCAACGACCTTATACGACGAATGTAATATATTTCAACTCGTCTGATATTGGCACGAAAACCAAAAACAAACACTTCTTTTTCACATCATGTTTTATCATATTTTATCATATTTTAAGTTTTTTTTTTTTCGTTTTTCCGTATCGTTTGAGAAAAAAAAGGTTGTACAAATATGAAAAAATGATGTGGAGAACGTTGCGTTGAAAACGAGAAGATTGATAGTTTTGGAAATAAAAGCACAAAAAAAAGAGGAAAAAAACTTAGCAAGTGAGAAAATTTCAGTAGCCACATTTCCATCACTTTGAATTGTATTTGAAACACAGTTAAGAGGGAAAAAAAAAAGTTCATGGAATCAATTTTTGTCAAATAAAATGTATTGAAATTGACAAGAAAATATCATTGACGAGAACCTGAGAGAACTTATATATATAATGAAAAAAAAATATTAAATAAATCAAAAATAACGAAAGGAATAAAAACGAAAGAAAACAGTGATATTATCTAGGGGGATATACATGTATACACAGCTTCATGCAACTCCTGTATATATATATATAGATATGTACGCAAAACATGATAATATATTAATATCGAAAAATAATAATTATAACGAAAGAATCGTGTATAATTGTCATACAGATAATCGATCGAATACATTATATAGTATCGCATTGAAGAGCATTGACGATTATCACGAACACCTACGTGGCAAACTCCACAATAATTTGGCGAAATAAACGTAAAAACAAAACAAAAAAAAAAAAAAAAGAAAAAGAAGGAAGAAAAATTCAATGAACTACTATCCAATTTTTGGAATTATTTTATCGCAGCCATAAGGTTGTATATAGGTACGCCGTATACGTGACAGCCTTGTTTCAATTACATATAGGTACAAGGTGTTTCGAGGTACGCTTGTATACGTGCCTGTCGTTAATTTTCGGAAGGTTAATTGACCTCCTCTGACTATTATAACAACTGCTATTGTCTACCAGTCTATGAGAAAAATTGCCCACCGTACTTAGATTCAACAACCTTGTGAAAAAGTTATAATGGGAGGTAAGTAACTAAAAAAAAAAAAATAATAATAATAATATTTATGTATAGAAGAACCTCGGTCGCGTAGCACGTGCCCCTTGATGTCTTCTTATATACATATATGAATTTTCCTTGTTTTTTTGGCCAGATATATAAAACAAAAAGGAGAAGAACCTGTATACCTAATATATACCTAATTTTTGTGCTTTTATTGTATATGTATAGACAAATCATAAAAGACAAATATACCAACTCACTCACGTTTTGGTTATAGCAATTACTATAATACCGTACGTATTCCGCATATGTAAACGAATATACCTATGTAGCATGGAACGTAACACGTGACGCGACTGCACTGACTCTTTATGAATGGAAATAAAAAATCGTTTTTCTCTCTCTCGTTTATTTCTTATTTTTCTTTACTTATTAATTTTTTTTTCTTTATAATAAATTTATTTAAACGTTAAGTCGATCGACGTCATGAGAAGATTAGTGTCAAACGAAAAACTTGAAATTCTATTTTTGATTATGTCTTTCAAGGGTCGTAAGTTATCCGACTAACAAACAACAATTGCACGATTTTAGTATTAGGAGAACGAATAATTGCAAGTTCTAATATTATTATTATCATTTCGTTAATTTACGCGATTGGATGACGTATAAAATAAGGAAGAAAGATGATTTTGTTTAAGGAAACTTTGACCAAGCTTGATATCACGTGTATTGTACCATAGGTATAATAAAATAAACAATAGTCATGTGATATGTACATATCACAGCCGATCCGTCGTAAAAAATTGAAAATAAATTCCTGTATCTATAATGTGGATCCGATTGATTATACATATATTCAAATTCGATGAAAACAAAAAAAAAGGAAAGCCAAATAAAAGAGAGAAATAAAGAGAAGAAAAAGAAATCTGACGGAAGAAATATATTCAAATAGATTGATTCGCCTGGCATTTTATAATCGTAACATTGTTCTATCGGTGCGTGATATACATAGCGCACGAGATCCTCACATGACGCTTACATAACGTATAACCAATTTTAATCTTGTCATTGCATCGCGTATTAAAATAATAATAATGATGATAATTTAAAGTGATTGAATGGAGTATTACGTTAAAACTGTTTTTCCTTCCCATGCACGATTGTGGTTTGTCTATGAGATGCACGAATCTTGATTAATCAGAGGAGAGTATAAATTGAATTTTTTTTCCTTCGTATAATTTAATTCCTATGAAATAGGAGATTCCCAAATCTTTCCACGTATTTACACAGGATAGGTGAGTAAGTGTAAATTTACAAACCAAAGTTTTTTTCGGTCTACGTGTAATAAAAATTTATGTGCGGTTGATTAGCCAATTGTAAAAATTATTGTGGCAAATTTGCCTTCGAGGAGACGAATCGCTGGGGTTTGCATAGCTATAGCACTCAATAGGCAAAATCATATTTGATTGTAATAATTACTCCTGGCCTAAAAAAAAAAAACGGCCTTCGATATATAAATTATGTGACAAACCCACTTAGAAGTGGGGTATTGATTATTCGTCAAATAATGCCCGATAAAATATTGATTTAAGAAACGAAACCATAAATTTAATTGCGTAAGGATTAAATGACACGTACTTATATATACGTATGTACAATCGGAAATGAAAAATAATTTTACAATTTATATGATATCCGTATATTTTGCACGATTGTTTCTTTCTGTTTTTTTTTTTTTTTTTTTTTCTTTACAATTTTATATTATGGGATGAAATCACGCGATATGTAAAACACGAATCAGAAAATGCAAAAACAGAAGAAGCTGACCGCAGTAGAAGACAACAAAATGAAAGTAAAAAAACACAAAAAAAAAAAGAGTCTTAAACTATTGTATACACATTCGAATTTTAAAACAGCTAATCTTAAAAATAACCTTCCTAAAATATTCGACGTTTTGTATTTTAGTAATTTTTTTTACCTTAACAATGGAAAATAAGTAAAATTTTAACCGTTTTTTTTACCTAGTTAATTTATCTAAATCTGTCTACGCGACTAGCTAGAGAAATTGTACATATCCTTAGTCGATCTTAAGCCTGTAACAACTATTGCGAGATAAACTACTAGTCCAACGCGTAAAGTTAAGAAATCGCGTAAATTCGAGTCTGCACAGTTCGCCGAGCGGTAAATTCGAGAGACAGTGAAATTATTCGAGTCTAAAAACGAGAAAATGAAGGGAGGGAAAAAAAAAGAGGAAAAGAAACTCTTTTCACACCAAATTAACTAGAAACTTATGTTGAATTTTTTTTTTTTTTTTTTCCAAGAAGCAAAGAAATAATCAGATAATTCATATCTCTGCAATTAATCAGCGTAATCACCTGATCGAACGAATTATCAATTATAATGAAACGGACGATGATCGTATATGACACATTAAACTTTGATGTGAAAGTGAATATAATCTAGATTTTAGAACGTGTTTATTCGGGATTTATCTATGTCGGAATATTACCCGGAGGCGTATTATGTTAGTGTATAACCCAAATTTGCTATTATTCAATTATTTGAAATAGAAAAACCGGGTGCAGGTATCCGGCGATATTACGAGCAGAATTGGCAGAAAAAAAACTCCGAGACACTTGAATGATGAAAACAAAAAAACTAAGAGAAAGAAATGAAGAAAGAAACAAGAATCACTATAAATAGTAATAAAATAATGTTAGATCTTACCGTTCAAATTCTAATTAAAATCAGCTATTAATCCACTTATTTCACAACGGTGGTAAGCATTAACGCGTAGGCACCACCGTGAAGTGTTATAAACAAATTTACTAGCTACTACAGCAATTAAAAGACTCGCCAACTGACAGCGCGAGAAACAGACTGACGCACCGGTACAACACGCGGACGATTTTATATGAATCTCAAAGCTGATTCGCAACTGGATGGGGTGTACGAGCGCCAACTATACGGCGAACTTGGTAACTGTTGTTTAGCGCGATATACCAATATTACCTATGCCAAAAGTGCTTCCAACGCTCTTTTTGAAAGGTTACGAAGAAAAAAGAAAAATATAAGCGCGTTATCGGGATGATAACGAGAACTGCGGCGTGCCGATGTACTGACGTTATAATTTTATACCACACGTACGATTTGCGGAATATAGGAAATTCTTCAAAGTATCGAATTTTTCCCCTATATTTTTATCCCTCCGTTTTATCCTCATTCGAACCACGTATTTTATGTATAAATACTTATTTTTATACATTTATTATAACATTAGATATTTAGGATTAACGTTTGATCTTTCGAAACAAAATTGTACCTACAAAATCCAGACGCGATTAAATTATTTGCAGAATATTTACACACACACATTTTATCTGTATTAGTCAACCGCCTATTTTATCACTTTTCTGCTAAGCTTTATTGCCGACGAAACTTTTCTATTGATTAAACCCTCTGTATATGTATGTATTCGCCGGCTGACGTAACACCTTTTACACAATTTCTCATGCTTATAGTATAGTATAAATTTCGATCTATTAATCAATCTTTGATTTATTGATAATGAAAATATGTAAATAAAAATGGATGAAGAAAAATTAAACATTTTTGTAATTAAGTATATACATATACATATACATATATAGTAGAATCTATATAATAGAAATAATTAACAATTATTCGAATAATAGAAAAATGTTAATTAGGTATAATAATAAATATAAATACAGGAAAAGAATGAGTTTGCAACACTAGATGGAAATTCATATCGTAACATGCCTATACCTTTTTTTTACCGGACTGCCGGTATAGGATATCCTCTATCCGCAATAATTTTCGTATAGTTTTAGATTCAGTGTGATGTGAAGAATGACTCACTACGGTTAGCTGCGGTATATAACCTTTACCCCTGAATAACAATAGTGTTCAAATGACGGTAACCTACAGTTTAATGAATAGGCAAGAGTTTGGTTTGATTTCAAAATCATCGAAACGCTCATGCACTCGCTGCATATTAATATAAAAGAGACTCGGACATAGTACACATAATGCGGACGCAGTGCGCAAGCGATAATAGTTAATATTCAGACCCATTTATAAATCGTTCATAATTTTTCTTAATTATATTAACTATCATAAATAGAGGGAATATATCTTCGTTTGAAAAAAAAAAAAAAAATTGAAACAGCAAAAACAAATTATTATTTTCAGTACATCGTATTGAATTTTTTTTTTTTTTTGTAAATTCACCATATTAAGGAATAACAAAAAATGAAACAAAATAACCAAAAAAATTGAAAAAAAAACAACGATTATACGCAAAACACACACAGATCCAGACATATATTTATTAGTTATGTATGTGCAGATATATATTAATGATAGCGATGCACTCCTGATCGTGATCGTCGTTCGTGACATTGGTTTCAATATAAATTCACACGTGCTGAATAGAAAGAGAAATAGAGTAAAGAAAGAAAGAGAGAGAGAGAGAAAAAGAACGTTTTGAAATTTCTCTAGCGATTTGTCAATTATAAACTCACGTGAGAATATTAGCTTTACCTATATGTACCATATAGTAATTAGGTAGTTCTACATATAAAGAATTATTCACGCGTCATCGCTCGCTATATGCGTATTATGAGGATACTACACAATTACACACACACATATTTCTGTATAACTATGATATCAAGTTTTTTTTTTTTTCTTATTGTATAAAATCCGTTGACAATATAATTTGTACAGATCGAACGAATGAAAGAAAGAGTAAAATAAGATAAAAAAAAAAAAAGAAAAACTAACTATCAAAAAGTATTCACCTCAATTAATTCTTAACGTAATTATAATATTTCTGTATAATTAAGTGCGCGACGTTCTTGATAATATTATTAAATTATTATCACATGACCGACCAATCGTTACAATATATATAATATATTATACACTGTACTAAAATGTACTGTTTGTATGGTGACTTTGGATATGGACGCGTATTAACGATATAGAAACTCTGATCTGTAAATAATGATAATAAAACTGCAGCTGCAACGATTTGTGCGATAGCGTCATTGATAAAAATAATTTGATAAAGCAAAAAATAAAATTTTTTCTCATAAAAAATCCCAAGAAAAAAAAAAATCCCAAGAAACGGCCAGCAAGCATAAGGATTTGAGTTCGCGGGCGAGGAAACGGTGCGCATGGTCACGTGCGCATCAGGCGATGCTTGGCCCAACGGCCATACGACCAAATCCACAGCTCGATTCTCGGTGGCGTGATATTCTTCCTCCCCTCTTTTAACCTCGGCACGGCTACACGGCTAGCTTGGCAAATCTCTCTCTTCTCTTTCCTCTCTGTCTCTTTCTCTAATTCCTTTTCTCCTTTTTGCATCCTGTAATTTAGACTCACGACGAGTCGAGGTATACCCTATATGTGTGTGTAGGTATAATAGGTATACGGTATAATATATGTAACACGAACGGAATTAGGCAATAGAAAGACAATCACGCGGGAAAAAGAGACAAAGAAATATCGAGAGAGAGAAATTATACATATAGATGAATCGAAAGCATCGACAATACGAATTCTAAAAATGAAATGGATAATCCTTGCTTTTTTTTCACGTACTTGTACCTTGATCAGTTACTCATCTGTAACTCGTCGTTTATCTATAATCCACGTTCACTGCAGGTTGAATATTAAAAATCGAAAAAAAATAAATAAATAAATTTTTCAATTAGTGATGAAATGTGAAGAGATTGAAAAAACAAAAGTGAAGATCTTTGAACGCCACGTATAATCAGATGATGCATGATGATCCGTAGGAAATCACATGATACCATTATACATATATACCATACATTTGCTGTATATAAACTTGACTTTATTAATAAACATATATGGCACCGGGGTCTGAAGTTCGCAAAAATATATGACGTGCCATGATTCAATTGACTGCAGGATGCGCGATTTTTCTAGTACCTAGATCTCATACATCGTAACATACACGTGCAGTCGTATTCAATTTGAGAAATTCAACAGCGCATCTATATCGTCACGTTCGTGAAGCAGGATCACCGCGCCCACGTGGACCAAACAAAGTTCAGTTCTTGAGCCACGTGGTGCTGTTTGTCATAAAAT
The DNA here is from genome assembly GCA_949628255.1 of Macrophya alboannulata. NCBI lineage: Eukaryota > Metazoa > Arthropoda > Insecta > Hymenoptera > Tenthredinidae > Macrophya > Macrophya alboannulata. Next base: position 14,374,854 of record OX451210.1, on the reverse strand, counting down.
ATAGTAGTCTCTGCATAAGTATATCTGTGTATATCCATCTCACGTCGATCAGAAAATCGCTGATCATTGTTATATTTCTTCAAAGTGAGGAACATGCCACCTTGTTACATCATCATCATCGTACGATATTTATTACTAAGTAGTTATGGGCCCGAAGCCAAATAGATCGTTGAAAGTTTCGTTGTCTATCCTGCAACGGGGCTAATCGACCGATATGAACGGTCTTTTGACGAGCAGGTTAAAATTTGGCGGCTCTTATGTCTCGCCCAGCTATAGAGACGCAGGATAATGGATCGTTGAATCCCTTTTTGAAATATTCCGGGGTTGAAACGTATTGAAATTCATTTGAATTCACGTCAATTTAAATTCGACTCAATTTGTCTTAATCTGGCATTCGGAAAAAAATTGGATTCATCAATTCATTATCGCTCACTGCACTGCAGGGTCTCACACTGCACCCATAGTAAAGTACAAGTATAAGCTACAGCATTTCGCCGATTCTTGTGTAGCCATTTTCCATTCACACATTTCAGCCAGCTTGATCGCAGTGTCTCTTTTTTGTTTCCTTAGTGCCTACCTATGTTATGGCTACTACTTGTAGTATCAATAATTAATAGATTATAATTGTCAAGATCGGTGATGCTGATGCAAATACGGGTGGCCTGATGGACCGTTTAATTATGTGAAATGACGCCGCATATTGCTAATTATTGTTTATATACTATATGTATATATGTAAATTATATCACGTATCGCTTGTAGACTTATTATGAAGCCCGGAGGATAAGATGCGAGATTGTACGACAAGTACAGACTCCAGAGTCTTATACCACGTGCGATTGTGAACACGTTCTAGACATTCGCCGGGTGCAATATCTTCTTCCCCCATTCCTTACTCCTTTCTAACATAAGTGTAGGTATATATTTATATTATTTATGTGAATTATTAGGCGGTTGGTATGATATAATGATACGAAATATCGCGCCTGAAGCTGAATCAAAATTAGAAAACGATCGGCGAAACCGTTAAATTAATGACCCTGATAAACCACGAATCAAACGTCTGCACGAAAGCTGACTGTGGGACTAAATTCTTTACTTTTGTTCATTGAACTTTGATATCTGTCGAAGAAACATCCGATAATAAAATTTTATATGAGAAAAAATATAAGTAAAAACAATCAAATTAACCAATGATTGTCGAAGTGTCGATTAATTTTCTGCAAAATTCGAAAAAATGCTAAAAAAAAAAATTTTGATCTTTGATCTCGAAACTTTGAAACCTTCGAAAACTATCGATTCGATTATCATTTGCACGTTCTCGTACGTGTATAATAATTTTTAATTCGCTCATATTTAGATCTTATGTTGATTTTTTATTTTTTTATCATTTTTTTCTTAGTATGCTAGAAATTCGAGGAAAATTATAAATTTAGCATGGGGGTAAAAAATCTGCCTATATAAGAATTGTTCTGATCGCATGATTTTCGACCTTAAGTACGTACAAGAGCATCCAGGATGACTTTGTGGAACAAAAAATGTATGATGAGAAAAGGAAACAAAAAAAAAAAGTAGAAATCTAAGAATTTGAAAAAAAAAAAAAATTAAAAATATACTCGTAGTCATATGTCAATGTAGTAATTCGATGGCGTGACAGAGTTTTTATCCCGGGCCTCTATACAAGACGATAATATGTCAACTGAACACAGTTTGCATACGAACTCTGTCACTTTATGAAAAAATAGACTATAAAAATCTGCACTGTCGTACATATAATCAACTTACGTCAGTTGCGCGATAATATATACATGTATACGTATAGTATACTCGCATGCCAACGTGCAATGTTCACACGTCACATACCCACATGTATGTATGTATGTACAATGTATCTCCAATAGCTATAATGACGTGTCAATTAACGATCCGAGAACATTGGCCAAGGGTTAAGAACATTAAAATAATTGTTTTACAAACAGTCAGAATTCTAACTGACGATGAAATACAAGCTAACAAAATTCTAAAATAATTATTGAAAAATGTGTGAATTTTATTTGAAAATTGAGAGTGAGGTACGATATGAATATAATATGAGACTTTGATAGAATTCCGTAATTACGTTCAGTCGTAGGTAATACATATTTATTGCAATTTTCGATAATTGCAGGCGAATCTTATATAGGTAGGTACTGCAGCATACCGAGAAAAAGAAATAAGAAAGAAGAGAGAATTGGATTTTGTTTTTTCGAGTAAAAATTTAACGATTAGTTTATTGGCAATTTTATCACCATTCAGTAGCAAACTAAAATTAAAAAAAAAAGAATTAATCTGAGAATGAGAAATAATTTGAATAATTGATTTTCTTATCGGAGAAAATTTTTCATCAATATTTTTCTGAACAATGAATTTTGAAATTCGAAATAAATCATTGTCTCGTTTTGAGTAATTATAATTAACGTTGATTGAATTTCGCGATAATTGGAATAAAATCTGACGTCGCTGATCTTCACCAATTTTTTACCATTCATTTATTTATTTATTTTTATTTTTTTCCTTCTTTTCTTTGTCTTCTCCCTATTTTTATCGTAAATTTAACAATCGGATAAAAATATTTTTCGCAATAACATATTTTTCGGTAAATTATTCAATCAATAGTTCGGCGAAAAGTCTTATTTTGAAAAAACCAGAATTTCTTCTTTCATACGGCATATACATATATAATATATTTGTGCGTCCCTTTTTCCTTCTTTATTATTCTCAATTCATATATGTATATTTTAAATTTCGCTATAATTATAAGGTACACAATATAGGTCTGACCTAGAAAAAGAAAAAAAAAAGTAGATATGACCATAAAAAAATTATACTGTACCTACTGCGATTCTTCGATTTTTAAATAAAAGTTATATTCTTCGCGTTATATTGCAATTATAGGAACTGCCGAGAAAAAATATATAGAAGTGTAAATAACCTCAACAAATAAAACAAAAAATTAACAAAATTTGCAGATTTTAAATTCGTATTGCACGGAAACCGGTATACATATAATCGTCGTTAAATCCGAACTAAATTTATGATTGAACTTCTGATTATTTTTCGCGCACGGGTTAACGTGACGTTCGAACAGCACGTGCTTCAGGTAGTACAGCTAACCCATTTCTGTACAAACGATAATTTAAAACCGTGCCGTGATTAATTGATCGTTATACATGTGTATATGTACAATACATACAACCACGTATATACTTATGTGTATATACATACAATACATACGTATATACATTAGAATATACGTATATAGTTATTAATTTGTTTGGAATATTATTCGCGAATACAATTTAAAAATTTCTGTATACAAATGAGTTGAATTTTGATTATAAAATTTACTCAATTTTTCATTATTTTGGAAGAAATGAAATCAAAAAATAAATAAATAAAAAAATGAGGATCGCTAAGCATGTTACAGCGTATGTGGTTATGGTATGTGAGTGAACTCGAATTTGAACCTGCGCAAGAACTTGGCCTCGTCGTCGATATAATATACATATAATAAAGCATTGCATCGTGGTAATTCTAATGATAGCATATTGGCTTCGCGCGATAAGTATACGCGGTATATAATATCGTGATGAAAATTGAGCATTGCAATTTTCTTGTCATTTAATAATTTATTTTTTTTTTTTTCTTCCTGTTTCAATAATGATTGACAATTTTATCATATAATGATAATAATAAGAATGAAAATGAACATAAAAAAAAATCGCATGTCTTGTTTGTGCAACCTTCTGTTTTTGAACAACATAAAATTAAAATTATGTAAATACTATGCACGTTGTACCTTGTGTGTTATAAATCTACTGCACATTAATCATTATGTTTAATGGTACACGAGAAGAAAAAAAACAAACAAACAAATAAAAAAAAGAAGAAAACAAAAAAAATCTGTGTACATATTGTTCTAGACGATGTTTTTACTGGAATTTTATTAAAAATCGTAAATTCTTCTTGAAATCTTGCTGGACATCTATAAACTTGTATAGAATTGATTTTTGGTAGTAAAGTTACTTGTTTTTTTTTTTCTTCTTTTGTACCTCATATTTATTCAACGACTATGAGCGTTTGTAACTGCAACTGCAACTGCAATAACTACATTATAGTATAAAAGTAGATGTCATTGCACAATCGACAATCTGCAGCAGTAGGTATATAATCGTAGAATTATAACCGAGTTATCAGATAATAAATTACACAAACGATAAAGAAAAACCTAGCTGAGATGCACTGTTGAACTTCGAAACCCACGTGTTGGTTGGTTTCATCTATGCAACACTTTTAACACATTTTTTTTTTCTTCCTTCTTCTTCTTCCGTTGACGATGATAATACAACACAAAGTGTTTCATAATTATATTCGTCATTAGACCGGTTTGCTATGACATATTAGTCGACTAAATAAATCTTATACGATGATAAAACCGGTACATATGTATATGTGTGTGTTTATAAATATGTATATAGGTATATACATTAAATAGCGTTAGCATATTAGTATATCATCTAATAAATATGGGAATGAATGATTCAAGTTATAATGTATGTAGATTAGTGTCGTTAAAAAAGAAAAGTCGATATTTTTTTTTTATTCTTTTTTTTTTTTCTTTTCATCAAAGTTGCATAAACAGCAAATAACAAATAAATTTTTTCTCCAATTCTTTTGACATTTTGAAAGAAATTTTTTTCAACACATTTTACATATAATGTAAAATTTTATTGAAAATTTGGTAAATTAGCTAGAAATCGCTATATAATCGAGCTCTCCTTAAGGCTTGTATATAAAAGTGTAGATATAGATCTTGTGTTTGGGAAATATATTGTTTTTTATCCGGAATTGACATTTTTCACCTATAATGACAAGAAAAAAAAAAATATCGATTTTTTTTTTCTTTCAACTATACCCTAATGTAAATACATATGTATAACCCAGCTGCAATATATTTGACGTTTGTGTTGTTTAAAACTGGGTTGACGATCAGCTATAATTACACTTTGAGACGTCGAAGTCATTCGTGTACCACGTGAATTAGTGAAGATCTATTTTCTGAACCAGTAATGAATAATATATCTTTATATCTATACGTGTGTATATTTATTCATATGACATATGTATAGCCACGTATACCCTAATGTGAGATTTTCATTTGAATATATAAATATATAAATTAAAATTAGGAGCAATTATAAGTTCCGAATTCGTTTAACGATATCTGGTAATTTCGGTTTAACCAGTTCAAATTGGAACAGCTATATTAAATTCATCGATAACCTCCGACTGATATGGACATAATCTTTCTTCTGATTAAAAAGAAAAATAAATAAATAAGAAGGAATCGCCAGCTCACTTTGGCTCAATACCTCAAAATTTTGATATCTGACATATACGATATTTCAGAATTTTTTACAGATTTTTGAACTACGGACATCGATGTGTGATTTTTTTCACAGGTAATTTTATTCTTCTATTTGAATAAATTTACTAGAAAGAAAAAAAAAAAAATGTGAAAAAAATTCAGTGTACAATTCGAAAGATAGAAAAAATCCACATGAAAAATTACGGACCGAATCCAAGGGCTCGAGGTCCATGTATACCTAGGTTAAATTATTATACTTTTTCTTCTCTGCAGATAACCGGATAATCAATTAACCACGCGGGAGACGCGTGAGCGAATACTTATAAACGAGAATGACGATCATAATGCATGAACGATGGCACACGTGCTCGATATATCCGATAAAACGTCGATCCCACGGGTTTTTTCTTTTTTCTTTTTATTTTTTGATATGTATGCATGTATGTACCTATTTCACTCGCGTTATTCTGATTCACTATTATAGAAATAATTTATTTTCATAATTTTATTATATTCGTATATGTATATTATTCATCGGAGTAATTATTCAAGTACAAATTCACGGTATATACAACTGCAACATCATGCAATTTGAAAGGAAATCATTAAATTTTTTACAACTATGTAAGAAAAGAAAAAAAAAAAGATACCCATCGTTTATTATGAAATATATAATATATATTCATGTTTATCTACAGTTTTAAATGTTATTCTAGTTGTTTTTTTTTTTTTTTTTTCATTTTTTTTTTTCTGCAGATCTATATGTAACATTATAATAATTATATGCGAATACATACATTGTTTTCATTATTTCAGATAAATTTCATAATAATAATATTGTCGAAATTTATGAAAATTTTATCTATTACGCAGCTCAAACAATCTCTGATATAATACATACATGTATGTATATAATTAGTTTCGCAATATTTTTATTTCTACCCACCGTATTACAATTTAGTATAATAATATGTTGATTATACATAGAAATGATGTAAAATTTATAGCCACCCGAATTATTTTCGTATAGGTAGTTATAGTTAGATAAATTATTTCATTTGCATTTCATTATTTTTACGTTTATTATGACTAGCTGCTGCAATGGTTTTAAAGTGTGAACGAGTATGATCATTATAAGAACAAAAAAATAATAATTAACGAGAATACTTAAAAAATTTCTTTAAATTTTAACGGTAATTATCCTTCATATATAGTTTCTTTCTCCGAAAGACGATAATAAATATGTAACGATCAACAAATTTTGAAATCTTTTTTTTTCCGACGTGTGACAGCTATAATGTACCGTAGATTTTATATATATGTATGTACGTTCACGGTTTTTTTTTTTTTTTTTTTTTTTTGAAGAAATGGATAAAAGTCGAAAAATAAAACAACAAAAAACAAAAAACAAAAACGAAAGATAAAATTGTCATTTTTTCAATATTTATTCGTTATTTGGTTCGGGGATTTCTGGCCATTCTTCGTGCGATCCATCACCGTGTTTTTCGGCAATTTTTTTAACTAGAGAGGGCGAGGGTTGTTTCAGATCGTAAGCCCATCCGATTTTAGCAAACATGTCAATTAGGAACGTTGTTGTGTTAAAAGCGTAGTCTCCCAATTCCGCTGCTTTGTAATCCCATGGAAATACGTGATGATAATTGTGCCAGCCTTCGCCCATGGCTACTACAGCCACCGTCAAATTTTCCGCGGGTGAAATATTTCTGTTGAGACGATAAAGAAAATAGAAAATAAAAAAATTTAATAAATAAAAGTTGGCAAGGAATTAAATCAAATTTCATAGAATTGATTCGGCGATTTTGATTGATTATCAAGTCCTGTGGATAAAACAAAAACAAAAAATTTACTCACTTGTCGAAAGGTCTGGTTCCCCACATGTGAGCAGCGCTGTTTACACACCATGTAAAATTCAAACCCGCAACATATCGTATAAATATTTGTGCCATTATCGACGTGTACCAAGTCTCATTCCATAAATATACGGGTACAATTATTGGTATAATGAAACAGAACAAGAGTTTCATCGGCACGAAGAATCTGTAAGACAATTTTTTGATCACTATACGCTTATATTTGTTTGTAGAATAATTGAATTCGGAAAGATGTTGGGTGTATATGGGATATTCATCATGTGTGAGACATCAATTTTTTTTCTATGATATTCGGCTGAAGAACTAGAGATTTTGGAGAAATTTTGAAAATATTTTACCTCTGAAATATCAAGTTTAAAGTAAAATTCCAAGAGACAAAAAGTGCTTAATTTCATGCGAAAGATTCGTGCAGAATAATTGCAGAATTTTTTATCAACAATTTTTGATTTTTTTTTTCACGCCATTGAAGAAGCTGATAAAAGTTTTTTTCGAATTTTCCCGTAGCCTCGTGATTACGTGTTTGGAAAAATTCGATAAATTTTTATTTTTTATTTTCGTTCAAATGATTGAAAAAAAAATATTATAATCGCTCTACAACAAAAAAAATAAAAATAAAAATAAAAATTCACTTTTTTGGTGGTTTTCAAAATGAGTACTATCGCATATTTAAATATGCTCAGAGTCACGGGCAGGGTAACTTCACATGGACCTTCCCATATGTAATGTATACGTTACGTGGACGCTTTTTTCGAAAGACAAATAAGAAAAAGTCAAGAAGATTAAAGAAGTAAAATTGTTTGTATATCGTTTACAACGACGCATAGCGTCAATTAAAGCTAATCCTTTATTGGATGAATTAAAAATGGGGTTTATTATCGTGCATTGATATATTAGCACACACATTTACACGTCGTCAACACGTATTGGGTTCGTGCTTCTGATCACGTATCAAATAAGTTACGAAATAGGTATATGATCGTATTTAACGTTTAGCAACAAAATGTAAATATTATGATTTCATTAATGCCTGGACATTGACTAATCGCTTTATTACTGATTTTAGAATAGATTCACCTAGCTAGTAAGAGCCTATAGAGTCTATTGTAATTGATGTTCGACGTTTCAATGTAACTATTAATTGATGAATAGTCATTTAGATTGATCTATTTTATCGTAAACGTATTATATGTGTATCGATGTCGTGATTTTTAATTAAATCGATTCCGATTAACGATTCAGGAATTTTGCAGACATGTTTTTTCCTTTTCTTTCAATACTGTTTAATCACCAAACGGGTAAATCGATTTTTAATTGCTTTTTTTTCTTTTCTTTCAAACAGTGTGAAATTTATCACATTCTTTAAAATCAACCATGGATAGCTGTGGTTTAAATGTGAGAGATATCACAGCTGGATATATAATCGCGTTTGCAATTTTAATTCAAGTTATAGTGGAGAGCATATAAGTAAAAACGTGATAAGAAATGATTCTTTCAGCGTATATGCATATTATAACGATCACGTCACAAAATTGATAAAACTGGATAATAAATTAGTAAAAAAAAAAAAAGAAATAAAAAATTTATCGAGTCAAAAAATTCGTTTTAACTTTTACTCGGCTGATCAATTAATTCAATTAATATTTGATCTAATCTTGTCACGTAACACGGTCAAACTTAACTTAACTGATAACGGTCAGGCAAAACGATCATTCACTCGAAATTATTATAACTACGTTGCCAATGAAAGAAAATAATAATAAAAAAAAAAAAAACATTCGTAATCAATAATCAGGCGTTGCAGGTTATTGGCTTTCGGAGATTTATACAATAATAAAACAACACATCGATATATTATGGGATTACAAGAATTAAGATTTGGATATAATAATGACTCAAGACTTGGGAAATTTTTTGAACGATGAAATCCGATGCTCGCTATCGGGCAATCAGACAAGTAGAAAAGAGAAACAAGAAGACAAAAAATGTTTCATTGAATAGATCTATGTAATATGTATTAGAGACATTTTTCAAGATAATGCCAAACGTTTTATTAAATCGGCAAACGATTTCCGCTAATTTCAATCTAAATTAGTTGCCAAAACAGAATCTGCAGAATATTGATTTATCTAATCACATGAAGAATAAATCAGAGATATGTGATTCGAACGTATTAAGAAAATCACGGATAATAAGATCATTTGTCGTTCACTTCACATATATTGTGATCGAAAAAGAATGTAGGTTCGATTATTATTATTATTATTATTATTATTATTATTATTATTATTATTATTATTATTATTATTTTTTCCGCTACAAAATTGAGAGCGATAAAAATTTTTTTTGACAAATATCAACTGTATTATATTAGCAAAGATAATATATTCAGAGTAATTGAAAATCTGACCTTTATTATTTGATTTTTGTTATTTTCATCGATTGGTGTGATTGATGAACCTTTGTGGAATGTAATCCGGTGAATAAAATCTCGGGTAAAATCTTATCGAGGGTATAATTATTCCCGAAAATATTTTCAAGATGTATGTATGTACCTATAACTGATAATGAAGAACAAGCAAGCCAGTAGCCTCATTTGATTTGCAAAAAAACGTCTAGAAACTATTTGAAAATTCCATATAAAAGATAAAAGTTATTAAAAACACAACAGATAACGTTCGTAATAGACAATGTCGTTATCATTCAACATCCTTCGATAATATTTTGTTTTGTTTTCGAATTTTATCTGTTGTACGTAGCTTATACCTACTTGATGTCTATATTTATCAGCTCATCACAAAAATGGTCATTGATGAAGTTTATAGAACTCGGGATAGATTTTATGTAGAATAATTGAAAGGAGGAAAGAAAAAAACAAAAAAATCAAAAACTTTTTGATATCCAATGCGCACGACATGTCTGTATCTCTTGATTTTCTACTTGACTGCCGGATGATATAAAAACGCATAGTTGAAAATGATAGAAAGAAATAATGATCATGATATGATTGCGTTCGGAGCTCACTTGTGATTGAAAGAGACAATAGGATCCGCGAGAATGTCACTCATGTCTATCTGACGACCTCGACGTAAGACTTCCGGGTGTTTTTTCATCATCAACCATCCTACGTGAGCGAAAAAGAAGCCCCTGTTACTGTTGTGAGGGTCTGCATCGGTTTCCGAGTATTTATGATGTACTCGGTGATCACGTACCCAGTCGAAGACAGTGTTCTGTACGGAAGAGAAGAAAAAACCAAAAAAAAAGAGATTTTTCATCAATTTTAAAAATTCAAAATCGTATCTAATGAATTCGTAACTTTGGTAAAATTTGAGAGTTTAACCCGGCCTTGATCTTTTTCCACGAAATTGATTTTGTTATTTTTTTTTTTTTTTTATTCAAATTCAAATTCAAATTCCAAGGATCTTTTAGTCGGTTTATTTACCTGTCCAGCAATCGAGTAACATATGATAAGGATGACACGAAGCGGCCACTTCGCTTTGTAGGATCGATGACACCATAGACGATGTACGCCACCAGTAACACCGAATCCACCGGCTTGGCCGAGGAAAAATCCTTAAATAAATATAAGTCAGATTTTGAAATTTACTTACTCAGTTATTGATTGAGAATAAAAATTCCCCTTTTTTTCCTCTCTTCTTGCATGAATAAAATTAAATATTATTAGCTCCAAATTGTCACGGGCTGTATACCGTAACGCCTGACAGGTTAATTAAGATAAGTGAATTGTTACAATCGGTAAGGCATTGAGTTTCAGAGTAAAGTGCCTGCCGTTTGAATAGCGTATGAATAGACGACTGACTAGGGATTCCATTTGGCCCAGTTTCCTCTGTCACTCAAAGAAATCATTTGCTTTTACGTGGCTTCGGGTTGAATTCACTTCATTGTTATATATATATATACTTGTCGAAGAATTGATTTGTTCATCGGTTATCACGTAGTGTAATAACTTACTTTGTTCAAGACTGAGTTACAGTTTGAAAATCTTGATTGGTTTATATAATTTTTTTTTTTTTTATTTCAATCATTTTTTTGAATATTTCAATCTTCAAAAATTCAAATTCTCAATTGTTCTTCACGGGGCCTTGTTCAAGTTTCGATTAAATTTTAATATTCTGAACTTCAAAGTTTTTGAAAATTCTAAATCGTCTCAAATAAATTCGTAATTTTTACCGTTCGGAACTTTGAACCGGCCCCTTCATCAATACTTACACCAAAATTGGTCTTTAAGTGCAGTGTTATTTCGTCGCTAGCATATACTTGAATTCTACTCACCCCAAAGTAGGGTATATTTGCTGGAAATGAACGGTATCGTCAAAAAAGAGTAGATAGCGATCAAGTGCAGTATCGTGATGCTGATTAAGTTTAGCCAGATGAGAGGAGTTTTGAAGCCGAACGATCCCTCGTAAGAATTCACGTAGTTTTTAGTTTCTGGAATTTTCGATCCAGCTCGGACATTATCTTCATTATTCAAGGCTTCATCCTCGGGAAACTCTTTTCCCAGGGGAGGGGAGGTGCTAGCAATATTCGGTGGCATTATATCCCCGCTAAAAAAATATTATCATACAGGAATAGTTTTTTTGTCTTTCCCTATGTTTAAAAAAAAAAATTCAATTGCGTAATAAAATCAACCAATTAATTTACCTACGAAAATCGAAAATTTGTCACTTAGTTAATTTCTTCAGGAGTATAAATATGAAAAAAAGCACCGATTTTTCGTTATGTAAAATTTTTTCGAAACAATTGAACAACATGTTTCATACGTCAAAGAAAAAAAAAAAAAAAAAAATACCCTAAATACGTAAGGAATTACTTTGATCGATTACTCGTGGATTGTCCCAATAGTATTACGTCGACTCATTGAGAAATGATTTCATGGAAGTTGATCGGTTAAGTGTAAGAAATTTTCAATCAAATTAGAACGCATTAATATAACGTGCGTTAATTTTTTTTTTTTTTTTCAATTTCAATATCGCATTGAATTTATTTTCGCTAACAATTTAACGACTAATCAGTATTCAATGTCGAAAGCACCTTATCAAACGAACGCGAATGCAGCCATGAATATTCCAAAGATATATACCTTCAAGTAAAAATGGCGAAATATCATTTTTTTACTATAGGCAAATATTTCTGCATGTCGAACGAGCTTTTACAACGAATTTGCACAAATGAAGCACAAGTGGAAATAAGGCACAGATCAAGAATCGTCACTATATTAAAATTCCATTAATACAAAAATGAAATGAATTAATCTTGTTAATCATTTCTCGAATTTTTATCGCTAGTCATACCTTGTATTTTCGATCCCAAGATGATACCTCTTACTTAAAATTAAGTGCCTTAGCACATTGAAGGAATGATTTGAACAATACAGAGAACAGATATTCGGAAATAGAGAGCTCGTATTAATCCGATGCTCCGAAAGTTAGCTTTGCGGACTGATGACTGATGATCTAATTCGCTGTTTATTTTAAATTAATATTGTAACAATAAAAGAATATGCTGACGATTGACCAACTTGAAAAATGATTACCGATGCGCATTACTTCGTTAAGGACTGCACTGGTCAAGGTGTTGTACGAAATTTATTGTTGCACGCGTCCGCTTGACTCGTTTGATGAAATTATAATATATTTGTTATGAATAAAACTTCTGTTATCGTTAAATTAGTTTCGAAATTTATTCGAGAATTTAAATGAACAATATTTCAAAAATTTACGTAAGTAACATAAAATGGTACTATAATTTATTTATTTTTTTTTTACAGCTTATCGAATAAGCGTAATACTTTTCACTGTACGAAACAGGTCGTCCCTCTATCGCTGAGCTCATGCACTTGTTTCGGTTTTTAGATAAGAAATGCAATTATTATAAAAAAGGAAATATGGAAAGAAACTAACAAAGGAAACGGCATATAAGAAAAGGCTTGGAAAATGTTAGAATTATTATTTCGTTAGAAAAAAACCTGGCTTGATCGTTTCCATTTTTTTTTTTTTTTTTTTTTTTCTATTTTACAAATTCGTTTTGAAACTGTATAAATTTTCACGCTACTTATAAAGGCATTGCTAATAATCAATGAATTACCGGTCTTTGAAACCAGGCAAATAATTTTCGTACGAATTGCACCACCGCGCCGGACAATTTATTATTTAATGCCATCGAACACGCGAGTGCATCAAACGATCGGTAATAATTGTTTCATACAGCGTAGGTTGTAAAAACTAAGGGGAATAGAAGAAAAGGAGAAAAAATCGATATAAATAATTATAATACGAGACGACCTATTTTGCAATTACAGTCGTTCGTTTCAAGATATAACTATACACAATATCTAATCGCCACCGTATATAAAAACTAACGCACAAAAATTGTGAGACCAAAATGTGGCGTATATTTCTAAGATAAGATCTATTGTCATTTTTGTGCTGTTTATGTGCAAAACGAATTGAAACTTAGAATTAGATGTGGAAAGAACTTCGAGGTCTGATGTCGCCTTAATTGTTATTTCATGCTAAACATCCCGCGGGAGCTTGCGAGCTGACAATGTCAAAAACAGATGGCATTAATGATAAGAGAGCTGTTCCGGTCATATGGGACTTGTAATGGGTATAGATTGAAATCTTTGATGAACACCAAGAGTCTTACCGCAAAAATTCACTTGGCAAGGTATACCTTCACGAGTGAGGTTTGTCAAAGAAGAAGAAGAAGAATCAGGAGAAGAAGAGAGCAAAAATCGTTATATATAAAAATAAATTTTTGGGTAAGCTGCAATAACGTACATGAATTTCTTATTTTTTTATTCTTATGAGAATTGAATATTAATTGCACACTCGGTATGACGAATATATATACAAAAGATTTTTGTTCGTTGTTTGATGATTGTTCTTTCAGAACCTCGGTAAGTGAGCTAAAATCGTTAAGCAATTTCACTGTTATGCCGATATGAAACATTAAGTCATCATGCAATCCGCATACCGAACATATCTCAAATTTCAGTTTACAATGCTAGAAAATTTCAGAAAATTTATCATCAATCGTATTGGAAAGGTGCAAAATCTTTTTTGATTATCGACGATGGGTGCAGGCTTTCTTTTTCGAAACTATTTTTCATTCCGCAAGACCCCGGTGTATACAGGGAATAAAATAATGATAAATAAATTACTTGAAATGAAAGAAATGTGAACGATAATGAATTGATGCGTTTCTCAAAATTACGAATGAAGCTACTCGGGATTAAAAAAAAAAGTTACAAAAAAGTAATAGAGAAATTCATCAAAACTATGTCCGCGATTACCCGATTTCAATTATACTGGATATTTTTAGGAGTTAGTAATTGCTTGTTTTTCGATTTTTTTTTGTATGACAAAGAAAAGAAACTCAAAAATGTAGGGAAAATGCTATCGAAGAGTGATATTTTTTACCCCTCATTGACGGACACGCAATGCCTTGAGGTACAGTAGAATATCAGATAATTTAATAACCGCTAGGTATCATTAGCGTTGAAGAGTATTTGACGTGGCATTTGAAAGAGTTCGGTTTCTCAATTGAATATCAGTGAAATAATGAAAATGATGGATATTATGATAGACAGAAAGAAAGAAAGAAAGAAAGAAAGAAAGACAGACCAGGGTACGTACGTAGTTCTATCAAACCTCCGTGAGTATCGTGTCGACTTCACAGAACACTGTTCCCTCAGAGACTAACGATATCAAAAAAATTTCTGTCTAAAACAGGAAGGGAAGACTCGACTTCGGTCCGCAGGAAGGTCCAACAAAGTTATGAACCGATGCTCAAGTACTTTCCGAATTCTAATATACGTCTCTTCTGATTACAGTTGACCGTGAGTAATGAAAGGAAAGGAATGGCCCAACGTCATAATTCTGTTAATATTCATCGGTACAAGAGTTGCGTGTCAATGCATTTCACCATCACCTCTCGGTCTACAACTTGTCATGGAGTATTACCGATGGAGATCCTTGGATCAGCTGGTTATATTCGACAATCTAAATCCAAAGAGTGAGTTTAGCGACCAATAGAAATCCTGCTTACATTCGCAGTTATTATCACGTATTATCAAATTTTAAAAGAGGACATACATATCCGTAGATATTTTGTTATCACCTAGTGCGACGTCGTTGCAGTTAGTTAATAATTATTGCAATAGTCGTTACGACCCGTTCAATTAACCGAATGCTCGTCGATTACATAACATTTTTTTACCCAGAAACGTGAATTACTATGCACCATACATGAACGTCTTTTTTCAAATTAATGTCACACGAATAATTGAATACATAAAAATTGAATAGGTAAACCTCAATGTTGCAGCTATAATAGTGAGAAGCTCACGTTTCGGAATCGCAATTTAAAATCTCAGTCTTCAAATTTTATTGTGTTTCAATCGAATCGTTAACGGAACAAAAGAATAATAATTAATGGGAAATTTTATCTGAAGAATTGATCCTCTGCAGGCAAAAGGACGCACGTGATTATCGTTACATTAAAACGTAACGATGATATCGAATCGCAATGATCGGTTCTTTGTTATAACTGATGTTTAGAAACAGGTAATTCTATTGGCCAACTTTGGCTCTCGCAAATACTGGCCGTTCTTGACCAGACTAGCAGAGGCGTTAATTATTCTGTGAAGGCTGTGATGGAAACTCTAAAGATCGTGTGAAAATTCACATGTACCTATTCTATAAGAATTGAATGAAATACATGTTATATTATTCTCTATATCGGGGATTTTGGTACGATCAGTCCTCCTCATTTTTAAAAAAATTGAAAAAAAAAAAATAAATAAATCCGTTCGTATTAGATCCGGCTGATTTTGGAATAAACCAGAACAATTTTTACGATCACTGTACAGTATTTAATATTCATTTACTCACTAAGTATATATAATATATCGATTTTCTGGACGTGTGCACTTCTAGCAATTTTTTTGTTTTTCACATTTGTAATACCGTGGATAGTTCGAATCGTGGAAAAATTATGCTGCGCTTGAGGTATGCCTGCTACTAACTTTTATTCAAAACTTATCAGCGACGATAAAGCCCACCCCTGACGTTACTAGTTTCACTAGGTTTTGACTCATTCGTTATTTTATTTTTATTCCTTTTTTTTTTTTTTTTTTTTTTTTTCAATTTTTGCAAAAGTAGATAACCCTTATCTTCTCAATGTCTTCAAAACCTTATGTTCAAATTTTATGTTATAATTCCCGTAATTTTTGTAGCGGTCGTTATTTTTGCTTACCTCTAATACTGCGATAGAAATGAACTCTCCTTACTGCAGAATTTTATTTTTTTTTCCGTTGAATGAATTGGTTCAAAATTAGCTTCTCTATCTACTGTAGCTCTATCTTTTCAGAGATGTTATCCAAAGATGAGAGATGAGAATCGGAGAGCAGATGGTTCTGTTCTGCTTCAACTGAGAACAACGAATGGTCCTCGAAAAAGATAACTTCTATCCATTTTATGACTCCCATAACAGCAGTGCTATAGATTCCGTCCCCTTCCATGCATGTTCCGACTATAATAATAATAATTTGAATACACATGATTGTGTTGATCTATGCCGAGAAATTCATCGATGAGGTTAATTTCCAGCAAAGATAAAACCAAAATTGGAATAATTTCTTTCTGCAAGTCTGTTTTTTTTTTTTTTTTCTCGGATGTATGAAAACTTTCAGTATTTTTATGAAATAATACGAGTATGTATTCGAGTATCAGAAAATTTGGATCATTTATTAGATAGTTTAGAAAAAAACGTCATGTAATTGGTGAGGAAAAGTTGACTGATAATTTTTGTAATAAAGGTTGAAAGAAAGTAGAAGAAAAAGGTAAGAAATGAAAAAAATAAAAAATTTGGCAATTTGGTAACAAATTTATGCAATAATCAATCGGAGCTATTATAGATTGAGACTATACGAACGTTGAAGACACCCCCGAGGCAATTAGTGGAAATTCTGGGGTTTGAAATATATCATTTAGAGAAGTACCCATTATTGAATATTAATGTACGTGTACATACGTGACTACTTTCCTTCAGAGTTTTCTTTAATTTAACGCTTTAGTGTTTACTCATGGCTGAGAGTGACCGATATGATCAAAAAAATAACTCTGTACCTGAACCCCGAGGGTTTAAATCGTGAAGAAAACAACTTAATTACTTGTGCTCGAAGTCCGGATAATCAATTTTTATCGGAAACGCGTCGCGAGGCACCAGATCGCGTATACCATCGTATTTAATCGTTTTAAATTTACCATATATAAATAAACCGTGACTTACGCAAACATAATGAATTAACGTAAAGACGGTTATTTCAGTGTATATATATTATATTATATTTCCTGAATTTTGGAGCGTTGGACAGTATCTCCGAATCGAGTGGAAAAAAAAAAAAATTAAAATAATAAAAAACGAAACTTTTCTTTCACTTAAAAGGGAGTCCAACTATTTAAACGAAAGCAAATTATTTCGTATTGCAATTACGTTCATCGACTCGTGTTCCGTATCACAAGACTTTATTTTTTTCTTTTCATTTTAATATATGATCCATATGGAGAAACTGAACGTACGTCAATGACAAGAATCACTGATTTTGGTATTCACTATGAAAGATTATAATTCCGACTTTGAAACTTCGCGTTTGCGTGCATACGTCAACATACGACCAAAAAAATCCAAACAAAGTTTTGGCTACCTGAATAATTTTAAAAATCAGCCTGAAACAAGTATATATAAATACCGAGATAAATACATATATGCTGATGACATAAACTTAAAATTTGTGAAAAAAAAGGTGACTAAATAGTGCTGCAGAGAATTTTTTTCCAGTGACGATGTTAAATATAATAAACGTTTCATGTGCGAATCAAGTAATTCATTTCAATTAGTGCCAAATTTTCTAAAGTCAGGTGAAAGAACAGGCGCCTTTTGTAACAGTAATCGAGCTACTTCATCAATTTCGGCATGTAGGACTAATTTTCGAATGAATAAGTACAGTATATTACCTTCCACCTCGTTTCTGGACATAGTACATAGTGATATTCCATCGTACTATTTACCTATCGCATTCGCACATGCGATGAATTTTTCATTTTTTTTTTTTTTTTCTTCTTTTTCTCCATTTTTATTTTCTTATGAAACAGCAAAATAAGTATATTTAAAAATAAATGAAGCTGATAAGTCTGCGAAGTTACACGCTCACGTAATTTGTCTATATAATATACGTACGCGGATAGACTTTGAATACTCCGTGTAATAACTTTTTGAGAATACCCTTGAATCCCATATCGTATTTCCCTAATTTAGAAATACTTTTTTATCTTTCAATCAAGAATGTCAGCGGTCGTATACTAGATCCTTGATGTCCTGTTGCGGGGATAAGGGAATGAAAATTTCGATTCGATCATCCCTCGACGAACACTTGGGAGAAATTTTACCTCAGACACTTCTCATACGGAAACATCGTATTGGAGCAGTTATTTTTTCCGATGGATTGAACCTGACATCGAACGAAAATATACTACATTTGGTAATATTTCTATACATATACATATATATATATATATAATATATATATATATTCGTAATAAAATTTTTAGATCATAGATAATTATCATTTAAGATTCTTTAGAGAAATTAGTTTTGGCCTATATGGTAGCAGCTACAAGCGTCTAATCGAAGGCTATATTTTTATTATTGTGAAAGTTTTACTAATAGCCGTACATATCCAGCCGTACAATTTTATTTGTATAATTGAAAATTGATAGTTTTTAGTCTCCGTTATTAGACCTGGGCTGAAAATAACCCATGATTATGATCATTCAAATAGTCATCTTATATCCAACCACTTTGAGGTAGGTAAGTTTGTTCTCAAGTTTATCAAACATATCGTCAAGTCAATATGACATTTTTTTTGCCACTTGTGACTTGTACATATTTATTTTATCTATAATCAGAGAGGGTCATTATGAATTCGATTTTCGAATCATTTAGCACATTTAATACAAACTCGATTCGTTGCATATAGGCTGACCGAAATAGTTGCGTGAAAAATAGATTTCTTATTTTTTAATTCTATTCGGTTATCCCTTTTTTTTTTTTTTTTTTTTTGTTCTTTGTAATCTATAAATTCTAAACAATTTAAATTTTAGACAGCCCCACTCCTCTCCTCTCTCCCCGGTCACTTTATCTCTAATTAATACAAGTTTTTGTTTTATTACAAAACGTTGCGATAAAATTGAACGTCAAAAATTGTCTGCAGACGTTTACTGATTACACATTAAAGCTATCATGCACAGAGCCGTTGATGAGAAATGATTGCTAATTTATTGCTGTCCAAATCAGTTTGTGATTAACGCGACCGCAGGTTCAAGGGTCTAGAGGTTCACGGTAATGTATTATACAGTATGCGACAACACATAGAATTGAAATTTTTTATTTATTAATTTTTTTTTCATTTTCGTTGAAAATTTTGCATGGTTTTGACAGCTGGTTAAGAATTTTTCATTCAATATTCATTCACGTTTAGTTTACGCTAGGATCGTTTCATTTTTGAATTACAAATGTGCTAGAGTTAAAATGTTGCGGGTAGCCCAATATTGACATTATAGAAGGCGTTGGAAGCGAGAAGTTATTTATATCTAAATATATATACATACATATACAGGGTGAATTCCTAACGTCCGATCGCTCGGAGTAGAGTTGAGGCGGCCGAGAGTCGAAATCGTCAACTGTTTTAGGAGCTAGCGACTTCTTGATTGGTTATTTCGAGGCAAACAATTGCCGATTTCGACTCTCGCCCGCCTCAACTCTATACTCTGAGCGATCGGACGTTAGGAATTCACCCTGTATATACAAGACAAATTGTCAACTTTGGACAGAAATTATTACGAGTGCAAAAACTCAATTGGCGAAATCATTATACATACGTATATGCGCACTATAATTTCATCATTATTCATATTATATGTATAATTCATTTAACAAGCGGTCAACATCCACCGCGGGTGTAGATATATAATTATGTAATGTGTTTTTTTCTTTTTGCTCGGTTTTTTTTTTTTTTTTTTTCTTTTCATTTATTCGCCGAAGATTATCGAGAGCAAAAACTTTCCCGAATACATAATATAGTATACTATTTATCGTACGATTGGTTCATTCAATTCTTAATACGAATATAGTCGAATTAGATATTCAACGAGTAAAACTCTCTCAGGTTAAACCGTAAAAAATGTTTCATCAGCTACATAAAATATTTCTTTTGTAAACGATTCTCTGAAAGCGATTGATCACTCTCAACATTAAATAAGGATCATTTGTTTGCCAGAAAAACAATCGATGACAGAAGTTTCAGTATGTAGGTATAGTGAATCAGAAAATTCGTTAGACCTGAATGACGCGAACGTTATAAGGCAATAGTAAATTGGTATTTAAATTTTATTATTTATAAATATAATCATATTTATGCCTGTACTTTGGACTATTACGTATAATTATAGTTCTAAGAATTAATAATCATTAAGTTTTTTTTTTTTTTTTTTTTTTTTACACATGGCCCAATTTCATCTTACCTCCATTACCAACAACGATTTTTGATGTTAGAATTAGCTATTGTAGATTCATGAACGCGGCCATATGAATTACTCAACATTTTATCCTTGCGCTTATTAAAATCGGAATTTTACTCGATTGCCTAAAAATTTTAAACACCATTAAATTATCATCAGAGAGCTGATACTACGAATACGCGAATGCTTTTATAAGTGTTAAACGAATATCTAAAATCCCGGTTACAGCGAGATCCTTTCGACTCGTATAAGCGTTGAGCATAAAAAAAAATCTATCGCAAAAATACGAAGAGGCAAGGAAGATCGATCTGACCTGGAATGCCCGAATTTTGCTTGGCGAAAATTGAGTAGAAAAATAAAAATAAAAATTGTCAATGAATGAGCAATGACCAAATTTAATTATTCTTTGATTAAAATACTCAGGCTTCACAGAAGCAGCTCTTCAACTACTACATCTCGTGGTTAATAGTGGCGTCAAAACGTAGCGATGCTATAATCGATATGGTTCTTCGTATTCTGAACATCGGCATTGATAGTGACGTGGTTGTAGCAACTTCACCTTTGTCGACCTCCCAGGCAGGAAACGCAACGATACAATACTTGAACAGGTGCTAATGCATTATATAAAATTCCCGAACTAGATATAGCCAATGAAATAATATGCGTAACGTTTTGATTTTGTATTTTATTATTTTATCTGCAGGACTTGTTCGGGGCTTCATGAGTACGCAAAGAGCTATCGACCACCGAGGATTAAAAAAGGGGATAAGAGACGAGAAAATGTTACCAACAATCTCGACTATGTGATTCAGGAAAATAAAACTGTCTTATTTTATCTCAGTCATGTTTATAAGATACGAAATTCAGAAAATTCTAGTCTTGTAGTAGACGCTTTGGGCTCGTGGAATCCTGGGTCTTATACACTCAAACTACCGGTCAGCGTTGAGCTGAGAAATAATTTCCGCGGTTTTCCTCTTCTTGTTGGAATTTTAAACTCAAGTAGCGAAGTACAGTCTGATAATATAGACGAGGAAGAGATGAGCGATATCATACCGTTATTGGACATTATGAGTTTCATCGTGAATGGCATAAACGCTAGGTAGGTATATAAAACCGTTTTAATCCATATTCAATAATTTAAACTAAACCGGGCAACTAACGCATCAGACAATATCGGCATATCATGTATATTTATACGGTGCAGCGATTGACGCAAAGTCGATCAATGATATGCCACATATGTGTACATATAATACCTATATAATGTTTGCAATATTCATAAATCGCGGATTCTATTTCATTCGTATTAATCATGAGCTTTATTTTTACCGACAACGAACTAATTCACGCAACTGGACTGAGTTTACCATATACACGGGGCTTTTCATGGCGAAATCATCCCGACTGTGACCCTGAACATTTTACATTTTTTTCTTCTTCTTCTGTATTCAAATATGTGACATGTTCGTACCTTAGAAACCCCCAAGAAAGTGATTTTTTTTTTTTTGTTTTTTTCAATTTTTTCGAACATATGTAATGATCACGTGACTTTGGGAAATTTTTAGAAAAAAAATTTCACCTTAAAAAATTCATTATTTTTGTTGAAATTGTTGATTTATACGAAAGGATGGCCCCTATACAGTTCAAGATATGTATAATATGCCGATTTTTTGATCGAATTAATTCATGTTTAAATTGAATTCGAAAATATCAGCATAGAGTTGGTGCCTCACGAAAAACTTGGCACAATGAACAACAAAGCTTGGAGCGATCTCCTCGGTGACGTTGTTTCCGGAACCGTTGACATCGGTTTGGGTAATATAAACGTGAACGACGCTCGTCAACGAGCGATGAGTTTCACACATTCGATAATTCAGTCGATGTTCGTATACATATACCTTTTTATATAAATGATTAGTATATTTTTTTCAAAAGTATATAATTTTTTTTCTTTACCGATGAAATATTATACTTTTCAGGAGGAACATCTACTTCCATCCACCAGAGTCCGGTTCTATGAGAGACATATTTCTTCAGCCATTTAACAATCGATTGTTAGGTTGCGTCGCTGCCACTTGCATTTTAATCGTGCTAGCAATGACGGCGATTAATTACGCCGGAAAGCTCGCTCTGAGTGACGAAACGGTGACTAATACTGGGCTGGGAGAAGCCGCGTTATGGTGCATCAGCATCATGTGTATGCAAGGTGCTTTTCTTTCTACATAAAATCCTTTCTCTACATTCATTTTCTCCAAATTTATCCGTTTTTTATAATCTCAGGATTATTTTCAGGGTCTCCTTGGTGTCCTAGAAGCCCTTCGGGTAAAATAGCGCTTTTAATCAGCCTGATATTCGCCCTTGTTATATACAACGCTTACGCCGGCTTCATCACTTCGATATTATCCGTACAAGCTGCTGGAATAAAGTCATTGGCGGATCTACTTTTGAATAATTACAATCTGGGCTACAGCGCGAACGACGATGAATACATACGAGTAGGCAGCTTTCGAAAATAATTATACCAAAATTGGGAAAAACCTTAAAAACAAAAACGAAAAATTGAATTTTTCCAAAAGTCTCGATTACCTTTTTTCTCGTCACGCAGAACGCGAACGACAGTAATCTCCGCGAGCTTTACATCAAGGCTTACAACGGTCGCGAGGGAAGATTGGACACGACTTCTGGTCTCCAAAAAGCTGCGAAAGGTGGTTACGGTTTTTTCGTTAGTGCCAGACTGGCCAGACGCGCTTTGCGCACGACTCTCGTTCACAATCGTTGCTCGTTAAAGGAGCTGATAATTCCACAGACATTTACAGTGGTAGCTTTACCGATGGCTTCCGCTTGTCCGTACAAAAAGATCATCAATCACAGGTACGTATATACATATAACAGAGTTACATATCATTTCCGTCAACCCTTTCGGAAAGGAATGAGGAATTATACAATTCTCGTTAACTTTCGTCAAAAATGAAAAACCACAACTGGACATAATTATTTCCCATAATCACAGCGTTATGCGGATAAGCGAAGTCGGCGTTTTGAGCCGTATAAGCGAGAGAATGCTACCTGGTATGCCGCAGTGCGAAGCTCTGACAACTTTTCATAGCGCACGTCTAGCCGACGTTTATTCGGCTTTTGTGATCCTTGTCATCGGGGTCATAAGTGCTCTGACACTTGGAATCTTCGAGCGAGTTTGGAGCCAGCGTAAATCGATTAGAGGAAAGTTAAAGCGGGCTATTCAGGTTCACCGAAGAGAAGTTCAAGGCCAAATTCAAGCCCAAGCTCGAGGTGAAAGAACTGACGGACCCTCGTCGACTAAAAAAAAGTTTGACGCTTTTGTGACCGCATTTTCCACCGAATCTCCCACAGATAACGATTCATCGCTTAGAGAAGGACATCTCACGTCAATCAGAGATGGGATTAGATCGAAAAGGATTGGTGAGGAAGATCTCGCCGGTATTAGTTCCGAGAGAGTTTTTAATGCCGGTGCCGAGGGCTCGAACTTGAGTAAATTTAAGCCCATAGATTTTAGTGGTCTTAAATTATTGTCGCCACGAGAACGTAGAAATATTGACCTCCAATCGTCCAGGAAAAACGAAGACAGTGACTCGAATAATGACCGCGTATTTACTTTCCATGATTAATTATTCAAAAAATTCTTCAGAAGCCTAATTATTATACCCATGTATGTGTGTGTGTGTGTGTGTGTGTACGTGTATATACATGTATGCCTTGCCAATTAAATATTTCAGATGAATAGCACGCACTGATAAAAAAAAAAAAAATCAAAGAGACTATTTAAGATAATATGGGAATTCATCATAATTATTTTCATTCATTAGGAAATCAAAAAAAAAAAAATGAAACAGCAATCACGCGTCGTACTTACGTAAGCCGTATGTAATTTTACTGCGTAGACATAACGCAGACTAGATATATTACGTATATAGTATGATGACACATTTTGTTTTTCCAGACGATATATATTTAAGATATCAAATATAATTGAATCATTAAAATTGTACAAAGAAGTTATATTATGTATATTATATATCCTGCACCGTGTACGTTTTCTATATGTATATCAATATCGAATGTTAATATGTATACATGCATGTACTGTGAGATAAAAAATGAAAATAAATAAATAATCGGTCATTTGCATTTTATTTCCACCATCACTCGCATTTTGGAAAAAAAACCATCCGCCTTTTTCAGTTCTGGTTTTGACAGATTCGGTATAGATTTGCAGTCACGAAAAATTGCTTCTTCTCCTCTGCAGGTATGTGTATATCCATATTTGTTGTTTGACAAAATGAAATTAATAATTGCCATTGTAAATCAATTTTCAATGTATATCCAAATAATACGTCTTAATCTCGATAAAGATTCGTTACCTACAAATAATCGTTCCCAAATCAGATAATCGTCGATCAAATCCACTCCATACTTTCCAATGTTTGTACAAGTTAATTGGTCCAGCTGCCGCTACATATGCTGTGCATTTACTCCTCAAACTGTATTTACAAAATGAGAAAATAAACGACTATAAAATTGACGAGATTTTATCGTAGATTTTTTCTTTTATTTTCCAAAGAAACGATCAAAGAATGAAGAAGAAAGTTATAATATGAAATATAACACTTTGGCACGTACTTCTTTTCCCAAAGACCGTCAGCCGTTGATGTAATTAATTTAGAACCTGGAATTCTATCGCAGATGTAACGCTTGCCAGAAATTTCTCGTAAGCTATAGCTGGGGTGGATTTAATTAAATAAGATAACAGATATTTTAGAAAAACAACGACGGTGTTAAACCTTGATTGATCAATCGGTGAATTAAATGGATTGCTTATTGTTTTCGAAATAAAAAAACAAGAATCTGTTGTTATTCTTACTGGCGAAATCCGTGATCGCAAATTTCTTCAAACAAAGATAACGTCTCGGTATCGTTTAGCCAGTGATTAGGTTGCATCATATCGTGAGTATCCAACAACGTTTGATTAATCTAAAAAGCCGGAGATAATTAATCTAATCGAAAAGACGTGATGAAATCTATTATAGACTTGATAAAATTAAATTAGGCATATGTATACGCGTATAAGGAACTTGTGCAACGATTCGCAAGATATCCCCGTGAGATAATTGTTAATTATTATTATTTTTCATTTTTTAATTTTAATCTGCAAACCTGTTCCGCAACAGCGAGACACAATCCGCAACGAATGCATGCCGATGAAAATTTAATGTTAACAGGAACGCAGGACGATGCTACGGGAAGGTAAGGAATTTTTTGAACTATACCAAAACCGGCAGATTCACATTTGCAATATGGATCAATGCAGTCTTCCTGGGAGTCGGTTAAGGGGTTATAAAATCTATGATTATCAACATCGTTTTTCGTAATTTTTTCTTTACGACAACGTCGTTTACCGAAAGAGTTTACTTCTGATAATAATGATAATAACGTAGCCAGAATAGTCATCGTTAGGAAAATTTTGTACATAGTATAATAATTGAATAAGTTATTATTAAAATAAAAAAAATAAAATGAAAGTATACGGATATTTTTTTTACAATAAAAAAATGTGTCAAAAATTAAACTGATCTGAAGTAAGACGAAAGTTTTTTTTTTTTTTTTATATCGTTCTCACTTCGTCGTATATCGTAATGATAAAACTAACGAAAATAAAAAAAAGAAGGTTTTCAATTTAATCGGATTGAGAAAATTCGAAATCAACTTTTTTTTTTTTTTTTTTGCTATACCGTTTTTACTCCACTTTAATCCGAAATGTTTGAACGAAAAAATAAGAGTGGATTCTGATTTTTTTTCGTGGGTAAGAAAATCGAACTTGAACAGCTGATTTACGCTCGGTTCATCGACCTTCGGTCCCTTGCCATCACAGATGTTTCGTTGCTCGTGACCTCTGTCGAGAGAACGTTGAACTAGTTACCAGAATAAACACGAGGTCGTGACGCGCTCGGTTGGAGAAAAAGACAGAGAAATATTGTACAGATTTATAGGTTATGTGTCTCAAGACTGGTGCGTGATATTATTTAGCGAAATGGTGAGTAGATAAAACGATTTAATAACTTGTTGAAAAATAAATGCGACATTCTGTTGATTTATTCTTCTTTCCAAATTTTTATTTCAACCGCAGTCTACGTCGATGAAGAAAGTTTTGGCCAAAGCTAAGAAGGTGGTGCATCCCAACAGCCGAAAGTCGATAGCAATAACGAAAAAAACAAAAAAGTACAAGCTTATTTTTTTTTTTCCCGTTTTCTACGATTTTTATTTCTCATTAATTTTTTGTTCTTATTTTATACTACGATACTTGTCTACATGTATACTCATTTTAATTTCAGAATTACAAACAGGGAGAAACTAAAACTCGGAAATGCAATGAAACAGAATTTAATAGGGGAAAAAATGATGTGGATAAAGGACAACATGTTGCCTGATATCTGCCCCTACACACCGGAACTTGCGGCAGATTTAATCAACAGGTTTGCCTGGCGAATTATATTCGATGCTAATAGAAAATAAATGAATAAGAAATGAATGAAAAAGAATTGATAAAATTTGCGATTTGTAAATTATCACAGTTTTGAATTTATTCATTTTTTATTTTATTCTTCCAGATACATATCTCGCCACGACGAAGAATTGGAACAAATAAATATCAAACATTCTATCGGTGGGAGAAAAAATCGGCAACACGCTAGCAGAGAGGATATTATACAGATGACAAAGAAACGGGAAGAAACGGAATACGAAACGTGTGGAATAGGTGTGTAAAAAAAATTTATGTGTATAATTTTCTTCATCAATGAACGAATTTCGGATGGATCTATGATTTTCATGTGATAGAAATATGATAATTCATGGGTTTTATTTTTTTTTTCTTCTATTTTATCAAATTTTAGAAATCCCCGACATCTTTCATCCAGCACAGTGTGAAATGCTCCGCAAATGGAACGGCGAGTTACGGTATTTACCGAATTTTAAATTCACAAGATTTGGAAAGAAAAATCTTCTAAAATCTACGCGAAAGAAGGCGTCAAAATCGTCCGGAAATCCAGCTTCGAACCTTCATACGAATTTAGATGAACTAGAAACAGAAGAAAAAGAAGAAGACGACGACGAGGAGACACACAACTCAACGAAAAATGAATCGAACAATGAAAGTAACAAGGTTGATGTAACCAATCCAACAGACCAAGCAACTGCCATGGATCTTGAATAAAACAATTTGCAACAATTTTCAAAAAGGCTAACATGCAGTTTTTTTTCATCATTTTCATCAATTCGATAGTTACAATAAAAATATCTACAGTCGAGTCGGACTATTTTCATTCTATTTAGGCACAGAATTTACAATTCTAAACACGTCTTCTGTACTCCCTAGAAATTTTACTACACGATTTTCAAACTTTGATAAAAACAAAATAAAAATCAATAAATAAAAAACAAATCGTAAAGAGTAAACGACATGCAAAAATGAAATATTTTTCTTATGAATTCTGTGCATTGAAAATTATCAGCCCTCGAATATGAGCAGCTTTTTATACATCGATGCGATGTAAGTTGCCTGTATAGAACTCTTCGTCCTTCATATTTTTAGCAAAGTGAAATATACATATAAGAAAAAAAATTATTTAATTATTTCGTATAGACTTTCAAGTTCTCAATTAACGAAAAAATAAAAATTGTCAATCGAATCTTTGAATATAAATAATTCCCGACCCGCATGATAAATGGTCAAGTTAATCCATTCATCTTACCGACGTATCTATTCACCGTTACAAAATACCGCAGTCAGATGACACTAGCTATCTCTATATCGACTAGTAAATATTCTATCAAAAGCGCCTCTTGATTTCCGAGAGGTGTAGGATCAAAAATCCTCGCAAGTTAAACGTTTTACGACTATAAGAATAATCGAGAATGAGGACGGTCTGGAGCCGTTGTGTGTGATGCTACCACGCGTAAACTATCAAAAGAAAAAAAAAAACAGCAAACAAAAAAAAAAATTTTTTTTTTTAAATTAAATAAAATCTCACAAGTCTATGAGATGATCAGTCAGTGTTCAGTGACGTAATTATTAGTGTCAATATCCTCTGGTGCTCTAGGTCTATCTGTGATTATGTACTAACATAAAATCCTCGTGGGTCTTTGTAGACGCTATGCTACTAGTATAGTAGCTGTCAATTATTGTGTACATCAGAAGCGCTGTACTACTCCACGTAAGTTAACACATGAATATAATATTAATAATTAGGTCTGATATGCATTTTATAAAAATAGAATTAATATCAAAACCGTGGATTTAGCTATTAAAAAGCTTCGAGTTAATCCAGTGGATATTTGGCGTTAATGAACTTGGCCTCGCGATTTCGAGGTTACGAAATCAAGTTTGCGTTTCTTGTTACTATACCCGAAGCCACGACTTTCACTATTCGATTATAACATCGTGTTATATTACACGTGCAAATAAATGTTAATATCATTATTTTTGGTTTGAAGTTTTATTGTTATAAATACTGCAAGTCACACTATCGCTCAGATTCGTGAAAAAAAGATATAATAATAATTGTTTTAGAAATAAAATTCCCGCTTCTTTATTACGTTAACTTTTTTTTTTTTTTATATCTGACGATTTTTTTCTTCTTCTTCAAGAGTCGCGATAATCTCGGGACGATGAACCTCCTTCAGTTTTGTTTATTTTTTTTTCTCCATTTTCTTTCAACATTGATAATCTTCAACTAATCAACGTTCATTGTCAATATACCTTCGATAGCTCAGTTGGTAGAGCGGTGGACTGTAGTTGGTTTGAATTAAATCTTGTTAAGAGACATCCATAGGTCGCTGGTTCAAATCCGGCTCGAAGGAGTACATTTTTTTTTTTCTCCTGTCAAAGGATATTCTACCGTTCCTTATTTCTTGCAATTATAAACGTTTAGTATACTAATTGTATATATGTATGTATTCATATACCTACGCAAAGAACATTTGTTTTACAGAAATAGACGTTTGAAATAATATTTAAACATGTGTATATTCTATACCTGTATACCCGTATATCTAGATATATAACATCCGTTCTTGCGGATGTCAATGACTTTATAAATTTTTCTTTCCTTTTTTTTTTTTTGTTTATTTCTCCTGTTCTTATATTCGTGAGGTGAATTAATCTTAGAAACTTGTTTTCCTACACGTTTTGGTGGAATGTATACATGTCTACCTATATGTATAGGTAGAGTTAAAATATGTAATATACCCTCGAGGTAAAAAAAAAAAAAAAACCGATATACATATAAAATTTCCAGAATCTTTATTATAGTACCTACATATAGCTACATCTTGAATCTATACTTCGCGTGGAGATAAGAAATTGAATCTATCGATCTACATATTACGTACATACCTACATACATACACACGTACAATACGTTATAATTTTTTACCCCGTTTTTTTTTTTTTTTTTCTTCTAATTATACCTCAAAACTGAAGTTTTTATTTATATTCTTTTTTTCCTTTGAATTATTATTTTTTTTTTTTATTTTTCTTCCCCTTTTTTGTTAGTCAAATTGTAAAGCCTGCGTTGAAGTGACAGCGTAAAAGAAACGGGGGCAGATATTCAAGTTGTTTGTCATATTCATACGTGTATATATTATATATATATATGATATATACATTGTATGTACGATACATACATATGTATATAAACGTGTATATATTTAGGTGGCATAACGACGACGTGTATATAGTATATACCTATTATATACGTATATGGTAAAAATTTTTGAAGTGGTGAAAAGAATGAGTAAACGTATGCGATATTTATATATTTGTGTATATGGGATACGTGTGTAAGTGCTGTCTACAGCGGATAACATATGTATCAGATATTTTAACAGAAAACAAAAACCGTTACGAACAAAACGCATTTATGAAAGAAGAAAGATGAAGCGTCCCCTCGGGATGACGGAAGGGTATACGCGCAATTTTGTTCACCGCTTACACCTACCTATACCTACCCACCTACCTACTACTATCGCTAATACAATCCAGTAACGTAAGCGAAAAGTGGAGCCGATATATATTTAAAAATAATACTCTTATCGTCCCGCTTTTTTTTTGTTTTTTTTTTTGTTTTCTATACTCCTTTTTAAATTCGGCACGTGTTTATATTACGCGAGAGGGCTTCGGGAAATCCGGGGAAAATTTTTTTTTTCAGGGCCTTCATATGAAAAGCGCATATTTTCAAGATTTTTTCTTTCTATTCACGATTCTTCAACACAGAGATTCGAAATGGTCGCAAAATTTTTTGTCTTCTTTTTTTTCCATTTTTTTTTTTATAATTCCTGTGATTCTATTTGGTTCGAATTTCGACGTAATATACTTAATCATCGAGTGCTCGATTTATACACTATCCGAGAACTCTGCAGCCCGACAAAAAACAAGAAAAAAAAAAAATCGTTATGAGTATAATCAGATTTTTTTTTCTTCATTTTTCCTATATTATTCTAATTCGACGAAGGTTTTTATTTATTCAACATTAACTGCAGTCCTCAGTTTATAATCCTGCGGTTAAGTATAATATGACGTACTTACATACATACATACGTTTATAGCTATATATGTATATTATATATATTAACGTATATGAGTCACATAACTACGCTCGATTAATGCTCGATTACACATCCGTTTTCATAAATTTTCGAAGCGCGTAATATAATTCTGCACGAGTAATACGCGTTGGGTTAACCGCGTCAGTATTCCCATTCCGTTTTGTATTCCGCATATCAAAATAATCAAAAGGCGGCAGGGGGTTGGCGGGGGTAGGTGGAAATAACGATGCGACAGAATTTCATCGCCCGATAACAGTAGATGCGTAATTCGTACATTATGTATACATACGTATATGTATAAATTCCTATGTGTACCTGCAGTGTAAAATTGGCATCGTTAAAATACACGCTTCGTCGAAACATGTGTAACACACGTATAGAGAGATAGGCGTGACGTACGTCGAGGCACGCGATTGCCGAAGAAATAGAAACCGAAAAATACAAAATAGCGACTATATAATCGAGTGTAAAAAAGAATTCACTTACCCTGACGATCGCTACTGATGATATGCAGCCCATATTCGGTGTTTCATTGCATCTTCTTTTCTTCTTGGCGACGTACGTAATCGAGAAAATCGGTCGAATTCTACACATTGACACAGTTTAGAACTTGGTTAAAAGCGAACTATCGCGAATTCAAGTCGTATTTCTAGACGCGCGTGTAAAAGAAAACTTTTTCAGACTGACCCGAGTCTGAGTATCGAATCGACGCGGGGAATTATAGCCCCGATTGCATTGTTCACACATTTTATTACACGAAACTTCACTGTAGATAAATTTAAATGGGAATCTCACTTGGCGTCCGTAATACGATAAATTCCGATTATTATAGGGCTCCGTTACATAAACTGAAAGAAAATCTTCTTCGCGACGCGTAATCCAGAATCGTTAATATCGCACTACCACTATAAATTATACACTGGTATATTATGAACATCTGCACGGAATTCACTTCACTGCACTTCACTTGTGTAGGGTTAAAATAAACCTCAATCTTTTTTAAGGTTAGAAATTATCGAGCGTGATCTTCTTACCGAAGTAAACCGTAATCCAATTGGGCACTTAAACCTGAAAAAAAAAAATCACTTCACTTTTCTATACGTCGTTTATCAAAACAATTACCGAGCCTGCATGGAGCTTCGCGACGTTCCTTCGGTTTCACTGACCGTATACATAGATATACACACGTTGCTTTGTTTCTACCCTATTTTATTCTCGCGTAAGGCAGGACGAGTTATACCATAATGATCTTGAATATGACACAAATGTTATGAATGCTTAACGAATTTCAAACGAATAATAATATCGAATGATCGTAAAGAGTTTATACGTTACTTTTCAGAGATCTAAATAGCTGAGAAGCTACTGCGGAGATCACTAGACTTTTTACTTGACCGTTAAACAACTGGCGAAGAAAAATCAGACGCCATCTCGCCCGCGGATGATTACTACCAACCCTCAAACTTATAGTTGAAAATAAATCTGGGTTATTTAAAGCCGCGATTTTCATGGCACCGTTTGTTTTTTCGTTGTCTCTCGTTATTTACCAAACTTGATATCCTCCAATTTCGTTCTATCTATTATTGCAAGGATTAATAATTAATGACTTCTCGTTACCGCGCGCGCGACACAGCCCTCCGTTTGACTACTACCACTACAATAAATATAAACAAATTTCCGGGAATCACGCGTCGGTAAAAAAGATCGACCATCGTTATAAATTTTGATTGAAAAATAGTCCGTTGATAATCTGAACAGCTCCTATGATAATTAATTGCTGTCCAAGGACTTTTTTTTTGTTTCCTTTTTGAATTCTCTAAAACTACATTAGGAAGAAAAATAATAATTTATGAATTAATACAGAGCTCGTTTTTGTTGCTTTACGAATGAATAAATATCTCAGAGCCACGTATATTCTGAAAGCTACAGATTGATAAAGTGCACTTTTGCAGATGCAAGCCGGGCCTTTCATTTGAAAACTTTAGCACAACTTTAATATTGATCTATTAATTGATTAATTAATTAATTAAAGTATGACGATTGCCAATTATATTTATTCGTATTATAGATATAAATATATGAAAGAAATATGTATGATTATCGTGGAGAATTATTTTCTCTGTAAACGATAAATAATTCAAGTATGTACCTGCATGGGTATAATATTTTGCGGAGTTTGATGAAATTTTCATTCTTTTTACAGATTATAGGTTTAAAACGAGAAATTCGGATTTTTGATGAACAAAAAAAAAATGTGTGAATCAATTCAACATTTGGAGATGGTTGTTTATAATATTTTGATTATTAAGTTTCACATAGATATATAAATGCATGCTATACACTTTAAACGAGACTTTTACGTTCCCATGAAAAAAAAAATTCACAGACATATTTTTAATAATAATTACTTCCCACGCAAGTCGCTGTATAATATACGAAGAAAAAAAAATGAATAAATATGTAGGTATAGGTATATATCTTCTCTAACTGACGAAATTACTGAAATTAATTTTACCTCAAAAAGAAAGGCTGAAAGAGAAATGAAAAGCATTCAGAGTTCTTCTTCAAAAAAAGGAAAAAAAATGATAAATAACAAAAATGGAGAATCAAAAAGAAAGAATTTTATCTCGATGGTTTTATCCCTGATTTTCGTTTTAACAACGGTACCAACGCCGTTAATTTACAACTCGATGCGTCAGTGATTACTCCGGTTTCGTTAGTGATCATCGTTATAATTATTGCATGTATT
Source organism: Macrophya alboannulata (assembly GCA_949628255.1). Classification (NCBI taxonomy): domain Eukaryota; kingdom Metazoa; phylum Arthropoda; class Insecta; order Hymenoptera; family Tenthredinidae; genus Macrophya; species Macrophya alboannulata. The sequence goes on along the minus strand of OX451210.1, from coordinate 14,340,573 downwards.
GGTATATGCTTATATGTACGTACACGTATGTACCGTACCTGCGGTTTAATCGGGAGTTTCGTTGCTCCCTGCAAGGCTCGCTCGATTTGCATGACAATAAGAATTTCACATATTAGCGAATAGTCGGTATATAACGTTTGCAGTTCTATTTAAATATTGCGAAATTGAATATCTAGGCATTGCGGTGCCAGATTTCATTAGCCTCGTTACCCGTTGACTCGCGAACAAGTTAAGTATATTTCTGTGTAAATAGATATTAAATTATACCACGAACAGTAGGCAGATTTATATCGTTAGGAATATATATGCCAGCCAATTATCCAACTTCTATTAAATCTTATCTATATATAACTTTTAACTCCCGCGGTACGAAATGCAGTCTTCTTAATCCAATAGCGGCAAACAATTACACGAAATTGCTCAATAAAGTCTCTTTGGACGGTGTCCAGTAGATCGCGAACTTTTACTTGGTAAAAAGAGATGAAGAAGAACAAAATAGACAGAAAAAAAAAAAAAAATAGTAAGAATAAAGGAGAAGAAAAAAAAAAATAAATGTCCCAAGGAAGTGGATATTATGTGTAAGTAACGAATAAAGTAGAAAGGAGATAAATCCCCGCATAAAAGACATACCTATACCTGATCCGATAAAGGCGGTTAAAAAACAAAAGAGACCATTTTTTTAAAGATTCAATTGATTTTCTTTTATCTTTGTCCCCCCAAAAAACAAAAAAATCTAAAATAATATCTCACGAAAAATTTTAAACATGCATGCCGTAATTTTTGGTAAATTTTGGTGCTATATATTTGAATCATAAAATTAAATTTTGCAAAAAAAAAAAATAAAAAAAATATATTTAGCCCCTAATTGTTTTTGTTTTTCGATTTGAAAATTAAAAACGAGTAATATTCAAGCGTTTACGATGATATATTTTACCACTGCTGTGTTGAATTTATGAATTTTCTTGAACGACGAAAATTGTTCGATAATTTTTGGGTATTTTACCGCTGAAAAATTTTTCTCTCGTATTTTTTTTATCGAACAGAATCAATCGAGCGTTAAAGTATACCACGTAAAGGGTAGATAGGAAAGAAAATCTATGAGCACAGTTAACCATTTTAAATTGACCCTTTCTTTAACCCACACCCTAATGTAACATACTTACAACGAGGGTATACCTAAGGAAATTTTCATTCAACTCTAGACTCACCACTCTCCGTTTCCTCCTTGACGTGAAGAAAATGACGTCGTTCAACGACTGTCGTAAGTCTCCTCGGTCTCCACCGCGGGCGGAGGTTGGCCTGGGTGGTGGGTATTCAGGTCAAAGGTCGTAAGTGTACATATAATAAACCCTCGACGTTATTACCTCGTGTTACTCGAGCGTTGGCACCCGTTACACTCGTGGTCCAAATCCCTAAAATATCGCTAGTCGGGCCAAAATCTCGCGAGAATATCTAGTTGGATTAAATCAACCATATTGAGTACTCTTAGTTACCTGTTACACTCACAGACTCATAGTTTACTAAAATTAGTTAAAAAAATTTTCAAAATTTGTACTTTTTTTTTTTTTACGGAAATTTCGTCGGGCTGGACTAAGTTCCGAATTTTTAAAGTTGGCAACGGTAAAAATTAGGAATTTATTTCAGTCGATTTCGAATTTTCAGAAACGTTGAAGTTCAGAATAATAAATTTCGGAAAGATCGGAATGCTGACAGTTAAAAACTCGGAAAGTTAGGAACTCGGAAAATATCCAAGAATCCGAAAATTCAATGGAGAGGCGCACAACGTGAATTTCAACTTTCGGAGTTTTCACCTTTCGGATCTTTGGCTTTCGGAATTTTGAACCTTCGGTGTTTAACGATTTGAAGTTTTTCAAGTCGACTATATGCAGACTTTCCGGGAAATACCTTTTCTAAAACCTGTATCGAGTCGGTGATAAAAAAATTCGAAATTCTTACCGTTCTAAAGTTTAAAATTTCGGAACTTGAACCCATCCCCGAATTCCCCTTCTCAAATAATTGTGTGAAAAATATATGTTCGATTTTGAAGCAAAGTTTCCGGCAAGACAAAATTCTGAAATTTCCCTCATTCAAGTAAAACATAAAAAGAAATTGGTTTTTCCATACGTATCTTAGCTAAACTGTATAATTCCCGAAAATCTAATTCTAATAGCGAGATTTAAGATTCTGACTTAGTAGTTAGTCGTTCGTGTTCCACGAAGTCGAAGGCAACGAGTTTAGCGTCGAAAGTACCCAACCGTTGTTTGTCGCTACGAGGTGGTGTGTGCAACGGCGATAGTATAAAAAGGAGAACGAAAAAGGAAAAAAGTGAAATGAAAATAAAAATAAGAGAAGAAAATACCGTGCGAAAAACCTCGGTAGGAGGAGAAAATATAGAGAGGGTTAGTAGGTAGGTATATGTACGTATACTACATGCCCAGCTACCTACCTACTTCGGGCGAAAAGCGAGGTGGGTCGCTGGGTCGTGGTAATGGGGTGTAAGTGAAGGGGATAAGAAATTGGCAAGAACTGAGAAGGAGGTAAAACTACGCGCGACGAGGCGTTTCTATTCTACTGCCTCTCGGCCCCTTAGCCAGCGAAAGAATGGGTAAACTTGACGCTTTACTATAACACCTCCTCCACACTTTTACCCTATATATACATTACTGCACCTGGGGTGTCATTTTTCTCGCAATATTAACGCCTCGCCGATACACCTATAATACAGCTACACTTCAATTCACCTAAGTAACGAATAATAAATCGGTATATATACATACCTATATACATTACATTTTTTCGATACGTATATATATTTTATAGATATAGATTATCGATAATACCTACGCCAAGTTATTTATCATAAAAATTTTAAATTTCATTTTTTTTTTTCTCAATATTCGTATACCATTTCTCACATACATGTATACATATGGGTATTTTCATGAATATTTAATATATGGAACCGAGTTCGAATAATTTTTTTCAACGTATAATATTCTACGAAAAAGATTTTTCTTTCATGAAATATTCTATGGACTCTCAATCAGTTTTTTTTTTTTTATTCATTTTTTTTTTTCACTTCTGATTAATAATATTCTTCACGGTGTAAAACATTGTTTTCCCCAGATGTGAACAAAACTTATTTCCAAGATGTATATTATCATGTATACCTACCTACCTACCCCATTGATTAGTTTATCGGTTAAGATTGAAATCCAGATTGAAATACCTATATAACTTACTCGGGAGCTTTTGAACTGTTGTATAATTATTATCGTCAGCGTTATAGACGATTAATATTTATTTTCCTGCAAAGTCAAAACTGTTAAAAATAATAATAATAATAATGATAATATGAATAATAATAATAATAATAATAATAATAATAATAATAATAATAATAATAATAACGATAATTACGAGGAAAAGATTTTTAATTAACGAGCACAGCGAGGGGTTAGGTACATGAGCGATTTTCTGTGACGTAATTTTTCCTTTTTTTTTCCCCTATTTTCCCTTCAATTTTTTTTTTTCTTCATCTCTCCTTTCTTCTCTTTCCTTTTCGCTACAGCGCTTTGATTTAGTTCGGTGTAGTACTGCGAGGAAACAAAGACTCTTTCATTTAACCGCGCTACGAAGCTGCAGAGGTGCTTGCCTGACGACAAATCTCGAAGGGTTGAATATTACCATTCAAGACTTGTCGATTCGCTCTGACACTTGAAAGAAGACGAGAGAAAAAAAAAAAAAAAAAAATGAAAAAATGAAAAAAAAAAAAAAAAAAATTGGTGAAAAGAAGAGAACCCGGCTTTCATCTGTAGGTATAAAGTATAGGAATTATACCTATTTCAACTAAACTCGCTCGGCACGAAGTTGAAGTGAAATTACAAAGAGAGAGAGTGAGAGAGAGAGAGAGACAGCAAAAAAAAAAAAAAAAAGAAAATTAGAAAATCCTGCACCTAGGTTAAGAAAAAGAAAACAAAAAAAGAAAATTTAAAGCAAGCCAGAAAAAGAAATTTTTATTTTCTGTTTTTTTTTCTTCTAAATCAGTTATTAAATCAGCTGTTTTTTTTTCTTTATTCTTTAAATAATTGTATACCTTGGCGGAAGCTTAAGGTCTTAATTAAAAAAACCCTATCTCGTGTTACTCATTCAATTTGCATAAAGCTACACGACTTGAAGCTTTAGGACAAAAAGAAAAAGAAGAAAAATAAGAGATCAAAAAAAAAAAAAAAAATGATAGAACCTAGTAGAATATGAAAATATTTTTTCTTCTAGTTTTTCCTTTTTTTTTTTTTTTTTTATTTTCTTTAATAATTTTCCTCCTGCAATCTCCGGTTTTAGCTTTATGATAAATTGCGAAGAATCGTTCCTGATTTTAAATATTGTGTCTACTCAACCGCGACACAAAGGCTATATTCTTCCGTTTCAGGGCTACGAGATATATATATATATATATTGTCGAGGGACGAACGCCGGAGGATTTGTAAACGATAAGCCAAATCTGAAATGATCTCAAACCGCAAACCGTACAGCACCGAGAATTTCTTTTTTCCTACCTCTCGTGTATTAACTGTGCGAAAATCTATGTATAGGTATATGAGTTTTTTTTTTTTTATACCCTATATTATCTTCCATCCCTCGCCCTGTCTGAACAGCTCATTGTAATTCGTACGGGAAATATTCGTCCAGCATAATTCCAAAAGATTGATTGATTATATGTAGTAGGTATATACCTATCATATACCTACCGCGCTATTCAGCTTTGGTGAAATTAAAAAAAGAAGAAGAAATTTTTTTTTTCTTTTTCATATACCAATTGGGCGCAGTCCTCCAATAAAAACACACAAATGTATAAATATGACAAAAATTTCATCTAAAAATCGGAGATTTTTTTTTCATTTTTTGCGATTAAAATTTACATGGCTGCTATGTGAAATTTCCTAATTTTTTTTTTTTTTTTTCAGTCTGATTTTGATCGAACAAAAAAAGATTACAATTCCTGCGCCTATATTTGTACAATTATTATTTTGGAACTGTATTCATAGTTGGTATATTCGAGAACCGGACACTGCAGGTTGTGTTGATAAAAAAAATTCTTTGAATTTTTCAATTTCGAATTGCGACCTGAAACAGCTACTATCCAAGCGAACCTCGCTGGTTCATGACATTTGAAAAATACTCTATTGGATTCCTCTGAGATTTAACGGTACAGATTTCTTCTTCGACAAAGGTGTGATCGCTAAAAGATTATGTATATCCGTGATCTTTGCAGCTTTCAACGGTGCAGGAGAGTTTTTATATATACATATATGTAACGCGGTGTATAAATTGTAACACGTATACTATTTAACATTTTTGTATGCACCGGGGTGTGCGGATATGCATTCGCAGTACCTACCAACATGCATATATATTATCTGTTTGTTCGGTTTTCCTTTCAATTTGTCTTTTGCTTTATTTTATTTTATTTCATTTTTTTTCTTTTTGATTTTCATTTTGTCTCGTTTTATTATTTATTATTTATTTTTTTTTTTCATCTATCTTCGCTACCCCTGCGTGTACATCTCTGACGTTCTTCCTTTCTCTACTTCGATGCATTTGCATCGAGATGACTTCGTTCCTCGCCCCGTTTCATTCAGGAAAAACTTTTGCAACTACGGCTGGGGATCCCCGACGCCGCCTTGCGGAACATTTCGTTTCCTTATTTTTCGATATACGTATATGTACCTACATTCGTGTGTCTGTCTCTATAAGTGTATCTACACACATACGAGCCGGCTTAACCAGCAAGATAACCAGCTTTTTCCGCTTTCAGCCCTTCAACCTTTTCTCAAATCGACTTCAGTTTCTTATAAAACACGGAGAAGCAGATACACGGAAAACTTACGTTGTCACATTATTCCGAACGTTATTCTTTTTTTGTTTTTTTTTTCATTTCCTGGATTTTTCTTGCATTTATCCGATAATAATTATTCAAAAAGGCCTGACCAGATTTGAGTCAAATAATTTTTGTTATAAATAAATTTTAAATTATCACATATGGGATGAAGTTTCATTTTCTTTGAAGCACGAAAAATTATGAACTTGTAGCCTTTCGCTCCAACGATGTAAAGATCAATTCTATAATTTTTCCGATTAAAATGGAATCGCAGATTTATTTTGTGTCCGATTCAATTGAAATATAATACGCGATACGATAGAGAGAGTGAGATGGATAGAGAGTAGACGGGTAGATAATGTATATCGTAATACGCCTCAAGAGAGCTTAGGTGGATTTCGTTAATTCAAGTTAATAGGGTTAGTTAGTTTCAGAAACTCTGATATTATAGGTCTTGTTTGTGGAGCGGTAAGGTAAAGCCTCAATTTTTAATTTTACAACGTTAGTGAAAGAGGAGTGAAGGTAGGTCTTCCGGGTTACGGGGTTGAGTTAAACTTGTAAAACTTTTATAGAATACCCCGGATACTGAATAAAATACGAACGTTCCTCGGTGATGGGATTTAATGGACGTGGTAACGGGCACAGAATTTCGTTACACTTCAACGGTGAAAAATCCTAAGTATAACTTTTATTTTTTTATTTTTTTCTCTTCCTTTTTCTTTCGCCTTCTTCTTCTTCTTCTTCTTCTTCTTCTTCTTCTTCTTTTTCTTCTTCTCCTTCTTCTTCTTCTTCATCGCGATTTCTTTATCTCTTTCAATCCTCGAGCGGACGTATAGTTCACCTGGAATACATACCTAAATAAGACATACGCATAACTTAAACAGCAACGATTAGTTTCATCACTCTTAATCACCTATACATGGTATATCCGTTGATTTATGCTGCAGTTTGCTTTATCACCCTGCAGCTACAAACACCATCGTATAAATATATGCACTACGTCTATAAATCATGGCTAATAATTCTACGCGATAAATACTAGGATATTAGTAATTCGATTTATTGTATCGCGCCGGTCTCGTCCGGTAATCGTTTGCCATCTTTGATCTATACCACTGGGAAGATAAATTACACTAAATTTAAATTACATTAATTTTGGTATTATACTGTTCGAAAGTATATCTCCGAAACTTTGATTCATCTTAGGAAAATCCATTCGAAGATTGAATTCTCGAATCGATTACACGGGCTGACTTTACTTCTTTTTCTTCTTATTATTCTTTTTGTCTGGCAGAGTAGCTGTACTTTTATAATGCACGTACATCCGCACATGAGCTTCTGGCACAGCACACACGGAGCCTAGCTACTGCAGTAATCCAACTCTGTTAAGCCGGTAGAAAATTGAGTAAATCCGTTGATTTATCGTGATGATTAAAAAGAGTCACTGGTGAGGTAAATTGTATATACTGTCAAGCCCCGCGATGTTAGTTTTAATTAAGGTTGGCCAGTTGTATTCGGTTAACTCCAGTAATTATATAATTCAATCCATTTTTTTTTTATTTCTCGTTTATTTGTTCGTTCATTTTTTTTTTAACAAATTTCACCTTTCTGTCTCTACGTTCAACGGAATTTTTCCTCTTCTCTCCAGAACTAATCGCGACTCATTTTGCTTTGATTAATGATAACGCGAGCTGCGCTAATTTTTTTCTTTTCTTTTATACCAACGATTCTTATTTTCAGAAATTTTGTTTTTCCCAGTTTACTTAGACTTACTGGTATAAGTATCTGTATACGCCAGAGTTTATCCAATTTAAAAACTTTTTAGATCAAATTTTGCATTTTTCATTTTACACTTTGCACTCTCGAGTTTTCGAATTTTCATACTGAGGTGGTACACCTATACATATATATTGGGCAACTCGTTTTGCTAAGGGTTGTTCTAGAGTTTCGATGATACCGAAACTTTGTCTTGATCCTTCTGATCCCCCAGGAAAATACGACCTCCAACTATATTATCGATCGAAAAAAAAAATCTATATATTATACTCTGCAATGCACCGTTGCAGATATAAACTCCCGACTAACCAGATACTAAAGCGTTTCGTTATTTATTGAGTCGAAGCCATTCCTTCCTCCCTTATTTATAATAAAAATTAAAATACGTAGAGGTAAAAAAAGAAAGAGGGAAAAAAAATAGAAAATCGGATTACTCCTCCATCCCGTCGAATTAATTACCTCTACTCATAAATTCTCTGGGTAGTTATAACGTACGTTTACATCAAAAAGAGAATCAACTTGAATTTACGGAAAGTGCATTTAAGCGCAGGAGCTCTGAAGTAAATGAGTCGCACATATGTGCACAGGGGTATGTACATTAAAGTTATTATACAAAAAAAAAATACAAAATTTGATTTTTTTTACTCTTAATTACTCGCATCGATTTCATTTTTCTTTTTCTACAATAAAAAAATATATATATTATTATTATATAAAAACTATATAATATATATGAGATTCATGCGATAATTTTCACTGTAACCGACGCGTATCGGTTATATATACGATCAAATTGTCTGGAAAAGGTGATTTGAAGTGTTCTTTTTATATGTTCCGACATCCAAGTCGATCGTCGATATTTTCTTCGTTACTTTTAACCAGAAAATAAGTTGTGCAGAAAACTGGAATTGAAAAAATTTTCAGATATATATATTTTACTGCAGGTTTACTCCCTTGTTTTTATTATTATCACTCAAAGATACGAAACGCTATAAGCTTGAAGCTTTCCATGATAATATTTATCTACAATGCAACAAAAATCATATATAGGTACATATATATCATATATATATATATATATATACGATCTGTCAAGGGTTGTAATTGTATTGCAAAAGCACGAACGGCTGTGGTACATGTAGGTACGTCAAGCACCTCTGTGGTGCACCAGGATTCCCTGAAATCAATTAAGCCTAATTGCGTTACGGTTTGAGGTCAGGTGGTCATTTGGTCACGTGGTCTGATGGTCTCATAGCTGTCTGCCCACCACGTGGTGTAAGAATGAATGACGCACGTTTTCCAGATATGGCCATACATGTAGGTATAGAAAGAGAATGAAAAGGTGATATAGAACACGCAACTCGGTATACGCAGTCTGCTATTATAAAGGGGATAGAGAAAGAGAACAGAAAAAAAAAAAGAAAAAAAATAGATTCGTGGTGATTGGACAGAATGGATTGGTCAGGTATATACGGCACGAATCATACGACCCACCAGAATCTAGAATATAAATTATCCATATCCATACAACGACTCGATCTAATTAAGTTCAAGCGACGAACCGGCAACTCCAATTTCCGAGATGATACACCAATTCGATTTTCGACATTATACGTAAACTCCGCACGTTTACCAATGCGCGTACACGTACCCTGCAGGATTAATTTGAACACACTGAACAGTTTGCGATATCAATCAAAACGACCCGCCTATAGTCTAAACCGAAATTCATGAGCCTCTCTACAAGACATACAATTGCAGAGTGGGATGCAATGAGGGCATGCACATAGTGAATCATCACGTTTCGAGATAATTGAAAGAAAAAAAAAAAAAAAAAAACGCGCACAGTTTAATCAGTTTTTGATATTTCGAAGATGGATTTTTTTCTTCAGACGTGCTCCGTCACGGTACCGACTAGACCGCATGATGAGATAATTTTTCAACCCAGCTGCAGAGCGCATAAATGTACATTTTACCAAACTTTGGTAATCTTTGATCACGATTTTGTATAGCTGTTTTAAACAATTAGTAATAAAATATGTACGCCTCTGTTATTACGTTCATTTGTGTCTTTGATATAGTAAACTTTGTGCTTTGCTCTCTGCCGCGGCCCTTTACTTCGCTAGAGGCTATGGCGATGCAGCCTGATACCCATCCATGTATACATATACATGTAGGTACCAACGTATGTATCATACATACATACGTATAAATATACGTGTATATACGGTCATCGTACCTGTGTGCAGGATTATTGTGAGTAGCCTGGTAAACGGGGTTGGTTGGATGTATAAATTAATGTGGTACTGGTAAGCGAGTGCGTATAAGTAACGTACGTGTGTGGACACGGGAAGAGTAAAGCGTATCGCGTATCGCGTTGCTACATGCCGAGGCAATGTTGCCTCACAGGTTTCCGGGTTCTCAGCTGGTAGTAGTAGTAGCTGTAGTATACCTGTACCACTATACCTCCACCACTACCACTACCACCGCATCGCATCATCGCCAGACAGTGAAAGTTTAGCCATGAGATTTGCACAGCTACCCTTTGCCCGAATCCTTTGACAATAATTTTCCTGATAGCTACTCGCCCAAGTGGTACTTAGTCGACGAAACGCACGTCTCATGCCACCCGAAACCCCGACGTCCATCCTTCATCATTCATGCCTTGAACGCGTGAATACAGTCGGGAAATTCTATTTTTCTTTTTTATTTTTGGAAAATAACAAAGGTCCTTATACCTCGGTACAGTTGCTTATTTGATAATACATTCTCGAAATTTGTCACTGTTCCGTAGTCGGTTCTGAAATTTTCTTTAATTTAGCAAAAATTCGTCGTTTCGATTCCTCTTTAAAGTTATACGACAGAAGAATAGATATATCAATTTTTTTTTTTTTTTTCGATTGACTAATAGGCTTACGTTTTGACAACCCAATCAGAATTCAGGACTTATCGACTTTTACGAAGAGGAAAAATAAAATCCCGAGGGATTCGCTTACCGGACAATGCTTTTCGATTCCACCCCATTTTTCTCATATTTGCCTCGCTCTCAAAAAATTGAAGTTATTAAAATTTCGTTCGTAAAAATTTTTACTCGATTTTTCCTATTCAATCGATCCCGATAAATTATGACGTGGGTCCAAAACATAAAGAAAAAGGGAATAAAAATTCTGTTATTGTCGGGGAAATGTGATTTTCTTACTTCTCTTCCATTCTCGACTATATACTATATAAAAAAAAAAAAAAAAAAAAAAAAAAAACCGGCGGGATATTTGCTGTGACATTTATAAGTAAGAGCGCCATTTATATGTATCACCGTATTTCAAGTGGTAATGATTTGTAAGTGATGTATCGTTGGGGGAGTGAAATGACAAAGAAAGAGTGAGAGAGCTGGGTCAGAGCGAGTGTATACGGGGTAAGAGATAAGTACCAAAATGACATGAATCGATCCCCCCATCCCCCCCGATTATACTAAAAAGCGAAGAAGAAGAAAAATATCTAGTATTATACCTTTCTTTCAGCAGTCTAACGCGGGGTAATCACACGGAAAATTCGTGTCGATTTATTCCACGTCAGCGTTTCGATTCTACTATCTTTGGCTATATTCTCAGTCTCTAGACAGATAAACGAGAACCCATTTTTCATCATTCGCTTAAACGTAGTAGGTGCGTACCTTATCATTGTTATTATTATTATCAAAAAATTTGTTATCCGGAAACTATATATCGACTTGTATATAGAGATTAATTTTTTGGCGATGATATTATTAGGTATAAAAATTTTTTGTTGGATTGTTTGCGAGTCAATCTTGAAAAAAAAATAAAGAAAAAAAAAACAGATCAATATTATCACGTACGATTTGTCAATGGCAAGGTAATTCATCATTCGGTGTAAGAACGACAGGATGGACCACCGACAAAAAAATAAAAAAAACAAGAGAATTGATCCAATGTATTGTCGTTGCGATAGATGGTTGACATGAAAATTGTTTATCGGATGATGGGAATCGTTGTCGAAAATGTTTCAAAAGGTTTACGTGATGTAAATTGTATACTCTTTTATGCGTTATCGATAATAATTTTGTTCGATATAAAAATTGTTCATTATTTCGACGATACGAATATCTTGTTTATCATCTGTTCCCCCAATTTAAAAATTTTTCAATTCTTCAATATCGATTTTGACGATTTTTGACGGGGTCCATCTTACCGATTTTAGAAGAAAAAAAATCGGCTGACCACGATGGGCCAGCTCTAAAACTTTCCGCCCAAATCTTTCAAGAAAAATAAAAATGTTGTTTTCAATTTTTATCCTTTGAATGACTTTGAAACTACTCGACCGATCGTCTCCAAAATCTGAACAGATCTAAGTCCTGATAAACCCTTTCGATCGCCGTAAGAACCCTTCCAATCGGTTGATTCGTTCTAAAGATATCGTACAACAAAAATTTATTTACACACACAAACACATGCGGACGTCCATCCAAAAATAGTCAGAATAGCTTCCTAGGATCCCAAAACGTCGGGATCTGATGAAAACTCGATTTTCGAAAATCGGACCAAAACCAATTACTTCCCTTTTTTTGAAAATTTTCAATTTTCGCAGCGAGAAGTTGAAGAAAAAAAAAAAAAAAAAATGATTGGAGATGAACCGCCTCGGGAAATTTTCGATTTGAATTTTTCCGGCGAAATAAATGCTGCAATCTAACAGCGTATATTTTTTGCGTAAAAATTGATCACCTGTGCTTTTCTCTTCCTAATGTCTGGAATAGGTTTTATACATATAAAGGCGACAATGGGTGTTCCATAATGGCTCGACCTACCCTATATAAGTTTACAAGCGGTGGTATGAATTTTAATCAAAATACATGAAGTAAGAGTTAAATAAACGGCGAAATCGTGTTACATCCCTGAAGTAGGTATACTATACTATACTATAGTGGCGTAGGATTTCTACTCGGTGTTAATTAGATTGAAGTGGTAGCTGACGATGCGGCGATTGCCGGGTGATCGCGACAAAGGCTGTTCTGTATGTATGGTGGATGGTAGCGGCTCGATGTAACGAGCTAAATTTTGTTTCCAGGCAATGAAACTCGGCTCTGAAAACCGAAAAGATAACTGCAACGAACCGTGTATATGTATAAGGCGGGAGAAAATAAAATGTAGGAATAGTCTGGAATCAGGGAAACAAACGACTCTGATAAAATAGTAATAACATTAGTTAACACCTCATTTCTTTTCATCTCTTCGAAAACAAACGGAGGGGGAGGGAAAAAACTACGGTGAAACGGAAAATCCGCCGTGTTCATTTTCATAGAGTTGGCTATTTCGTTTTCCATTATTATCCATCTTAGTTATACCGGATCTTATAGTGCGGGCACTTCGGTTCCTACTATTAATTTATTCTCCTTTTCCCTTATACATCGTGCTTTTAATTCACCACAGAACTTTCCCATTCGACACGACGAATGATCGCTGAAAATCATAGTCTTTAATCTCGCACTGCAGTCATTGCCGCAGGGAAATTTTACGTATATAATTTTCTAAACGAACCAACAATCAGCTCCAGTCCATCGTTTCTCTTCCGTAAATTTTTCTAATACTTATATAGGGTTATTCCTCGAGCCGTGAAAGTTGGGACGGTAATTGCGAGTAGGTAATTGAGTAGGAGAGTGAAAAGTGAAAAAAATTTATTAGAGGTATCGTATTTTAAAGTTTTCTGAAACTCTTATTCGGAATAACAATTGTCTGTTTCAGCCTGCCGAGATCTTGGATCATCAACGAAAAGCAGTGAGGCTTTACTTCACGTTTCTACACTTTTGTATATGCGGTAAGTCTAAAGTTCAAAGTTTTCTGACATCTGAGGGTTTAAGCTTGGCTATACTGTGTGGCTTAGGTGCTTTGGTAACGGGGGACACATGCCCAACGAACACATACGTACACACCACACTCACGCAACCATGCTCCCGGTAGTTTTTAATTAAAATGAGGAAAAAACTCGAGCTTTGCTTTGCATAAGATCTTTTTACAGGGTCCGAGTGACTTTGTGGCACGTACCCGTTTATAAAACGTCCAAAGCTTACGAATGAACATAATTCTTTGACGCACTGTGAATTCTCTCATAAACGGCTCGATTGCCCACAATTATTTTTATTCGAAAACTCTTTTCTCTCTCTCTCTCTCTCCTTTTCTCTGTACCTTTATATCTTCACATTCATCTCTACGGTGCTGTAGAAAATTCTACAAAAAGTTAGTCCGCAGGAAAATCCGTTTTTGTTATATATTATACTCGACGTAAATCTGCACAACCTAGCCTAGCTGCTCCGGGATGATAATGATGACGATGGGGTTTCATCATTATTTCTTTTAAAAATTCACATTCAAAACTAAAACGGGCCACAACTTTTCTCTAAGATATACTATAAAGTAGCGCGGTGCTGAAAGGCACTTCGGCCAGCTCCCACACTCCGCGGATTGATGAAAACGATAATTTTGCATATATATATACTTACGACGGAATATCCGGTAATCATCTTTATTTTTCTTTCACCTCTTCTTCTTCTTCTTCTTCTTCTTCTTCTTGATCTTTTTCTTCGTCAAACTTGATACAATTTTCATCAAGAATATGATTGTAATTATAATCGACACTATACGTCGTATCAAATGATTATTTTCACAGTTAAAAATCGTCTGTAACTGATCTTTGGATAAAAGGTATACATACATACAATTATGTATAATACACACATATATACCGGTAGATACTTACTATAGCACTTTTCTAATCATCCGAATCACTACGGCCCGAAGCATCATCGCATTACATACATTGCTTCAATAGCTTTTGTAAATGTCAATGAATTATACTGTATATATCTATTTTCTCTCGGACAAATGTCTTCTTGGTAATTAGGAACTTAGTGAAAAAAAAAATATTTTTGGAAGCGAAAGTTGCCTGGCCGTATGGAGAATCCGGCATAATTATTGAGCTGATACAGGTACAAAGATATTAGCCCGAGAAAAATTGAAATGTTATAGTTCCCAAGCTCCAAAAAATCCGTTCAGAAATATTTCGAATATGAGTCCGAGATAATAGATAATATATCATCCGTACAATCTATATCTTTCATGAAAAAAAAAAGAAAAAAAAAAAAACTTTTTTTTCAAAGATGTAAAAACTGACCTGTTGAAAGTGAAATGGATTTAATTTTGATTTCAGTGCTCGGGTCGTAGTCGAGTATGGAGATTTGAGAAGATAGTTCAGCGGCGAGTGAGAGCTTCGAAAATAATAAAAAAAAAAAAAATCGAAACAAAAACGATATTTATTTCTACCGACTGACCGATAAATTTGGTAAATTCTACCGACGATCAGTATCCGGAGTCGATTAGTTATAGGTATTAATAAAATTCGATTAGAGATATACACCTTCGTCATGAACGCGAACGAGGTTGGAGGCCATGAAATTTTACGTTCAAAAAACAACCTTCGTAGTTCGTTCGTAAGGTTCATAAACAGAACGTCTCGAAATGTCGGTGTTTATTGGGTCGATTATAACGGTCAAGCAGTACAGTACAAGGTGTTGTCTTTCGGCGGTTACCTGGACGTCAATACCTTCGAAACCCATCCTTGGATATTTATCGACGAGGAGACAGGGGACAGGTGAGAAAATTCACGTTGAAAAAAGAAAGGAAAAAACATCCATTCTGGTACATAGAGTTAGTTTCTAATTTCTCTCTGAGGCGATCCCAGAGAAGGAATAAAAAAAATAGAATAAATACAAACAGGAGGAATAAGAAGAAGAAAGGATTTAAATTACTATCATTATTAGGTACATTTAATTGCGAAGACTGCTGACGATAATTAACGTTGGACTGCAGAGCATTCGTGAAACAGAATCTCTTGGTTTTAGATTCAGAGTTAATGCTAGCGACGTCTTTTTCCCGAAACCATGGCGCGCCAATTACAGCGGTATGCGACGTGAGGATTTACCACCGAGGATCGAGAGGACATTCGTAATAATAACTCTGCCCATGTATTCATTGAGGGACCTAGCTCTGCGTGCCATCAAGAAACTATTGCGGTATGATCACCATGCCTTCCTACTTGAAATTCCTAGGAGTCTACAGACAGAACTGGCCTCAATGCCACCTCGAAAACATGGCCCAGCAGATCTCTAGCGAAATCATTTTATCTCAATAATAAATATATATAGAATATAGGATACTCAGTTCGATTCCAAGAACAAAAAAAATCACATATTCATTTACAGTAAATCATTGTACGCAAATTTTTTGACACTCGTAACTCGGATCATCTTTTTAAACTGCTTCGAGCTGTCTTACGTGAAACTTGTTATAAAAAAAAAAAAAAAAAAAATGTAAAAAAAATTAGAAAAAAAAAAAAATATGAATTTTTACAAATGTATGCATGTATATTGTATTGTCGAAAAGGTACCATTATGTATGATTTTGTGTGTGTATATAATAAATCTAAGCATTTGTTACTAGTTCAATTTCATTGTGTGTGTATAAATTTTATATTTTATTTTTTTTCCATCATCGTCCGATCGATTTGAATACATAGAGCGCGGAAATTGATCACGCGTATATATCGGTGAAAGAGCTGACAGAGGTCGATTATTTCGCAAAAAAGAAAACCGCAATTAAAAATTCGGTATTTAAGCGTAGCCTCGTCGTCACGATGTCAACGTCCTGTACTTCTTTTCCGTATAGATTTCTGTTCGGAAACTACACACTCGTTCATTCTGTCACCCCGCGGAAGCGGCAACATCCAGACGTGATTCTAAAGCAAACGACTATAATGGTTTGGAAGAAACACCTTAGTCTGACCTCCGCGATATACCGAGACGAGGAAAGAATTGATAATTGAACATTGTACCTACATGTGAGGATAAAGAATTGGCGAGCATGGTTATACGAAGCGTCTCGAACTTGTAAGAGCGCAATTGTTCCTTTTAATTGTTCGACTTGTAATTATTGCTAGCTAGGTACTGACGACGTTCTGTTTTCGCAGCTTGTCGCTAGTCTAGTAGCACAAGGCGAGACCCGGGGCTTTGTAATTTCGTAGTTACTAATTAATTAGTATGGTAATTAGGAGCAAGTTGAGCATCTCCCATCTCCTGGTTACAGTAGATAATCAGGATCTTCTAAGCGAGGTACGGTCTTAGCCAGTTCGGCGTTTACTTACCACTGTGCAAACACGTGTGCACCCTTTAACGTGTGCCAATTTCTATGAAGTATAATTATTTGAAACCGTGAAAACTCCAAGTACATAGAGCTAACACATGTATGTATGAATACGTATACACATACACGCAGTCTTTATCCATGACGTCGCGGTTTCGCCATAACAGGCAACCTGCAATCATTCAATTTGATTAACGATCTTCCTGATTATCGGCAATGAATATTATATGACCAGTCCCAAAGTGCAGTAAACATGATATTTCGCAGTGTTCATAAAAAGCTCGCATCTTTCTCTCTCTCTATGCTTTTTATCGTTTTCTATTAACGAATTAATCCATATATATAGGTGTATGCGAAATTTGCTTTAATCTCCGTAGATTATTTCGATTTGAGATAACATATTAGATAACAGATAAATTGTTTGAACGAGAAGAAAACAAAAAATAAAATTGGTGTCAAAAAATTAGCTTTTGTTCCATCCATTTGAAACAAATCGGTATTCTCTTAGCGAATGTCGAAGCGGATCATCGACCTGCGAATTTTGCTGGTTTGGGTTAGTTTGATATCGTATATAGGATATTGCTGTTGTTCTTGTTGTTCGATTTTTGTTTTCTTTCCTAAAGTCAGGGCAGCTGCCGCTGGAACTTTGCTAGAAGTTTCGAGCTTCGGCAATAATTAATTGTTTCGTGTTACGTGGGGATGAGGTTTTGAGGGTATAGGGCAGAGGGGAATTCCGAGGGTGGAGGTGTTCAACGCTGTATAACCACGCTAAGTAAGTAGTTCATCTATTTCGTATACTGAACAGCTGATAGTGCACGCACCTAACAACATGTTAACGAGAGTAGGTATACCCTGCAGCGCGGCAAAGGTGCGAAACGCTTGTTGCGCCTGGCTTTCGAAAATTAATGGAGTGCAAAGTTGCGAATGGCGGATGATACCGCGGCGATAGGGTGAGGAGTACCTACCGAGTTTCCATTTTCATCTAAATATACGAGTGTGTCCGTATATGTATACACATGTTTTAACATGCATGTATATTCATGCGTAGACGGATGTACGTTTACACAAAATACGTACGTGTAAATGTAGACATCTGCATATATATACACGCGGATATGCATATTTAATTTAATTCGTAACACGAAGAAATTTCCAGGGACAGTATATAGGTATACGTATTTAACCGTTGAACTGGTAGCAACTATATAAGCTTATACATATATCGCGTTTATGCTGCAAAACTTTTATTTTCTACCTCGTTGGAAAAAAAAATTTCCATATAGAGATGAGGACCGGCCTTGAAATTCTAACTACTCTTGGATCACGAACCGTAAAAACCGTGGACCGCGTTATACGAGGTTAATTTGCAAACGAATGCAAATCATTCCAAGTCTTTGGAGAGGCGAACTGGCTCTGTAAGTTCAGCACGTAGTTACAATTACATTTTACAGTAATGTTCTTTCTCTACTCTGTCCTCTATACTTTCGTACTATATTGTCATTTCATTAAACCCTCGATCTGGACGGTCAGAATGGTGGAAATTTCGATAACAGTAAGTTCAGAATACTTGTATGTCCAATTATCTGTTTCTACCTTCTTGACGATCAACTGTAAGTCGATATTCGACCCTAGAGAGAAAAGGATCCACTTATATTAGATGAAAAGACATTTGAGCTTGCGCTGTATTCTGACTCTACTGCAGTTTATACCAGCAAGTACTTACCAGAACAAGCTCGGATAATATCTGCAACAGAAAAATATATATAAGTATAATGGATCTTCGTGAATGGCCAGAAGTTTAAATGAGCCGGAAATTTAATAGAATGAACTTTCTACCCGCGGTATTTCACGCTAAAGTCATTCAGCATACCTACCCGGAATTTGATTTGCGTACAGACTCGGACGAAATGAGCAACCGTTAGGAAAACGAGGAACAAAGATTGTTCACAAAGTATGTTTTTTTTGTCGACAGAATTGCGATCTTCCTCTCACCCAGCTCCGTCTTATTCTTCAACTTGATCAATTTCAACGTGAGGAGGAATCGGATCGATGGCGAGATAGCGATCGTGTGAAAAGATTTTTCAATAGTAAAAATGAGTTTCTTTAGTCGACTGGCTAGCCAGATAGTCCTCGCGATTCCAACGACTTATCTCAGTCTCCAAAAC
This sequence comes from Macrophya alboannulata, assembly GCA_949628255.1. Classification (NCBI taxonomy): domain Eukaryota; kingdom Metazoa; phylum Arthropoda; class Insecta; order Hymenoptera; family Tenthredinidae; genus Macrophya; species Macrophya alboannulata. The sequence continues at coordinate 14,321,551 of OX451210.1, read as the reverse complement.
CTTCTTCACCAGCCACGATGTTGATTTCCACTGCAAACTATTATCCCGGGATAGGTACAAAAGGAGGACAGTTCTATTGTAGTCAGAATAGAACAGTATGAATGAGTACATCATTCAGTACATCATACTTACGGCTACTACATACACTATATACCTATACGGCTCTATCTACATTTATATGATTACATTGCACCGCGATGAACAGCGCGGTATATAGCAGCAAGTTTTCGTCAACGGCTTGAATTGTACATACATGCATACATACATAGGTATACTATATATAGGTGTACAATACAATTGTTCGCATTGGTAAATGTGAGCAAATAAACGGATGAAACCATCGCGAAACTTCACCTCGCACGTAAATACCTATGTTGTAGCTTTATATATATATGTATGCACATTTTACATATACATTCACATACATTCATACGTTCGTACGTATGTCGTTCTATTATACATAAAGCCATCGCACAGTGCAGTAATTTCGAATTGCTGTACGAGCAGACATTCTGCTGCAATCCCGTGGGAATTTGCTCAGCCTTATCCCCGGGCTCGAGGGGATGAGGAAGATTTTTTTTTTATTTATTCATTTATTTATTTTTGTTTTTTTTCCTATCAATTTTATCGTTAGCATAGATCCGCGCATGTCAAACTGCAAGACAAGTTATTTCAATAATGAACATACGATAAATTTTCCGGAATGTTTTTCGAAGAGGAAAAGAAGGAGAAAATTCTTATTAGAAAAGTTCAAGACTTATTCCGCGTATATTATACCGCGCCGTGATGTTTATCTCCTTAAATTTTTTGCCTCCGCAATTCAGTTTTTCGAAACTCGAGTGAATCTTGTCGTTCTTCTCGGGATCTATCAAACTCGACCTAAATCTGAACTGAATTTGATTCACCTGACCTGACTTAACGTGAGTTAAACCAACTACCATTTTCGCACTCGATGGAATAGGAAGTGCGATAATTTATTCGACCGGTATACGTATATGTACCAAGAATAGAAGCGCGGCCGTCGTAAACGGTGTGAACACTGCATAAAGCATCCACGCATCCCTGCCCGGCTGAGAAATGAGATTAACGTGGTCACAGGTGGCGGTGAGGTGCCATGAAATTGTCATCCCGGCTCACATCCTTACACAAACACGTATAGCGTGTACTAATACCTGTAGTAGAAATTCAGGCGCTCCTTCTTCGCGGGATAATCAGACCTGTCTCAATTACCTTAATTGCAACGCGACTCGCGCAGTGTCGCCATATTTAAACAAGACAAGACACTGCACTGTACGATACGCTATAATGATCATACCTTTCTCAAGTATAATTCTTACTCTTCTCCTCAAGTATATATAAAACAATAAAATTCAGATTTTTTCAACACCCTTAGCTGATCTGACATTAAAATAAGTAAATCCGAGTAGATTTATCCCTGAGAAAGCTAATCGGCATTATTATTTGTCGAAATTTTATGTCAAAATCGTCCAATTAGTCGAACAATTTTTTTTCTGTTTTTTTTTTTCACTCGTTTCATTCGAGTGCTTTCAAAGCTCCGAATCCTAGGGTTTACACAATTATTCCCGGTATAACGTTTATATTTCCGTGAGGTTAAGTTCTTGACTTTAAATTTAGTTATGGTCGTGAGAATAATTGAACAAACTATGATGATTATATATAATAATTTGACTATATTATGTGTACCGATTGTAAGCCAAATAGATTCAAATTCGCTCGTATACTATACCAGTTTCGATAAACATACGTCATATGCGGTGCAGTAATAGTGAAATGTTAAGGTAGTAATGCATATCTTGAAATTCATGAATAATTTACGGGTCAGGTTATAGGTGTACGTTATCCGAGCGTCAGTGTCGGTGCAGGCAACGTTCAGGGAAAACGCTTCCGTTAACATAACATACATGGTACAATCAGTCAATATTGAACGTTGATTTGAGCCGCGGCAGCTATATACCTATATACTACTCTTGCAGTACAGATTTGCACTTACAAACAGATTTTGCCTAACTAGTAATTAATCATCGGATCAAAGGTTTCGACTTTCAAACTTAATTTGAAATTAGTCGAATAAGCTGATGAGAGAGAATCCTTTTTTCACTCTAGAAACCATGACGACGAGTAATTATTCGATAATTTCTTTGATAATAAATATCGTAAATTTTTTTTACAATTTATTAAAATTTGTTTTTATTTTTGGTTTCTGGAAAGCTCATAAGTTGTTGAAAAATTTTTTTTTTTTTTATTTGGGGGGCAAAAGCGGTATAACCGAGCCGAAAGCTAATATGTAAATTTGTAAGTAATACGATAGAATTGGCCAGTTTACATGCATAACGACTACCTCCGTCTATGATATACCTATATATCCGTTTCTATATACACGCGCGAGTTCTTGCCGCGTTTAAATTTGATTTAGCCATCGACCTCGCTTTCAAATCAAATTATGTATCCCTACAGATGGGGGGATTCCCAGCGGTTAAGCGTTACTCCCTCGATAAAATTGACGCGATTTTCAACGAACTTCACGGAGTTTCGTTACCATATATATACCTATACCTATAACCTATCCGTGACATCGACAATTGAATATGGAATATCAACGCCTTGTCAATTTATCGTAAAATATATTTCATTGAGTAAAGTAAGGAGAGGATGTAAAGATAGAATAAAAAATAATAATAACTTTTTTTTTTCTCATTTGGGGAGGGGATCTGAAGAGGAAGGATGTACAAAGATTAGGAAAAAAAATTTGAAAGAGGTATAAGGATCGGCAAACTTCTTAGAATCGTTATCATTTTGTTTTTTTTTTTAATTTTTTTTTTTCATTATCAGAAGGAAATATTTAGCAAATTTTATCACCGTCGTGAGAGATCGATGAGGTTCCCGTCGTGAAATTAAAAAAAAAAAAAAAAAATAAACCATCGTCAAAACTCGCCTTATATAATTTCCAAAACCATTTACGTAGTAACAACATTCTCCAACATCTCTCCGCGAGTTCTGATGAAATTCCGTCCATCAAATATTTAGGCGGCTAAAATATAATCGAATAATACACAAGATGAAGGAAGAAAAGTGAAAACAAAAAAAAACGAAAAAAAACGACCGAACAAAGCCGAGATATGGCGAATAAGAACGACGATTTGTAACTCATATATTATATAAGCTATACTGTGACACTCGTACACTTCAAATTTATAAAATACGTATATTTATACCTTATACCTGTATATGTAGACTTAGGTATGAAAGAAAGTTTTAACAAAATAAAAGTCTTCCGGCATATAGATTGTCCTCCCGCGCGTATACAAGAAGAAGAAGAAGAAGAAGAAGAAGAAGAAGAAGCAGAAGAAGAAGAGTTGAAGCTTTTCCTTGCAAGAAATATTGCAAAAATATGTGAATCCAGGGGAAAGTCTTATGGCAAACAAGCTCCAAACTCTAAAGTCTAAATAATGGTGTAGGTAGGTACCCTATATCCAGTTGTTCTTCGCTATACTGACGATGAATTCAGGCAACCGCATTGCCTTTCACTGTAATGGAAAAACTGATTTTCCAGAGATAGGAAAAGGTAGTCATAGGTACGAGTTCAAATTCGCGATTAAATAAAGAACGAATTATATAAATAAGTAAACGAACGAACGATGCCCAGCTGTGGTTCTAGTATATATATATATCAAATCAAGAAGAAAAATGAAGAATACAATTTCGATATGATCCTCCGCCGAAATGTCTGAACGAAATTTGGTATAAATTATTTATTTTATTCTTCTTCTCGTATAGGATAACTACGTAATCTTCGCGATGATCTATACGTGTCGAGCACTGCGTACAGCAGGTATGTATACCTACGTGTAGTGTAAGGCGGAATCTGAGACACACTGTGCATTATGTATATACATATACCTATAATGTAGAAATTTCCACGTGGAGAGAATAGCTGAGTGTGCAAAAGACAACGTTAATTATATCGTTGCCTACAGTTCGTTTAGTTGGATATCTTATTTCGCGATTATGGTATAACTTCGAGCAACATATATTCTTCGTACGTTACATACATACATATACCTCTATATGTATATACATACATTTACATTTCGGGCTATTGTTTTACACACCTAGCCGCAATCACTGATCGTCACGCGGAGAGTTTCCTCGGTGATTGCGAAATGAGAAATTGCTAATTAGGTATAGATACAATTCGCAATGAAATGTGTAAATTTTTTTTTGTCAATTTCCCTCGCTTTGGCGAGTTGTTAGATCATCAAATTGACTTATGGACGGAAATCGAGGGCAGACGGATTCATTCAAGAGCCAAATACGACACTTGGTCACCGTCCCATTCCTAACTACCATATTAGTCTTCCGAACGCGTTACTTACAATTTGACGAATCGAAGCTACTGCCTTTAAGAGACTGCAATTATTTACTCTAGGACGAATTGAAGCCTCAATTTTCTTGTGCGAAACGGTCGTTTTCAGTTCAGTAGCAATAATTATTCAACATTTAATTAACCGGTCGAGGAATTTATTCATCGAGTCGAAAGCTATAAACGCTACTGCAGCGTTTAAATTCGTTACCGTTAATTGTTCGAATTTATGTGTATGTAAGTAAGTAAATTTTCTTCCTTTCGGCAGATTATCATCGGGATTAAACGTTGATTTATTCCGATGAGTATATATATTTGGCTAAATTTCGTTAAATTTTAATTGATTAATTATTCTTCGTAAACCAAAGACAAGAATCGATTTTTCGTCCTGCAGGATTACCACTGCGCGGCAGTAATTAAATTTTGAAAACCTGAAAACGGCGTTGAGAAAAAGTTCTGCAGATATCCTGGAGTTTCAAATACATCGGCCATAGATTAAAAATAAAAATTTGCGGCCGGATGAATGAGGAAAAAAACGAGAGAGAAAAAATAAAAAAAAAAGTTTCAAATCTAGTTCCGTACGATGTTCTTCCGTCGTTGCAGCCATGCAAATTCGTTGCTGTATTCGCATCATCAGTTTTGATAAAGTTTCTCCAACTGTTGCGGTCTTTCGGTTCCCTCATGAGAGTGCTACACGTTGAGTTCTAACTCCCCAGTGAAAAGGCTGTTGCAGGAAGTCAGGATGAAATTTTTTTGGTATAGTAGCAGTTTGCGATAGTTTTCAACAAAGTAGGCTCGTAGAAAATTCGCTGAACGTACACACACACGCATACGTAGATACGCGAATACGTGAAAATAGGGAAAACTAAAGTTTCGCAGACATTTAAAAGCCGTAAACTCTTTCCAAACTCCTTAACCATATCAAGGACGCACTTATGTGAGATCAGGAGCATAAGATGATTTCCGCGAAAGTGCGAAAATAAATTCCACCAAGCAGAATCAGAAAAAGGCGTAAGAATACGGAGCAGAAGAAGATAAACTATCTGAGAAGGTGGGGAGGGAAAAACTTGAATCCAGGTTAGTGGAGGCAGGCATACAGCCACGATTTGCCCGAGAGAAGCAGCAGCAGCAGCAGCCGTAGCAGCAGCAGCCAGCCGGAACGGAAATCCGGGACGTTCTCGGAGCCACTGCGTTCGCAATCGATAACAGCGTTTCTACAGCTTCGTCTACGTTTGCGTCTGGTTCTACGCGAGAAACAACCCATTTTCATTTCCGGTACGGGAAATCCCCGATGGACAATGGACGTCGCGTACGTCGCGTTCCTCGATCAACGACCAGGCACTACCCTACCCCACGCCGCTGACTAAAGGACGGCGGAATACTGGCTGTTCAATTAGCTGCCTTAATATCGATTCACATTTCCTACTCCTGATACTTTCTCCCCCGTTTCGAAGACGAGTAGTCTTATTAAATTTGGGAAAAATCGGTCAAGGGATGTGGGAAAGGGGATGAAAAAAAAATCAGTCTTCAAAGAATCATTAATATATCTCTGAAACCGATCACGCGATCTAGACGGAATTTGTTCAGTCGATACTTCGCGAGGTATAAACACAATTTGAAAATCAAACGTGTCAGAGGTAGCAGTTTCAAATTTCATTGCGGTCTATGCTAGAGAACTGTTGAACCGATTCAAGCGGAATTCACTGCGGAATTGCGTTTAATATCAAAAGCAGTATATTATTTCGTGACAAAATTTGTCCACGATTTATATACTACTCCGAATTTCCTGGTTTTAATTAACGTTATTTCTCATTCAAAAGTATTTCAGCGAACTTTCAAAAACGATGTATGCGTGGCTTTTGGAATCAGCTGCTCGTAAATAACTGCAGGCTTTCAGTAAATCAGATACATCGAAGTTTGCAAGCAGCAGTAGCAGCAGCAGCAGCAAGAAGAGTGTAAGTAGCGATGTAAAATTAGCAGTACGAACAGAGTGACGTAATCCCTCAGTCCTCCGTTCGTCGACGTTTCAACTCGGCGTCGCCCACCGTCAAGGATCTGCTTCCCAGAGAGCTGCGTGGGTGGGTGCGAAAGATAGTAGACAAGGCTTGTTTGTGTTTACGCTTGTCTCTTTCGCTTGAGCTCTACATTCCTAATTCCTCCTCGCTGTATTATGACTTAGGACTTAGGAACCTCGACGACAAGAGTCCTCTCTACCTCTCTGCCTCTGTTTCGCTCCACCTACTACAGTCTTAACTCTGCAGGGATCAAGCCGATTTTATGGGTCGTTGGAATACTGCAGGGGACTTTGATATTTTAACATTTTACTTATTCATGGCGGTAGATACGACGGAGGTAGGTATACCTTATTTACAGTTTGGGTAAATTTTTACCCCGAAAGAATAAAAAAAAAAAAAAAAAAAAAAACTGAATATAAATTCATTTTTTTTCTTTTCTTTATACATCGTTACGGAGCCGAAGCCACGAAGATATTCAAATCCTTGAGTAGAAAAAGTATAGAGATTAATTATAACGAAAATTGACGAATCACTAAATTGATGATTAATTAGGTAAAATAAACGAATAAAAAATTGGGGCAGAAGAAACTTGAGGTAATAACTGTTATCCTCGTTAGAAAAACAAAAAAAAATTCCGACGTTAATTTTGGAATGAATAACATCAAGTTTGATGTTGGCGCGGTGGGTAGCTGTAAGGGGTACGTGTCTTTCAGTAACAGACCTTATTGTTATAATTGAAGAGTAATTCAAGTTATACGAACGATTTAATACGCGAAACCCTAACCCAATTGTACAAACTCATTTTCACGCCTGTTTAGACAGTCGAGGAAATTCAATTTTCTACGTATGATAAACTCGATCTTTAAAATTATTATTGTAACCTACTCGAAGGAATTTTTAGGCACAATTAATTTAAAACAATGAAGGAGAAAAATTTCATAATCGAACATATAACTGCGATTGAAATTATTCCGATAACTGAATTACCGGACTGTTCTTCTTGTCGAAAAAGTACTTGAAAATCGATTCTTAGCTTTTAATATCAACGAGGATTGGCTCGATTGCCACAGTGTCTTCAAGGAGTGCATAAAACTGTATGGGATATGATAACGACTGTTGTTGTTTAAACTGCAATATGATACCGGAAACCTTTATTATTAGTCTAGATGGTTCACGTGTTGAATATAAATAAGAGAAATAATTGAATCTACCAGCAGAACTGTTCGATGTTAGGCGAACTACGGGAATGTAATCGAAAAAAGTAAACGAGTAGATCCTCTTTACAGCCCCTGCAGCATCGGATACGCCAGTTCCAGGATCCATTTAATTTTATTATTTCCCGGTAGACTGAAGAACATTGCGGAAATATAATTGTTCTTCCTATACGATATATACATATACCTATACATCGTTTATTTTTAAATATATAGGTATATACGTATCACGTATAGGTATATATGTATTATTTCGCATCGTAAATAAGTAGACGTGCTCAGCTTCGAATACAGACACACATACCCTATACGTATGGTTGCGCTTTTTGATTAATTACTTTTTGTCACGGAGTGAATTCGCATTTGAAATTAAACGAAACGAAGCTTTTCAGCTCTTTCTCGCTGTTTTTTTCTTTTTTTTCTTTTTTCGTTATATTCACCTGACAGTGACTAATGCTTCACTAAATTTTTACACCCTGTTTCAGTTCTTTAGTGAAGACTAAAAATCAGACGATATATCTGTAGTTTTTTTCTCGATATCGTGGGTTTATACATATATATATATATATATATATATATATATATATATATATATATATATATATATATATATATATATATATATATATATATATATATATATATATATATATATATATATATATATATATATATATATATATATATATATATATATATATATATATATATATATATATATATATATATATATATATATATATATATATATATATATATATATATATATATATATATATATATATATATATATATATATATAGTTATATGTATATATTACTACGTATACCTGTACGATTCCCTTGGGCAATCATCAGACACTTCACATCTCGGGGGTGTTTGCGGTCTCGGGTAAAATCCGAATGCCAAAGATCCCTCTGTTATTTTTATCTTATTTTATTTTATTTTATTTTCTTCTTTTTCTCTCTTTCCATTTCACGCTCGGGCACCCTTAACCCTGTCCTCGACTATCTTCTATCTCGTAGGCGAATTCATCCGAAAGACTTCCTCTAGCCTCGAGGTAAGGGCGTGAAAATGCAATTATTAAAAGGAAATGGTAAAATGGAGAAAACCCTATAAATTCGAGCTAAACTTTTCAATATTTGGATATGAAATAAGTCCATTCATTCGTTTTATTATAAATCGACAAAATATGTTCGAAAAATGATTCTCGATGCATATGAAAAAATTAAAAAAAAAAAAAAAAATTAGAAGGAGAGAGAGACTTGTCGATAAATTGAATTCGTAGCTCGAAGTTTTTATTCTCATAATTTTCTTCGAATTTTTGTAATTTTTTTTCAAATTTTTTTTATTTTATTTTTTTCCTTCTTTTCTTTCGGTTTCGTTTCTTATCTTATCTCCGATTCTGTTCATTCCTTTTCGCAACAAGTTAATGCAAAACTATATAGCAACGAGGATCGCGGTTTGATTGCGCGTCGCGGCGCGCGCCTACGAGTCCGCACGTCGTTGTCCGCGGACCATGCGAGGTCTTGTTCGCCTCCCGGAGTTCCCTCGCTCGCAGTCATCTGCGACAGCTCGATCCGGTAGTTCAGTTTCTCCGTACTCCCTACCGCCTACGAACTGTCAAACCACGATTACGAGTCCAAACATTCCTCACGCCGAGTTCAAGTATCGTTGAATAATCGCGTGTATCAAGTGCGGAGAACTTCCAGCTCTAACGTAATACGATAGCGAGTGGATATTCGATTATAAAAAAAATACTAGTTTCAAAATCAAAAAATGCAGTATAATTTAATCAAACGACAAGAAGAAAGCTTTTATCAGTGAACTTTAAACACCACGTGCTAGTTTACAGCTGTTCACTCATTCATATCGTTGCCTATACTCCGGAAGAAAATTGTACTACATATTATCGAATCTATCGCGGTAAGGAGAGGTAAGACGATGTGTGTTTTCGTGTGTGTATGTGTTCGGTGATTGATTTTCTATTAATTGTATTATATCGTTGATTGATTTTTTCTTTTTTTTTCTATTTTTCGTTGATCATAATCCGAATTATTGACGAATGATAATTATTTATGCGAAACTATACTTACAATTGTGCGATTTTGAAAAACGTGACAGAAAACGCAAAGATATGAAATTTTTTTCGTGTTTCTTTGGAGACGCAAACGTGCGAAGATTTATATTCTTCCTTTGACAAATTTCAACGTTTCGTGCTTGCGTGGGCGATAAGATTTTGGAGCTGCTGCATCAGCCCGGATATACATACATATAGAATAAGCGCGTAGCGTCGTGTCGCGGGCGCGCACGTGTTTCGCACCAGAACCGGCGTCCCGCCCTCTACTCGCGCAATCAGTCACAGACTCCGGTTGTCGTGCGTCGAGTTTTCCCGACTCGACGTGGTCCCATTGGACCTATAAATTTCCCAAGGCTTAAACAAGCGGCGTTGCCGAGTGTTATGTCACTTTAGAAAAGTGGCTCGTATAAGTCAAAACGATATGGTTAGGTACACATACATATATAGGTGAAAAGGATTTGCCTTTTCCTATACATCCTGCATAAAACAAAAAGAGAATCGAAAAAGAGGTGCAGGAAAAAAGTTGAAGAAAAGCTAAGGGAAAAAAAGAAAAATAAAAAATGAGAGATTTTTTTTTCTACGTGCTTAAAATTCGAAAAAAAAAAAAATACCAGAGAAAGAAAAAAGAGTACAAAAAAAAAAAAAAACTTGATTTTTATTCGTACCTCGCATTAGTATTTCCCCCGTCGCTTACTATAATAATACCCGTTATATGACGAAGAAGAAGAAGAAGGAGATAACGGAACGCGTATATCTAGATACTCGCATGGAAGCACGTGGAGCGCACGTGTTTATAGTGCCGAGCATACTCGTATATATATTATTGGCAGTTACAGCGAATACCTACATTCGAAAAAAATAAGTAATATATATAAAACTGAAAAGAGAGAATAAAGAGAAAAAGTGTATAAAGGTGTATGTATATATACCCATACTATAGGTACGACAGGTATCGTTTTGTCTGTAAAATCCTGGATCGGTATAATAAAATTTTAAGATTTGAAATCCCGCGTGAAATGTTACATAGGGTATAGGGAATTTCTTATCATCTCAACAAGGAGAAAGAAAGAAATGGAAAAAAAAAAAGAAAAACAAATAAGGTGAATTTTCTTTTTTCTTACTTGAGTCAGGGATTTTCTTTTTTTTTTCGGGAAAGGCACGTATTCGCATATATACCCATATATGTGAAAGAGTAAAATAAATCTCAATTTTAAAGCTCTGAAAGACATCAACATTTCTCATCACATTACGGTATATAAATAAGTAGGTATGTATACATATATAACGGAAACGACTGAAGAATATGTATATATATATATATTATATATATACATATACATATATAGGTATATACGTGCTTCCATATGCGTGTATAGAAAATTAAGAAAAACTTATAGAATTTGAAAATCTCAGGTTTAGTTTGAAAATCTGAGTGTAGTCAAGAAAGAAGAATAAAAAAAAAAGTAATGAAAAATACCAACAAACAAGTAATAACGATGTCATACTTTCTTTTGTTTTTGTTTTCTTAATCAAAAACAAATTATAGATGAATTATTTTTGAAAAACTTTATCCTCCCACGATATTAGTTAGGTAGTATATAGGATGAATGAAAATACCTTCTTTGTTATAATTACCGTACAATTAGAACTCGCTCATAATAATCTTCTGATTATATTTTTCATTCAACTCTCATATACCAGACAATTACTTTTCGGCGGGAAATAGAAGGATAGAATATCTAGCTACATTATTCAACGATAAAGTAATCCATAAAAGATGTATTGTATTATATATATAGTATATATTACAGCATGGGATGTTGTTCTTCTTTTTTTTCGTTAAATAATTCTCACATATTGCCAAGTCATTAAATAACAATCGGGGGTTGGATACGTATATACATACATATGTACATAATTTTCATCCCGATAATTGAAGTAGCCATTAATAATTAAATTTTATTGTCCCTTCGAGCTTTTTCTTAATCTTACTTTCACCTATATATCTCCCTAATATATTTATACATATATAATATTGCTTTCCCTTATATTACCCTTTTTCGAATCACCTTTGGCCTCCATCGGTCACGGTATGTCATCGAAGTAAAGTTATCTCCGTTCGATTTACTTACTTACTTACGTACGTAATAACGTACCTACTTTGCGGTGCAGGTTTCTATCTTCAGTCCTTTTGGGAATAGAAATAAAACTTCTTACAACTGTAAATACGATTCTCTTCGTATATAGGTATATTCATTTTATATAGGTATATAGGTATATACATACACTGCCCAACTTTATATACTTAAACTGAACCTCGCGGGTTAATACTCGAGGTTGCAGGCTATTTATCCGGTTGGATTGTCGACTCTTGTACAAATCGGGTATGCGCCAGGGATTTTATTACCCTGCAGCAGTAACAGAAGCAAGCAGTATCAAACCGGTGTGCGTATATCGTGTATAGATATAGGTATATGTATATTGTAAATGTATACGCGTGTATATCGTATATCCCGGGTTTTTGATGGGACCAAAACCCTGAGGAATCGTTTTTCGAGCCCAGCTGTTTTCTACGGCGAACTCGTAAACCTGGGAAACTCGTTAAAATCGTGAAATCGGGAGAGCCGATTCGATAAGATCTCTACACAGATACTATCTGCATTTGTTCGAAATTACTAGCTTCTGTGCGTATACAATTGTAGAATATACCTATACATACGTATAAACATATGTACATATATAACAACGCGCGTGAATTGGCTCTAACAATCCTCTCGGCAAATTTAGCACTCGCAGTACGGTTTCGTATTCTCTTTATTCTCCTATTACATAATTTCTCTCTCTCTCTCTCTCTCCAATAATGGTTATAATAATTTCAGCACTATTTCGTGGCCGTATTCCACAGAGCCGCAGGTCGGTGCGCTTGCAAGCTGTGCTTGACATCGTTAGCGTCGCATAACACGTCACGTTCTCGTAATATATTCATACCTAGGCGATATCCGTTTCCACCTGGTAAAATACATTTCATCTAAAATCAAAATCGGATATATATACATATATATACGACACACACATATATATATATATATATATGTATACATACATACATACATACATATGCAGACTTACGTTGGATTCAACGATCGTATACCTCAAACGAATATATCAACCCTACGTTTTTTTTTCAAATTTTTCTTTCTTTTCTCATTAGTTTTTCTGCTTAGAAAACAAATATATTAGAAAGTTCAATTATTTCGTATAAATATTCAGTTTATCGATATATATGTATATAGTTATGAATTATATACAAATACGGGAGCATTGACTCATATCGTTTACAATTATCTATACCAGAGAGTATAATCAGCACTGATTGGACGCCGAGAGTTGCATCCGTTCGATATGTGTACGTATATACGTAGTTGGAAAACAACCACGCTAGGGTAAAAGGAATAATAATTATCATACTAGACTAGCTTTATTAAAATTAATATATCTATGTATACATAGATATATACCTATGTATAGAACTAAACGACCTCTCCCTCCCACCCTCTCTTTCTCTCTCTCTCTCTCTCTCTCACTCTCATATTATATTATTTTCTATCGGTTATTGGGTCAGAAAAATAATAAATACAACTTCACTCTGTACGAGAGCATTAATTTATTGATATACGGAGTTATTATAGCGATCCGGCTAGTTTGTGGGGGAGCTAGTTTATTAACCCGGAATTGTACAGTGAGTATAAAGTAAGTAAGTAAGTAAGTAAGTGAGTATAAAATTTATTTTGGAAATATTATAGATAGTTCGCGATTATGATTTTGCTATTCAGAAAATTGTTAGCAAAAATTTAAACAATTTACTTGTTTAAATTTTCAGCCACAAGTTACATATAACCAAAGTAGAAAGTTAACTTTATTACAATACTGCATATTTTGCACCTATGCGTATATAGGTAAAATTGTCAGATAGTTTTTAACCACAGACTACAGCTGTGTACCGATCCATCTATACGTATATACTCGTTCATATTTCAAATAACTTTTGTGTTCACGCATATGGGTGGATTCGTTCTCTAAAATGAAAATAAAACGGGGAGTATATATACACAGTTTGATGTTTGATGGAATTTTCGAGCCGGGTTATATGGTATAGGTTGATTGAGGGGCTATCGCAATGGCTGAAAATTTTGTTTTGGTATTTTCTATCTTTTTTTTGTTTTTTTGTTTTTGATATCACGAATCCCTTTCCCTTCGAAAAAGAAAGAAAAAAAAACAAAACAAAAATTGCATCGCGAAAAAATGTCATTCGTTGAGTTATAACGTTGATAGTCGATCGATTTATTCGATTATTATAGACTTATAGAACTTCGTAGGTATAAGACTGTTGCTTAGTTAGATAGAAAAAAAAAATGTCTTATCGTTTGTCCTGAGTATGATATCCTTTGCGAAATAACTGTATATACGTCGCTCTTCCTGCTATATGTATATATATACGCGATAAACCCACACCTAAAAGAACGTGCAGCAGGCGAACGAAGCTAAAGTTTATGGAGGAGATTTTCCTCACAGAATTTAGAACGGAGTAGAGAACTTGTTCAGAATTGTAACTAGGAAAAAATTCGACAATGAGAGAGAGAGAAGAGAGAAGAGTGTGGGATGAAGGGGGTTTGAAGACGAGAAAGTTGAGAGCCTGTGGACCCCCTTGTCTTTTGTTTTAGGGCACATTTACCTTCCCCTACTTATGACTCCCTTCGTCGACTAAGGGCGAAACGCCGAGGGGAGAGATGAGAAGATCGTGCAAAAAGGGAGACTTACAATTTACAGTCCGAATAATACGAAATTTTGTATGTATGTATGAACCTATATACATATATCTATATATATGTATCTCGGTTGAATTTCATTCGAGAATTTTTGTATTTTTAAAACTTGCATCTGACAGCCACTTTTTCATTGGCAAGATTTTCCATTTTCTAATATCACTGTACGGGACGTGGACGTGTACCTACCCTCGTACCTTATACCTATACCTATAGCCCGTACACCGCGAGCAGTACGAGAAGAAGACATAATCTTTAGACCTTTTTCGAGGATCTCTTGGCCCCGTTTTTTAGATTGGAAGCCTCGAGGCTATATCTGAGAACAATAATTGCGAGATTCAACCGGTAGATAAACATTTCTTCCTTTTCCTTCTTTTTTTATTTTTATTTTTGACTTTTTTTTTTTTTTAGTTTTTTACCGAATCTTTTCCCAAAATCTTTACCCATCCTTTCGCGGAAAGATCCCATCTTCATAATTTACTTCTCGCTTTTTTTTTTATTTTTTTATTCCTTGAGAAAACAAAAAGTTTTATCAAAATCCACCGTCTCCTTTTCTCCTCCTCTTTCTCGCTCAACGGATCTTACTGCAGGAAGTACGGATGTTGACCCACACCGTTCCCTGTCGAGTCGAGCCTCATCAGTAAAAACGGTTTAAAAATTTATCACGAAAGTGCTGCCTGCACCCAACTTTTAGAATAGAGAAAGAAAGGGAGAAAGGAAGAAAGAAAGAAATAGAATTCGACTACATCGACTCTGTGAAGCTTAAAAAGAAAAAGCCCCGGTCTATCCCATTTGTCGAATTTCTGGGGTTTTTTTTTTGTTTCTTTTTCGGTTTTTTTTTTCTACGGAATTCGGTTTTTTCATCAGCATAGCGGCGCGTAGTAGCCACCGTGTCGCCGAGGTACACTTTAAATCCCCGGGCTTTTGGCGGCGGATATCGCCACAGATAAATCGATCCCCGGCTAACCGGCACAGCCTGATATAATAAACAGCTTCGTGATCCCGTCAACGATATTCCTTTTTCGTTCGCGTCGGCTTAAGGCAGGCTAACCTACCCGAACCCAACTCAACTAAACTCAACTAAACTAAACTCAACCCTATTTTACCGGAACTCTGAGAAGGCACCCTTTTCTATTCCTCGAGATAATCCGTACATCCGGACAGTTTCGAGAAGGTTACGTATAAGATCTTAAAATAAAATAATTTATCAAAAATATGTTAATGAAATATTGGCTTTCAATTAACACCTCTTTCGTCATATAGGCAATCAAATTTCTTACAATTGTATTGAAATTTAATGATGATCGTGTGAAAGATCGATAACGAATCTTCCAAAGATTAAAATTTTAAGGAGAAGAAGAAGAGAGAAAAAAATCTAGATTTAAAAATCCATGCATCGAGTACTAGTAGCTGAAAATGAGTTCCATCCGAAGCCTCCTCGTACCGCGCACTTAACCCCACGGATGGATGGACGGATATCAGCTAATAACCGACCATCCTGTGTCTCGCACTCTCATATACGTATACTATACGTGCATCAAGCAACATCCATTCGTTGGTATCATATTGTATTCCTGTTTCGAGTAGAGAATCTCCTATACCCGAATATGTGTATATATATATATGTGTTCCATAGGCATATATAGCCATAACCATAGCCGTTGCCCTTCCTCTACTCTCTCCATCTCTTTCCCTCTCTCTCTGTCTCTCTATAGCGTCTCTTTCAGTGCTGCTTGATGTGTATGCCCTTTGCACTTCGTTGTTGTTCTACCATTCATACCCAGCCATGGGCAATTATGACGGGTGGATGAACGGAAAAAAAAGAAAGAGAGAGAGAGAGAGATAGGCTTCATTGTACAACTACGACTCAGGTGGTAGGGGTACACCCTTCTGTGCTAATCAGTGCTCACAATAAGAGGAGACACTAATTAGTTCCTGCAGGGTATCAAAAATTTGAAAATAATGATACATGAATATGAAGATAAAAATAAAATTATAATACAAAAATGAATTTAGGATAAAACAGGTGAAGGATGTCCCACGGAAATAAATTCTGAATCACATCAACGAACGATCGTGTTCTACCACCGTGCAGTGAATATTATTCGAACTCTAGTCCATCGTTGAATAAGTTCGATCAAATATATATATATTTTTTTTTTCATTCATTTTATTTTATTTTACGATTTTTATAGAAAATTCGTATAGTGAACTCGTTCAGGGTAGAGGAAATAAATATAATGTGTTTTGCGAATTGAACACTGTATATGTATAGTATAGACGCCTCTGGTGCTTTTTTTTTTTTTTTTTTTTCTTATTCCTCGGGTTTTTTTCCGCGGGAGTAATGATACGTAAGAAAAACTCTATCTGATGTGTCGTTTTTGCTGAGGGTTTTTTTTTTTGGTTTTTTTTTTTGCGGGAGTAAATGTGCAGCGAAACTCTTATTCTTTATCTTATTTCTTATACGAACTTACTCCTATTTCTTCTTTGCAAATTTTAACCACTGGGATCTCGTCCCAGTGGCTCGAATGGCTATTACGATGAATAAGCAAGTGACTGTCTTATACTTTGAATAGAAACTTTTCTCGTAGTTTTATAACGGATAAGAATTGAACGAAAGATACGTCGTGCGGGTTTCATTTTCAAAAAACGAATGAGAAAAAAGGAAAGCAATGAAAAATAAATAAACCAAAAAAAAAAAAAAAAGGGGGAAATTACATATGTGTGCCAGGAAACTTATAAAATATGAGGAGGGATAAATTTTTCACTTTTCTCTATCTCTCTATCTCTTCCTCTTCCTCTCTATCTTTCTCTCTCTCTCTCTTTTTCTATCATTGTCTCTTTATCTCGGGGGAACGACCGAGAATTTATCGCATCTTCCCTAGGGACCTAATCACTAACCACCTAGTTCTTCTCTCGACTTCATCTGTGGATATACATACGTATATATATATATATATATATATATATATATATATATATATATATATATATATATATATATATATACCTATATACTTTCCTATAACCAACCAAAGATATCTCCGCGGGGAATTGAACCAAAGAGAAAGAATTCTAATCCAAAAGTTCTATACTACACGGGGATAACTCGCACCATCATGGACCACCCATTGTCATCTTCATATAAAAACCTACTTTAGACATTAACGAAAGAAAAAAAAAGAAAACTGTCTATCGATATTTACGCTAAAATATACGATATTAGATTGCAGCATTCATTTTGCCAGAAAAATTCGAATCAAAGAATTTCTGAGGCGGTTCATCTCCGACCATTTTTTTTTTTTTCTAAAATTTTGCAAAGTGTTGGTAAGATGGACCATCCCGTGTCACTAAGATAGACCATGGAAAAACATCGTCAAAATTCATATTAAAGAATCTAAAAATTTTTTACTGGTGGGGGATAGATGATAAATAAGATATTCGTATCGTCGAACAAAATTATCATTGATAACGCGTCATAGAAGAGTATTTGCGTCACGCATGTATCGTTTGAAAAATTTTCGACAACGAATTTCATCATCCGATCAACAATTTTCACGTCAGCCATCTGTCGCAACGAAATCCATTGGATTCAATCATCTTGTTTCTCGGTGGTCGATCCTGACGTACTTAAATACCGAATGATGAATTCCCTAACCATTGTCAAATTGTATATTTGTACATGATTTAACATTGATCTGTTTTATTTTTTTTGATTCACTACGAAAAACGAATCGTACCGTATAGATTATGTTTGAAGATATTGCTTTATCAGTTTTCATTTATTTGTCAACCAGAGTTTATTTCACATCAAAAAAAAAAAATTTTCTTCGAAAAACTTTGTCGTAAGGTTTCAGACACATCGTTGGTCCAATTCAACCTCTCAAGGTCTTGCTTTCTTCAGACAGTAATTCTACATCTTATGAACGTAGGGATCGGTAAAAAAAAAATTCATGTGAAAAGTTACGGTCAATTATATAAAATTTCCAATATTTAGGCTACTAATTTGCAAATAACTTGGCCAACACGAAATTGTAAAAAAATTCCCTCGTTCACACGATGAGGATTTCTTTTCTGAACAAAATGAGCCCTCAACGACCTTGATCGGATGAACGATGTGCCTAAAACCTTACGACAAAGGTTTTCGAAGAAATTTTAATTTTTTTTTTATGTGAAATAAACTTTGGCTGAGAAATAAATGCATTTTGGAGTACTCCGAATTTCCAAAACCAACCTGTACTGGTTCCCTTAATATCAACGATATGTGAAGACAAGACGTATCACGTCTATATACCCACAATATCGAATACACTGTGAAGTGTTTTTTATTTTTTCAAATCAAGAATAAATCAGTACCAGTAAATAGAATAATACATGAACCGTCATCTGCAGGATACGAGATTCGTTTTATCTGTCAAAAAAAAAAAAAAAAAGAAAAAAATACATAACTGAGTTTCCTTGAAACTTGAACTGTATAATACAATAAATTATTACGTCATGAAAGTGTTTCTTCTACAGCGACAGCCATTCACATGCTAAATTATATCTTTCTTGGAGTGCCCCGGGCCTTGCTCAGCTCTATAAATCACCCGAATGCAACCAGCTGACTGTGATACTTATAACGCTCTTACATTTTTTTTTTGTATATAAAAACAAAAAATAAAATCGAAAATAGGGTGGGAAATAATCCATTTAATATCTAGATGCACATTTGATTCTCTCTTTCTCTGGAAAACGTGATCTACTACAAGAAAAATGAAATTAAAATTTAAAATCGCTTATGCAGATGAAAATTTACTAAAACTCTCACAGAACTATAATAAGAGCATAAAGAGAAAGATGGGTAAAAATTCCGAAATTTAATATTACCGATTCACAGTTTTTGGAATTGGTATATATCCTCGAAAGTCTGTATAGTCGATTTAAGAAATTTGAAATCGAACAACACGGAAGGTTCAAAATTCAGAAAGTTGAAATCCGCGCGTGGAGCGTCGTGTTTCTGCACAAAATTTTCAATTTCTTGGATTTTCTGAGTTTCTGAGCTGTCTGCATTTCGACATTTCCGAATTTTATTATTCCGAACTCTAACGTTTCCGAAAATTCAAAATCGTCTCAAATGAATTCGTAATTTTGCCAGACCGTCCAGATCTTTTAGAATTCAGAGCTTGAACTCGGCCACGTGTATATACATACATACATACATATTATACAGTATATACACCGCGGTATGTAGAGAGATAATGTGCGAGAGGAGAATAAAAACAAGACGAAGACGAGGAAAACAGATTGCGATAACACATGTGCTCGTATGTTCTCGAAAACGTATTAGATATTGTGGTTAGTAGAAGGAATGTTCTAGTGATCCAAGACGCGTAAAGCATGTGTGGTTTACACTGACTATAGTCGTTGTTGGGTCAGAATTAAGTATACCATAGATGTATAATACATATATATATGAATAGAATTGACGTGGCGTTATGTCATTCAAACCCATATCGCATACATACATACCATCCATATACGTAATACGAGATATGAAGTGAATCTTCGCGAAGGCGTATACCCACTACGAATTGGCTTACGCTGGATTGCTTTTGAATTGATTTGAGTTCCGCGGAGGAACGCGCTTCTTTATAACTGATTGTAAAGTCTGTGGGGTCCAGGGGCAGAGGGAAGAACGAGGCCTGAGTCACGTAGGCCAAAGAGGTTGGCGTCCAAGTATCGCGCGTGGCCCATACCGTCCCGAGGCTGAGCATCGGGTGAAATAATTTCAGAAAAAAGGAAACAGAATACATAAAAAAAAAAAAAGAAAAGTAAAAAAACTTTTTAATCTCGGTTCGAATATTAATGAGCGTTCAGATAGGCACTGAGAGAAATAAAATGAAGAAGTTGAAGAAAAAAAAAAGTGATTGTTGCTAATGCTGTTATCTGAATACGAACCAGATTCACTCGCGAATATGAGACAGTGATTCCGAAATTCCTTCGGTCATCATAATTATTACTGTGCAAATTTCTTTACCCCATATTTTAAAGCTGCTCATCCACAGCGGTACGCCCTTGAACATGGCTTTAAGCCGGTGTAAAAGATGAAATACATTTAGTCACGTTGTGTCAAAATGTTTAAATTTTCAGCTCAAAGGTCGCAGCCGGAAACTCGATCTACGGTCTCGGGTTCATTACGCATTCTTAAGGGACCATGGGGAGTAATTTAATCAATTTTTAAAAAGCTGATGGAAAAAGAAATGTCACTACGTTATCCTTACGTGTGTGTTATAGTAATTTTCATTTACCAAGCCAATACGCGACGATTTGTACAACCAATTATTAACCGGAGGTTTAAAAGGGCTGGTTTTTGGACAATTTTTCAAATAATCAAGTCAACAGTTGTGTAACCAAAGATGCTGCTTGTGGTGAACCAATATTCAACGGTAAATTTAGCTGAAAGCGTTTGACCAGTTATCGAGCTTTAACGCAACGAAACTCGAAACTGGCATCCCTCGCCCATTCGATTTCCAAATTGCGTAACATTTGTGATAAAAGCTCGTTGCCTCGAGGAGTAAAAACGGAAAACAAAAAATCGTCAAAATCGCACTGAGACCTGCAGAGAAATTAGCCTACCGATGTTTTCGCGAATTCAATACCGGATCGAAAAATTTGAAAAGTTGTTCGAAGTAGTTGCGAAAAAAAAAAATTGCGTGTGATATCGTTCAACTCGTTCGAAACTTGTTCCCACAAATAACCATTATAAATGCCCCACTTTCTTGGGACAATAATTTCGATCGTTGAGACCGGGGGGGGGATCGGAATTTTATGTATAGCTACTTTGTATCTAACGATTGGTAGCTGCACTCAAGCATAAAGCGAGCTTCCTCGAACGGCTGTGAGATAGTTCCTCCTTCCTCACCATCAAAAGTTGCCCAACTCGATTTCAACCCTCCTTGAATTGTCGCGGCGCGGCGGGGTCCAAGGATAGGTTAGAGGATAGGTATGTATGTACAACGCGTTCCGAGAATGCCTACCTACTACACAAAATTGGGTATGAGGTGGTGTACCTATATTACTGACTAAACAAGTCGCGAAGATATGCTACTTCGGAATTCGGAAGCTCCATAAAATATATTATGAACAGCCATGAACCGACTGGCAAAAGTTATTCCTAGACCTCGTATATCCGAACGATAACGTGGATTGTAATAAGACCGAATAAAATAAAAAAAAAAGAAAAGAAAAAGTGTTGTAACACTCTTATCGCAGTTGAATTTTCGCAATCGGACCTTTAACGCAGTTCACTAATAATCTCTACTTCTTGATGTATTTTTAGTGAATAAAATAGCCGCCAGACTTTCGATAAGTCCGTGGAATAATTTAAGAGGCATTGAATTTTAGATGTAGAGTGAACAGAAAGAAAGAAAAAAGAAAAACTATCGAAAGCCCTGAAATAGGAGGTTTCTTTTTTATTTTATTTAATTTTAATTTTTTTTTTTTTTTTCTTTAACCGTACTATAAGGGATGAAGAAAAGTTTTTCTTTACTCAATTTGTGGGCCCCATTATTCTTATCAAGGAGATTGTCAAGTTTTAATGATGGCAAAGCATACAGCAAAGTTAATACAAGTTTTTGGTGAGAAGAGAGAAAGGATAGGTGGAAAGGAGAGGCAGAGTAGGGCAGGGGGCAGCCTCTTTTGGATACCGTTGAAAAAGCAGGTTCGCTATGAAAAAGGGCGCCAGCTTGATGCTTCATTCTGGCAAGTAATAAGGAACCAAATGGCAGCAGCTCTCTCTCTTAATTGTGACTTCCATGGGATAATTAGTGCAAATGTAAAGAAATGAAATAAAATTAAGAGAAGAAAAAAACGAAAAAATAAAAAAAGAAATTCTCTCGGAATTCGAAATGACTTTTCAACTGCAGTGAGTCGGATATGGTTCCTAAATTCGATTTCGCTGTTGTAAATCGGAGGCGTTATCTCTCCTCTGTGGAAGAGTATTTCTATTTTCTTTCTTTTTTTTCGTTTTCTTCTGTTTTTGTCTGTTAAGCAATATCAAGCGTTAAATTCGTGACTTTGGGGTTTTACTCGCAGTATTAATTCGTGGCACGGTATAACTTGTAACTATTGTCCTATCGGACAATTGAAACGTTTATAAAACCCGTATAGCCGGTTAGATTTGTGGCCAATTTTGTTATCGACAATCACGAGCTATTCGCGCCCGTTTTATCTCGCCTCGTGAATTCGCGGATTTCAGTTCGATAGTAAACAGTGCTTTTATTCGCGGTAAACATTTAGATTAATGGAGTAGTAAAATTCCGTTATCATTTCTCGTCTCGGAATTATATACGGGGGGGAAAAAAAGGCCTTACCAAGTTCGCAGACGTAAGTAATGGGATGGTTTTTTTCTTCATCTTAAATATCATCTACTTCAAGTACGAGATACCTGTAATACTCGTTATTCTCACATTATCTTATGATTTTTAATTAAAACGGTATACTATACCTGTATTAATTTTCTCAAAGAAATATTATACTCGCTTTGAAAGAAAAAAAGAGAAAAAAATTAAAAAATTGAAAAAGCCAACTCTTTCGCGTATAATTATAACAACATTTTACTTTATTTCAAATCATTTCTGCGAGCTTTATAGCCTGCAGACTTCTTTAGTCGAATTAAAGCTCCAACGTTTACCTACACATCTTTCAACTTTTTCTTATTCGTTTCTTTACATATTGGAAATGAAGATTTTTTTTTCACATTTGCACGGTACAACCCGTGCAAAAACTTACCTTGTAATTAATTAATTAATTGCTGTTTACTTTTGCTCTCGGTTTATTGGTAAAGTACAGGTATGTATGTTTATAAGCAGATAATTGGTCGAGGGTATGAAATTATCGTGAAATATCTTATAAATAATTGAGTTCATTAGGTTTGGAGGTTATTTACGCTATCCAGGTGGGTATTTGGGTAAATATCAAGTTGATATTAACATCCGCCATCTTTACTGCCGAACCATACCATACCATACCCTCGTTTTGTATTCATTTAATTATAAACAAGGGCCAGGAAATACGGATGACGAAGTACTAAGCAAGCACCAAACACCAACAACAAGTTCTTCAAAGTTTCTCGAGAATCTAGACAAAAGGTACATACCTACCCTACGTACCGCCACCCATCCGACCTACGTAGAAATGAATTTCAATTCGAGTCGGAGCTGTTTCCGTTAAATTTGAAACCCCGAACGAGTACTGCGTTGACACTCTTCGCTGCCAACCCTTAATCGATGGAACACGCGTCTCCTATGCATTTTCCACCTAAGGGTTGAACCCTCCCTATATCTTTATTCATTTCGCTAACTCGCAATCGCACCCCCGTTTGCTCTTATTACTCTCGTATTTCGCGTAAGGGTAAAAAGAATCAACCAGAAGGTCTTCAATACACGAGGCTGCAGGGGTGGAGGTTTTAGCCGTATATATGAGAATGGCGAGCGGAACAATTAGTGGAAAATGATTAATTGGCAAAGAGAAAAAAAAATGTATATATATATAGTATATTCCACGTCGATTGATCTATATTCGGCATATTGACCTTATTTTTCTGTTTCTCTATTTACTTTACTTTTCTTTTTTCTACCCCGTTTTTCTTCTTCTTTCTTTCTTTCTTTCCTTCTTTTTCCCTAAATCGAATCGACGGATTCGTTATGAATGGCTTCAGGGATTTTTACTGGTCTGAATAAGATATACTTCGATCACCGTATACTCGTTAGGCGAGGAACTTTTCACTCGATTTACCTTTTTCCCTTCACGATGTTTGTTTTGTTTCCTGGGAGGGTTGTTTATTCGTCGAGGCTAACGCCGTATACGCCCCGAGGCCAGTTACAGCTTTTATTTATTTATTTATTTATTTATTTATTTATTTATTTCTTTTGGGTATAATTGTTTCATTTTTTATCCAAAGATATATATAGTATAATGCGTTAATTACACACCATAAAACACCCGAACGAATTTTTTCATAATTATTTATTAATGATGCAATCCACTCCCAATTATCAAAATAATTGAATTAAACTGGCGAATATTATACGTGCATGGATGGAGTAATTTAAAAATTACATTTTTACCTCGTTTATTTTATTTTATTTTTATTTTCTTCACCCCGCTCTTTTTTTTTTTTTTTTAGTCAAATTCAATTTTCTGAGCTTTCAACCCGTGAATAAAACGACAGCAGTTAATTACTCTCGTATACAATTGCCTCGATAATTATTCCAATTTACAGCTATTAACGCCGGACTATTTTCAGAGAATTCGAAGGTACGCTTATAGCAGTTTTATTTACGCGTTATATATCTATCGATGCATTTACCGAATTAATTTCATTTCATTTGATACATAACCGATCCCCCTCCAATGTATGACAAAAATCAAAAAAAAAAAAAAGACTAAGGTAATCCTAAATTTTCACTGAAACATCTGGCTTAATCGTAAAGTTGGAAATGTCATAAAAGATGCATTTCATCAAGTACTTTAACATCCATTCAAAGTTTCCTTTGTTTTCATTTTTTCACTTTCTTCGTATCTTTTTCTTCGTTTTATATTTTTCCCACGAAAAACTCTTCTCGGCTTGCAGAAATAATGAAGGGCGAAAAACTTTTCCAAGACAGTTTTTTAGTTTTATTTTATTTATTTATGTATTTTTTCATTTTATTTTTTCGTCTACCAACACCACATAACCCTCGCTTCACCTTATACTGAAATATATATATATTTTCGACACCCTGCCCAAAGTATCGATGTGACGATTTAATTGACTTCATTATAGAATATGGAATATATTTTTTTATAAAATAAGTGTCCTCTGGAACAATATAATTTCCTCGATTGTTATATAACGTTTGTACATAAGTGTTGTTTCAAAGAAACTGTTATTTCTTCGGTTATATGTATACTGTACCCAGGTAGGTATACAAAAAGAGTACAAGTTCGTTCGTTACAACGTAATCGCGTGTTGTTTGATCTCTCGCGGCGGTCTGTAGATAAGAAATGTGGTCAGAAAAAGGGTCGCAGGCTTGAACTGAACTGGACAGAACAGAACGAAACAGAACAGAACAGAACAGCATAGAACAGAACAGAACTGAACCTAGCTTAGCCTGGCCGGGTTATAGCCGGTAACGCGGTGTTTTACGGACAATTTGGCGCGACGGTTTTCGCGGCTGATCTTATTGCCGGGTCGAAAAGTTGGGAGTCCAGGTTAAAGATAAATGGGAATGAGTGAAAGAGGTGGATCGGACATTGTAGGGGGGTTTGGGTCGGTAGTTTGGTTCGGTTTGGTTTGGGGGATGATGCCTAAGGCCAAAATTTAAAGGCTTCCGGATGGCTCGAAGCCCCACGTTCCAAGATAGGATTTCTCCTTCCGTATTCTCGAGGGGTAATCCTCTTTAGAGGAAGGACGTAATTGCTTCAGAGTTAGACGCCGCCCGCCATCGCCTACCGAAACTTTGACTGAAGTTAATTAACATAACTGCCAACAAATTATGACGTATACAGCTTTGCGGCAACTACGACGGTTATAAAGCGATTAAAGGGTCCACGAAAAACCACACTTCCACCTCACCGCTGCGCAAAAGCTCCCTTCGTCGAACCTGCGGATCCCGCTCAGCTACTAATTTCAAACTTTTCACAAAACAAAAAAATCAAATGAAATAAAATAAAATAACAAAAATATGGAGATTTTATCCACCCCCCCCCCCCCCCCTGCCCGCAGTCGATTTTCATAATAAATTAGTGTTTATATTTGGAAATTTTAATTTTGCCTATTAAGTATTTCGAAATGATTAACAAACGTGTACCAATTAAAGTTTAGTACAGTTTACAACTTGGAACAAAATTGCGTTACGAAATATGATGCTAATGATAAAACCCAATTTTACTGTGAAATTCACTGAAATCGTACCACCGGTTAACGAGATACACCGCGATGAAATTTCAAACTCACCGGGCCGCATTTGATTTTCGAATTGTATTACATTTGACCAAAAATCTCGGTGCCCCGAGAACTACCAACCTTTTTCCCTTTCCCTTTTTCCTTTCAAACGATTGGACCCAATTTATTTTCGTTTTTGAAGGAATATTAAAGTTTTTGTTTCATCTATATCGGCTCTAAAATGTACATAATAATCGTTTTACGATATAGGACAACTTTTCTCCCCACTTAGGGGTAAATTTAATATAACATTTTACCGGTTCTAAAGCAAAACTCGCGGAAAAGCTATTAACGCAACTTCCATAGTTTTGGTGGCAAAGGAAAAATATACGCGTCGTCGAAAGGAAAACCTCGAACTTCATTGCGTCGTAAAACCTCCCGCTGGTTCACCCGATTTTTCATTCAATCTTCAAAGTTGTAACGTTTCTTAAATACCGCGTAAATACATTCCACCAATAACTCAGGGCAGTAGAATCATGTAAAAAATAGTCTCGGTCGGCAGATATGGCCTAAAACATTTGCAGAAGCCCAGTCCATACGTCCAGAAAAAAAAATCATTCATTCTATGACACGATTCATTTTCCTAATATTACAGCTATTCTTTACACTGGCCCATAACCCTCCAGTCTTTAGGGTAGGTACGATAACTTGGGCAATATGGCAAAAAGGGGTAATCAATCACAGCAGTGTTCATATACGACCGAAAAAAGAAACTGGCGAAGATTCTTTTTTTTTCATATTTATACACGTGTATGTGTCAGGGTACATAGCGCGGCGTAGGGTAGGTTTAGGTTTACCTTGACTATTTTTCGTTTCAATAAGTATCTCTGATTCGATATTGATTGGCATTTTTTTTTTTTTTTTTGGTACATTAACTACACCTTATACCAGAGAAATATTTTTATATTAGTCTCTGGAGTTTTATCGAAAAACTTTCCCCGAGCCTTTGACTGACCCAGGGGTTTAGGGCTTCCTCCCTAGGGTAGACGGTTAATCACTTTCACGTACACGAAACTCGGGCAGCTGATTCCCCGGGATCACGTCTCAGACAAATTTGACCCGGGAATTCCTAAAATTCTCACCCTAAACCGCGAGTCTTGTCAGTCTGCAGGGTTCGCTTATCAGTCGTCTTATTCTTGTCGAGCGGAAAACATCGGGGAACCGAGTACCTAAGCGTCAAAGGGTCTTAAAATTCAAAGGAACAACCTACGGATCATTTTATTCAGAATGAAATCCGCCAACTGAAGAAACATTATTCCCGGACGATTTTCAGTTCGTAGAAAAAAAATTACTCCTGCTTTCGAAAAAAGTCACTCATCTTTTTTTTCTTTTTCTATATCGAGCGTGATAATTTTTACACGTCGTTTTTATCCGGACGTTAAGAGACGTTTATTTTTCTTGGTAAGGGAAACTTTGATTCCGGGTAGGTAGCAGGTGGTGCGACCAAAAACGACGCCACTGAAACAATGGTCAGAGAGGAACGCGAGGGAGAAACTAGAGAGGAGTATAGAGGATACTGAGGCAAGACGCCAACTAGAGGAAGGGCTTTCCAGTTTCCTCGTGCTACCAAACGGGGTTAGGTTATCGGTTTTATGTCAGGCTCAGGCTTCTATGAAACGTATAGAAGTGCAACCTCCAACTCTTGTTCCCAGCAAGACCAAAGATAAATTCTTTCATTCGTGACACCCAGGAAAAAAAAACGCACTCTAAACTCCTGTGGATCGTTTTTTTTTTAAGTCATTTTTATTATTTATCTATGATTAGATTATAGCTGGGTTTTATATCCGCGATTATTTCGTAAGATGTGTACAAAATTCATATTCTTTGGTAGATTTTCATTGCCGCAATGAAAAAATATATATTTTGTCTTTCTGGTTCTTCCTGAATTTTGTTCAGGAAGGACCAGAACTTTTCAATGTTCGGTAAATTGGCTGGACCGAATTTTTCTTAGCATCTAGGTAACACGAAACGTAGATAACATGCAAAATTTCGGAATACTGTATATCAACTATAATATTCGATGGTATCGTGCGGTCAAACTTTCGGAACTGGTCCATCTGCGTCGAGTTCGGTCTAATATATCTCAGAGTTTCAATCTTTGACAGGCTAGAAGTTCAATATATGATAGTCAAATGTAGTGAATGATAAATGAACGTTAGATGCGATAAAACTTATAAGTCCAGTTAAACTTCCAAGTTTTTGATAAAGTTTTTGATGTAGTTAGAATTGTCTGTTTTAATTAAGATTCTATCGCGATTCGTTTCTATGGTTTCTATTACGGAAAGGTATAATTATTTTAATCATGATTTCCTACGGAAGTCGAATAAGCTTTGATATTTAATCTTCGAGACAATTACTCGGGTACATATTATCCCCTTATCCATCGCCGAGAGCTTCCCATATTATAGTTTATAATAATATAAAGCTTGATAATTAAATACTCAAGATTTTCGTTTCTCATATATAATTACGACGTTGTATAGCGAGTCTCGAGTCGTCGCACCTAGGCTACCTATCTTATACAGCTACAGCTACCGCAGTTGTAATATTTATGATCTTCTTCTTCTTCTTCGTGCGACAAGAAATTACCAATTCACATTTACCGCCGCATGAAAGTAATGCATTGCGTTAAACGTCAAATGAATTATTTATGTAACAACCATCCTCGGTGCCCGGGTGCAACCTCAGCTTGTTTAAAAACCTTCCAAAACTCATAAGAATATTTTCCTCTGAGTTTCGAAAACTACTTTTGCATCTCTAAGCCCGCGTTAGCAACCCGCTAGCCTACAGCAGCGGGTAGATAAACAGCCGGTTTTTTACACCCGTTTTTTATTTTTCCTTTGGTTTTTTTCTCCCAATTATATTCGCAAAAAAATTATACTCTCACGAATTTTTTATTATAACATTTTTTGGTCTATTCGAGAATTAGAGCTGAGCCGTTGCAATATTGAAATTCTTGTTTCATTAGGGATGAAATAATTCTACATTCTATCGAAAGTTGAATTAGAATGAACGAGAATTGTATTTGCCCAATAAAAACCGATGCATTTTTTAACTGCGTTATTTTATTGAAAGAGATTTGCCATTTGAAACAACATAATACGTTTGTCGATTATACAAGGTGGTTTTAATCTGTTCACGTTCGTATAAAATTGTGGCAAAGGGATGCTTACTGAAACAGTTGTCAGAGAGGACATCCTGTGCCGAATTGTAATCCTGCTCTTCCTCCTCGGATATTATAGTCAAAGAGCTAATGCCGCAACAGATTCAGAAGCCTTTTGTCCATGGCAAGACCGCATGGAGTTAAATCCCCCGGATTTATACCTCTAAAGTCCTCACATTTCATCTTTTTATCTCTTACTTTTTTCTCTTTATGTTTACCTGCTGCATGCATACAGCAGCTCGTTTATTCTCATTTTGTTCACCTCAAGGCTCACACTATATACAGTCTTTCTTATACTATTATGTAGATATTTCTCGTTAGCAGATTAGAAGAGAATAGACTACGTATATGATCAAAATTGTGAATAAATATAGGTACGAGTCTTTATCCGGTTGTTCAAATTTTTTTATAATAAAAAAGCCAAAAAATGAATGAATAAATAATCACTGCAGTTGCAGTACATGAAAAAAAAAAAAAAAAAAAACAGCATTCACTATTTTCGATGTGTATCTGTTTTTGTTATTAAATTAGTGTCAATTTCGCAAAAGGTAACACCGCAGTCCATGTGCGCACTTCATATCCCACTTAATCGGACCTCCACTTATCCTAAACCCTTACTGGCACTTACCCTTAGAACCTGCCATTCACAACACTTGGAACTACCTAATTTTTGGTCATGTTTAAACTAGGTCTCTGCGGTTAGTTCGGTTAGACCAATTAATTTTATCCAGTTGAGGGGAGACAAAGTGTACTGCAGCTTGATATACAACGCGTACGAATTCTCGACACAGATCGTAGATTAATTAACAAAAAACCAAAAATTAATAAATAAAATCAGTGTTAAAAATAAATCTCTGAACTCGTCATCGATTCATTATTATCGATAATTTTTATATCAACCGTTGATCGGCAATCGAAGTTTTCCAAAGGTATCTTTTCTGTCCAGAAGATATTTTTGTGTTGTAGGATTACCGGACAGAATTTTGGAGGCGAATTTTTTTTTTTTTTTTCATATAACGAGATATCTCAATCTTGTTGAGAAGCGTGTAAAAAAAAAAAAATATATCCAAATATTGTCACTTTTGTGCGAATAACTCTGCCAGTGAATTTTATTTTTAAATTTAGTCCGCTAACTATATCCTATATAATATATTATTATATAGAGGCAATCCTTCCGGACTGAAGAGGACTCTTGAAAATTTTGCGATTGGGCCAACGGGTCGATCTGAATACTTGGTATACATAAAACCAAGCGACTTTATTTTTTGATAAAAACGTGTTTATAATCGTAACAAAAAATAATAATAAATTTGTTCAAAGCTGACTAATTAGCTCCAATATCGTTTCTGATTTCGTTCATTAGTCTGCGATTCCTGTTAGATGACAAAAAAAAAAAAAAAAACGTTACAAATGGGCACGTGGGTCGATTTTGTATGTCGCCTTACGTTAAAGCCGTAGTTTTTCCCCCATTACTTTTTTCACCCCTCGGCTATATTTACTACCTTCAAGATTGAAGGAGAATAATTTTGTTCACTAGACGTGGGTAACTATAGCATACAAGATGTTTAGTATTTGTAAGATCGCGTGCACGCCCGTGGTTAGTTCAATTTCCGGAGCTGTATCAACTGATTCGGCGTGAAATTTATTATTATTTATAATATAATTTTGGATAGTATTTATTTCCTTTCTTTCCTATTTTCCTTTTGTTCTTTTTTTTCTTTTCTTGTATATTCTTCGATCTTTAGACCCGATCGAGGGTGGGGCGTAATAATAAAAATAATCTTTCCTTTCTGTATGATATTTTTCTTATGTTTTCGCGGTCGCATGCAAGAAAAAAAAAAAAAAAAAACGAATATTGGCACAATTCCAATATCAAGCGAAAACGAGATGATTTTATGTCGCCTCGTACGTGTTCACCGCTACGTCGACGTACCCGATAATATATAAGAAAAAAGAAAAGAAAATGAATAAAGAAAAAGAATAAAGAAAGAATAAGAAACGGAATGCCGCATACGCCAGCAATTGGTGACAATTGATGGTAATTGATAAGAGCGCGACTGAATGAATAGAGCTTTCAAAGTATATCTACTGCACGCGTACTATGACATATATACTATATTATCGTTATACATTATAATATGCATCGTTAATTTATAAGCATAGAGCTTAAGGTTTCTCATTAACGGAGTTTTGCTGCATGCGCGACTACCACAATTACAGGTCTTGAACAAGCGAATAGCCTTTTGTCACGGAAAATCGAGTACCCACCTACCAGTGGTATAGGTAGCAAAACTTTCAGGTCCAGAACCGCGTGCATGAAACGAACTCGACACGTACATAGCTGGATTACCTCCGGCCTCATACACCTACCTTACGCAAAATCGTTACCCGAAAGGATAATTACACCAGAAACCTTCGAGTTCTCAAGCTTAGACCTTTATCTTTAGCTCTCTGCACGTTCGTGCGCGAAATTCTATTTCCTTTTTTAGTTTATTTTCGGTTTTTCCTTTTTTTTTCATCCAAGGAACAAAAAACCTACTACATCGTTAAGGGCCAAAAATTGGGCAAAAAGGAGAAAAAAAAAGAAGAAATTTGTGCGATAATGAATAGACCAGAAATTCTGTATACCTATCGCGTAAAATAAATCTTTCCGATTCTTCTCATCTTGATTTATAAACTGACAATATTATTCGATCAGTAAAAGCGTTCGTCGTTTAGTTTGATTTATGCGTAGGTCACTCAGCGTTTACGCACCCGATAAATTGAATCCCTTTGACCGTCCCTCTCGTAAGGGATGGCGAGCATGTATAACGCCTAGAGCAAAATACTGTACGAGAAGTGCAATAAATATTTCAAATAAGGACTTGTGATCGTTGTACAAAGACCTGCAGGCAGGGCTGCAGCTCTACAACGGACTGTAGGGGGATGCTGCACAGCTATCTCTCACGTCTCGTTCTTTATATGGATAGCTGTGGTTCGTTTTAACAGAACAAATAAGCAATAGGGATAAAAAACATCGAGGGGTCGAAGGGAGTGACAGAGTAAACATAATACTTTTTTATCTACTCCACAGTTCGAAAAAGAGGAGCTGAAAGTAACTCGTGATTTATTTAGTCGCGTTGATGCGGACGAACTGACGAGTACCGAGGTACATGTACAATACGCGTGAACCTTTGCCATTTCACATATACTATACTGGATATGAATTTGATTAATAGGAATGTTTAGTTGGTAATATTCATGTAGCCAGATGTTGGGATGCGATGTGCGTTGCGTTGCGTGCAGGCCGACATAATTTTTATTTTTTTATGTTTTTCTGTTCTGTTCTGTTCTGTTTTTTTTTTTTTTCCATTTTGTATTCGGGCTAGTAGCCTGCAGGCAGTAGTACTGCGAGATAACGATAAGCTGAAGCCTAGGCCGTGCGGGAACATATTTTTACTCTTAATTAAAACGTGATATATTTTTCAAAAAAAAAACAAAATATATACATGGTATATATTCATATTTACTCGCCCATGATTCTTGATTTATACGAAAAACATATTTTAATCCCTCAAAATCCGACTGGTTTTATTTTCAATTAATTAGTAGCATATATAAATGAAAATTTAGTCGATGTTTTATTTTTTCTGTTTTTTTTTTCGGTCTGTTTTCTACCACGCAATTCTACTTTTTGATTCAATTATCGATTCGGTCGATCACTATCTGTTATTATTATTTTTTTCTTTCTTTATTTCACCTCGTGTTTCAAGGCGATATACATATAGGTTTCTTCAATTAAGTATTTATTGAGATATTGAAGATTTTGGTTTACAAATAATCGAAATATTGAAAATTGACCCTCGTCTTCTGTTCTTTTTTTTTCAGAATCTAATCCAGGATGGAAAGGATATTTTTCGTTATCGCTACAATCGGAGCATTCTCGATTAGTACATCTAACGCCGAGCTTTACACCGCCTTGGCTGACATGGAGGAACTTCTGGAGACTGAATCCGTCCTCATAGATACTTTACACGGATTCATTCAAGCCCAAGAAGAACGACTGGGTACACTCAAAAGGTAGATATCATACTTACCTCTACGCCTTGTATATTTTTATTTTCATCCATATATACTTTTCATCAATTTGATAATATTACGAAATGTATAGGTATAATATTCCTATATTTCTATATCAATCGAAAAATGACTTTTGCCGATTTCAACGTCAATCTTTATACAGTTTCGGACCTTTACTGTCCGAAAAACAGGTTTTAGGAATGATCTCAGAATCAGAAAAATAAATAAAGTCTAAAATTCACAGGATTTTGTATCCGGATTACGGTCTTAAAAAATTCCGATATCTCGTTCAATTTGATATAATAATTCGACTTATAATTTTTGACTCAACAATTAAAAATTCAAATTTTGTAATTTTCCAAATCTCGGCTTTAGATTTTGAAATGTTTCTATCATCTTTTGAATTATTTTAAATTGCAGATTATTTTTTAAGATCAGTATATAGAATCGAAGAACATACATGTTTTCATTCCTCCCCTCCTTGCCCCCCCCCCCCCCCCCCCGCAGTCAAATAGGAAAGAATATATAAAATAACAGAAAAAGTTTTTTTAAAGAGTCTAGAGAAAAAGCGTTTTGATAGATTGCAAAGATTCGGTAGTATTATACCTATTATACGGTAACTCGGTGATTCTAGTTAACGGGGTATACATTATACCTATATATACGCGTATAGATCCGTACGCGCCCACGGCTACAATTTCAAATCGAATTGTAGGCTGCCTTGGATATTATCATAAATTAACTGTCAAACATCGAGCAAGCTATATATACGGCATACGCTCTGATTTCAGCGATCATATCCGGATCTCGTCTAAATATCCACTCAGGAATTTATTGATTATTAATTCCGTAGTGATTGCGAAGGGTGAATTAAATTGCATACCTACCTGTTTAGATTTTGTATATATATAGGTATATATATATATATATATATATTAAAAAATTCTCTACTTTAATTGGAAATTAGAGACGTTAATTGACAATCTTTCTCTTCCCCCCGACCCTCCGTTAAAATTTTTTTTTTTTTTTTTGTTCACAAAGGATAAAGGATTCAAAGGTCGGGATAATTAATTCGATAAAAACAAATAGAAAAAAATTAATACCTAGATAAATAAAATACAAATAATAATAATAATAATAATAATAATAATAGAATAGAGGAATTTTTTTTTTTCTTTCACAAATTTCATTCTTACGACATATGCATTTTATTTATTAAACAAATATCATTCGTATGTACAATCATTCGTGAAACATACAATTATATATATAATTATGTATTATAAACTTGCGAGTCTGATACAATACTTGATTTATTAATTTTTTTTTTTTTTAGTTTTTTCTCTTCATTTTTTTCACTTGTTTTTTTTTCTTATTTTTTGTTTTATATATATAGTTTTTTTTATTTTCATTTTTTTTTTTTTTTTCATATTTTTTTCATTCATTTTATTTATTTCTTTCGTATTTGTCGAGATAAAAATCTCCTTCGAAGTTCGTTCTTTATTTCCTATATATAATAATCGAAACATAAAAGTACGTCGACGTTTCCGATCACGAGACGCGACAAGCTACCACAGTGCCCTTTATTTTTTATTTAGTTATTTTTTTTTTCTATTTTTTTTTTCTTTTTTTGTTTTTTTTTTTTTATATTTTTTATATTTTTTTTTTTTTTTTTTTGTGATTTTTTTTAAGAACATATTATACTCCGTTCGCATTATTTCTCTATTAATTATGCTTTACCCGGTGAAGGTTAGATCGTGCAATATAACTCGATGAAAACTATATAATGTATGTATATATATCTATATAATACATATGTATACATATAATATATGTTTAAAACCTGATTTGTCTAGCTGATTTATATTTATTAACTTATTACTGACAAAGAAAAGCAATTATAAGAGAGAGAAGAGAGAAATGAAGAAAAAAAAATTTAGCTAATATAAAGTAAAAATGCAATGCGTTAAGGGATTGGGCACATGAAATTGCGCACCTAAGACGGAAATAGAGGAAGTACTAGTGGGAGGAAAAGATCGAAGCGTTATTAGAACGACACTGAACGACATTTGTCTTAGAGATTACGATAAAAATGTTTAAATTGTAAAAGCAGAAAATAAGAGGAAAAAAAAGGGAAAAGCAGAAAGAGAAAGAATTAAAAAAAAAAAAATTGAAATGAAATAAATAAATTGTCGTAATTTATTTCCCATTAAAATACCGTAGAAGTAGAGATTTTCCTATTTATATAATTATTATTATTCTCTATTTATTTATTTTTTTTTTTCGTTTTGTTTTTTGTTTTTTTAGATTTTTTTTATTTTTATCATTGTTTATACATATTTACAGAACACTGAAAGTAGTCATATAGTTGATCGTTTATTATTGGTGTTAAAAAATGTGTTGTTTTTGTTTTTCGTTTTTTTTTTGTTTGTTTGTTTTTCTTTCTTTTTATTCGTATTTTTTTTTTCAAGATTTTCTCATTCCTTTGCATTGAAAAAGTATAAATTTTTTTTTTTATTTTTTTTTTATTTTTTTCTTTTTTGTTCTTTGTGTGTATCATATAAATTTATACATATATACAAGAAATAAAAGAAAAACTGCAGTTGATTCAAATAATTAATGATCATCATCTATTATCGTATCGTGTCCGAATCAATTTATTATTTCTTCAAGCATCGAGTGGCTGAATTAGGAGGGGGAAAAAAATAATAAAAAAACATAAAAAAAAAAGACGCCGGGAGAAAGAAATAAAAAAGATTGAAATAAAATGAAGTGAAAAAAAAAGCATTCAAATCACATCTCTCTTCTTACATCAAGAAACTAACGTTTACAGTTAAAAGAAGTCTGAAAAGAAAAGAAAGGAAGATAGAGAAAGAAAGAGGAAAAGAATAAAAAGAAAATTTATGTATATATATATAGCAATGTCAAACGTTCGAAATGCCTGCAAAAAAAAAAAAAAAAAACAATCAGGGATTGAAAGAAAAAAAATATGATCATAAATTAATTTAAAAAAATTGTCTTCTGTTTTTTTTTTCATTTTTTTTTTATTTTTTATTTATTATTATTTTCTTATTTTGTTTATCATTTTCTTTATTTTTATTATTATATATTTTTTTTTCTTTTTTCTTTCTTTTTATCTATTTTTGTACGACGTCTAGCGAAGAACTGTTGTTAGTTTTTTACTGTGTATTGTTTGAGTTACAATAAATAACTGGATAGGGTACCGGTATTGGAACATATTCTACTCGATAAGGTGGCTGCAGGCTTCTCGGTATAAATTCTTTAGCTAAAGGATTTAACGGTGCTGATGCAGGTAATTGTGGCAAATTATCAACGTATCTTCTAAGAGTAACATGATCAATACCGTAAAGTGTTGCGAC
Organism: Macrophya alboannulata; assembly: GCA_949628255.1. Classification (NCBI taxonomy): domain Eukaryota; kingdom Metazoa; phylum Arthropoda; class Insecta; order Hymenoptera; family Tenthredinidae; genus Macrophya; species Macrophya alboannulata. The sequence continues at coordinate 14,284,468 of OX451210.1, read as the reverse complement.
TGAGAAAAATTTCTCCCAAACTCTTTGGCAAGATCCTATGGTAAGAAGAGCCACAGGATCTCCTATTATAGCAACTAGACATTTAGCCCGAGTTATCGAGGTGTTCAATAGTCTTGGATTACTCAGAAATCCAAAATCTTTTATATTTGCTTCCGTTGAGTATTGACAACTGTTTCGAGTTCTAACTGTGCTTATGAATACAGCTCTAAACTGCTTTCCCTGAACGTTCATCACTCGTTCTACCGATATATCAAACAGTTTACGCTTACGTAATTCCATACGAATCCTCGATACTTGTTCTGCGTAATGGGCTACCACGCCTATCGCCCCTTCGCCATAAGGTCCCCACTGTTCTGTAGGCCAACGGCTCTTCAATTCTGCTATTCTGTCAGTCACCTCAAAGGCCTCGGCGTCGTTGTAAAATCCAGTCGAATGCATTCCCTGTGTATAGAAAAAAACAAAAAAAAAACAAATATATATAAAAGGAATATTCAAAAACTGAATTTCTAATTCCTTATTCAAAATTTTAGTCTTTCTGAAAGATGGAAAACATTTAGGACTTTTTCAGACTATAATTTTCTGCTAAAAATTAGGAATTAACAAATTTTCTGATCAAATAATTATTAAAATTACCTGAACGTCTTGTCCTTGAACACTGAAGAAGGTAAGAGGATTGAAAATGGGATGAGCTAGGTGTTTTCCGCATCCAACAACTTGTCCCGAATAAAATAGCTCCGAAGTAAGTCCGATGATGGTTGAATGAGCCCTGTAGTTTTGGCATAGTAAAATCTTGCACGAAAATACTGGAGGATAAAGATTGCAGATTCTTTCTAAAAGACTTAGTCCCAGTCCTCGTTCGCTCGCAAGATCGCTGTACAATTCAGGAGCCAATTGCATTTGATCACCAGCTAATATCAGCCTAGTTGTACTCCTGGCTAGCGTCAGGGCAGTCAAAGCTTCGCATTCCATTGCTTGGGCAGCCTCGTCGATGATTATGTGCGTCAGACCGGCGTCCAAACTAGCGAGACAGCTAGACGTTGCCAATGTAGCAATAATCAAACCACATCGAAGTATATCCTCCTTATTTGGCTCCCGAAATCGACCGTTTTCATCCATCAGACAATATTCCTGGACTACCGGATGTACCTGTACCAGTCAATCGTTTCCTCCTTAGATAAAGGACAAATAAGCGCTCCAAATCTCAACAAAGATGTTTGATTTACGCGCTTTAAGATGACCGAATCACATATAGTGATTATTCGATACAATCATTTGGGGATAGTATAAAATGGGAGAAAATAGATCAGATTGAAAAAAAAAAAAACGAAAAAGATATAAAAATGAGACTGCTGGTTGCGTACCGTGTTTCTAAACCTCCCTTTGTAGTAGATCCGCAGAGGTTTCAGTCTGATGTCCATAGTCTCTTTGTACCAGGCATCGAAGAAGTCTTTGACGTACAAATCGGCAGCACTGTTGCTGTGCGTGCAGAGTAAAACCTTGTGTTCTAGACCCTTGTTTAAAATCATTCTTATCCCTTGAGCAAGGGTATAAGTTTTTCCAGTTCCAAATGGTCCGACGAGCAATATAGGCGGTAGTATGATATTTATCGGAGCTATCATCGCTACTACGGCTTGCTTCTGCTTGGCGTTTAATTCCTGATCAACCTGTGTACTCCAGTACTCTATTGAATTCCATGGGATAATAGTCTCCGCGATAACGGTAGGAAAAATCAAACTTGTGTCTATCACACGATCTATAGATCTGTGCCATTCGCAATAAGGCAATCTGTTCAATTGGAACTGGACTTGAACAGTTACGTCAGTGTCAGGCTGCAGCTGAAGTGTTTCTATGCAGTTCTTTGACAATCTCAAGTAAATAATACGATTACATTTGTCTTCAATGTGTGCTTCGAACACTATCTGAGGCTGGTTATCGCTCCTTTCCCAGTCTATTGGCTTGAACAGAACCCTACTGCAACCCCTAAGCAATAATCGACCGCTTTTCGAATCTTCAGAAATCTCTCGGCCAAGGGGCAGCTAAGGAAACAACATTGATATATATATATATATCACCAGAAAATCTTTTTAAACCATTAAAACATACTAATTTATATTTATTTGCTTTCGATAAACTCAATAATCCTCTGAAATAAATTTATTCTTCAATTATTCGTGGAATAAGCAAATTTGTTGTATCTGTGGAAGGAAATCAGTGAAAATAGTTCAAATTCTAGGTGTAAAAATTGCTTTTTTTCGTCTTTTATCAAATTTAGTCGAGAATTGTCATTCAAAAAGCGTAAATTATGCACAAAGAGTTACCTCCGTGTGTTTTAAAAACAAAGTATAATTTTTTGTTAAAAAAAAAAAACCTTGATTAATGGAAAAAGAAAACAAAGTGAAGGATTAACGTAGAGCACAAAAAATAGTATTTGTTTCACTTCGAGCAGCGAACAGACTTGAAAATCCTGTAAAAGTGATATAAAAAGCAAATATTTGTGTATAAAAAAAAAAAATGTCTAAATTGTATTATTCGAAGCGTCAATTCTCATCTATAAATGAAAATAACAAGAAACGGTTTTTTTCCTTCTAAAAGAAGAGAAATAGAAGTGTTTATTTTTATTTTAAATAATTATCATAATACCTGTGCAAATAATTCTCCGGACGGAGCATACTTTGCTGTAGTAGCGCAATCAGCGTCAGGTGCGACGATGTAATACTGACAAAGTCTAAGCTGAGTAACGATGTTGTATCTAGCCACTTGTTCATGTCTAGCCAATTCTTCTATAGCAACTAACTCGTGCATACGACCGCGATAATTTGTCGGAGTTAGAGATTCTTCTGTCAGAGTATCGTGGGTAAGATAGAAGTTAGTTTCGTCGGGAAATGGGTAAGCCTTTGTAAGATTAATCTCCTTAACATCTCTTGCAGGAACGAAAGGAGATTCGAAAGCTACTATCAGGGAGTTACTTTTTGTCCATTTTCGAACGTTTTGACTCAGTATTATACGGCGGGCTTCTTCGATACGCGGTAAATCTTCTACGGGTATACAATCGACTGATATTTGCTTAAACAAAACTGGATAACTACCAAAACCGAATATAACCGTTTGCCTGAATGTACCGTAACGGTCGGTTTTGAAACCTATTGTTATTTTGTAACGATTTGTACTCGAGTAGTTCAAATCTAGGCCTGGCAATGCCGCTGAGGCTTTAAACCACTCTTGGCCGTTGCATAAACCGTTGTTACCGTTTACACTTTTAATTGATACTATTTTGAAATGTTCTCGATGATTTTCTAACATCAGAGATACGTTCTCTAGTGATTTTCCTATTGTTAGGACCTCGAATGTCCATACGTGTTGGGTTGATTTTGAACAAAATTTGGGGTTCAAATTTGTGTCTATAAATACAACTACGTTATCGACGGCGTCTGACATTACGGATTCCGGGTTGTCTGATGTAAACCATTTCGTTTCGACGATCTTTGAGAAGTTTGGTAATATGTTCTGAACGAACATAACCTCGTCGCACTTACTCGGTGAACAAATCATCGCGGTGTTTTTTTTTTTTTCTGTTTCGTTTCTTTTTCTCTTTTCTTTTCTGTTCTTTTAGGTTATTTTAAACTACATTAAACGGTCGGTTAATGATGGTCGTATTAGATCCGTGTATTTATAAAAAAAAAATACTTTTATTTCATTTTAGTTAATTTATAACGATATAACTAGCCAGGGTTTTTTTCTTTTAACACATACGAAGTAAACAATAATACATGTTATCCGGCTGACAATTACGCGGCGACTGGACGATACTGTAGAGTGGAAACCTCAACGCAAATGCGCACGCATCCGCTAACTACACCATCTGTCGGGCGGCTTTATTAAACGATCGATTTCCGGCCCCGCTTTATTCAAAGACTGGATATTAACGTCTCTCGGTTTTCGTTGTACCGGAATATTGTTGGAATTTAGTTTATAACGAAGTTTTTAGTTTCGAATTTGAATAAGTGGACTAGGTCTTATCAGACACTCAATCTGGTTGAATATCTCCTTCTTATTTATCAGAAATAGATACGATATTTATAATAAAGAAATAACGTTCATTTTCGGGACCTTTTAAATTCGATAAAATAATAAAATTTGAGTATCATACGAGTAGAATATTTCTAAAAAAATTTATTTTGTTTACTTTAACGATTTAAGAAATAGTCAGGTCCAAGATTTTTTTTTTTTTTTTTTTCTTCCAACAATGCATCGAATTTCGAAATTTGAAAAATGACGGTCATCGGTTTTTTTGCTTTGTAAACTTAAAAAAAAAAAAGGGCAATTTAGATTACTCTAACTTTTCAATACACGCTTTCCAGCTAATAAATCCGAAACTTAATTATTTCTTTGAAACAGCCACTTATCACAATTCGAGGCATTTTTTAATTTCTTATTCTTTTTACGTCTAGAAAATATTGTACATAAATTTTCAGGACGAAAGACGCTTTTGTTTGAAAGATAATATCGCGATAATTTTTCACGTATCTTTCTGCATGATCTTTTTCTTTGCTCAATACAATGACGGCCACTTTCTGCACTTGGCAAAGTTGATATTGGTTTTAAACTACGAGTCTGAAACCTGTGCTGCTTTTCCATTTCATCTTTTTACTATAATATTCTTAAATATAATTTTATTTTTCTATTTCTTTTTTTTTTTGTAATAACTGACATTTACTATTCTTCATTATTGCACTACTCACTACTGTTCCTCAAATAATTTTATTTTCGGTCTCTATATGAATGAAGTCTATAGTTATTTTGAATTATTCGTAGTCGAACTTTTTTCAAATTCGATTCTACCTTCTAAGCGGATGCCACCTCCAATCTGAAAATTTACATACGTGTTCTAATTACAAGAAATGAGAAAAAAAAATCGGATGTAATAGCTGAAAAATGTGTCTTAGAGCGTTACAATCGTTTTATAATTTTTTCACCGGAATCAGGTCACGAACGATGAATTAACATTCTTTTTTTCAAATTCAAAATTTGATGAAACCGATTAATGAAGAAGAAATATCTAATGCACTAGCTGTGTAATGCTCCATTAATTCCATTATTTTAGAACAATTTTCTAAGGCTCAAAAAAATTTCAGATGGCTGAGTTATAACACGGATAATCTCGGATATTTTTCTCCATTAAATTTATGATGGGAGTTGCAGTTAAACTAATCACATAAATGGATAAATAAATGTTTTCTCGCTTATACAGTATTATACTCGATTTTTCCGCTCTTCGGAACTAATAGGTGCGACGGACTATATGGTGTAAATGGTATTAAGGGAAAACGTTTTTAGCAAACTAACGCCGTTCTAATAACAGTTACAATTTCTTATACTCAAGCGCGTTCCTATTACCTGTAACGACCAACGCGACCAGAACACTAGATCGTTAAAGTTCGTTTGTTCATATTTTTTTTTTTATTTCTTCTCATTTGTCGTTTTGGTAACGGTTCAGCTTTTATCTAATATAAATGCAATCTGCAGTTTGAATTGCTAGGTATATAAACTGATCGGGTAACATCGATAGTCAAATCTACCGCTGGGTCGTTAAAATATTCATTATGTACACCTGAATTCATCCATATGAAATAAATCAGTGCATACAATTATACATATGGGGAGTTCGATACGAAAACGGATATTCGTTGTCCACTACCCCTGATTGTTTATAATCGTTTTTATCCAGTCATATTTAATGAAATAATCGATGGTAAGTTTCTTACAAATTATATTCAGCTTATACGTAAAGTACCTCGGTTATACGGGATTTTAAGGCGCGGAACGACTCTAAAAAATTCATATCTTTTGAATCACTTGCGTGCCCAAACTTTTTTTGGTATGAATATTTTGGTTATAGACTGCCGCATTCACGATAAAAATTTGAGCTCAAAAAAGTTTGGGGAACGACCTCAAAATTTGATTTTTTGTCTACTTTTTCATTTTTTGACATGAAACCTTCAAAATTTGAACAATTCTCTAGATTTTTCCAAAATTACGTTCAATTACGCAACTTTTACCCTACTTGACTTTTCCGATACCGTAAGTCGTTTAGGAACTGCAGCGGTTTTAAAAACGGGATGCACAAATTTTGAGTCCGCTGCTTCTCGAAATCTGTGGAACGTAGAATTTTCATGATTTAGGGGAATTTTTCTTTCGACTATACCTTCAAACTCACCAAGTTAGAAAAAAATCGCAGGGGTAGTGGACAACGAATATCCGTTTTCGTATGGAACTCCCCATATACAGATATATGTAAAACATCATGTAAATCGTTTCCACACAGTTTTTTTTTTTTTTTTTTCTTTGAGCGATGTTTAATTTATATATACCTACAGTTAATTATACGAGTTTATATATAATTAAGGGGGATCGCGGTAACTAACGAAAGTAATCAAAGAAGTAGTATAAAGATTAAGAAAAATCTTATTATCGTAACTTCCGAGTTGGATATCTAATTGTCTTTAGTTCTTTGCTATATATGGTTTTTCGATTACGATAAACTCAGAAACTTCAGGGTGGGGGTGAGCCGACAAATGCGGCGAGAAACTTTCAGTGAACTTTTCTACTTTTGCGCTAGTTTTTATATTATGCGGATTATAGTGTCTGTATGAGTAAAAAGTAAAAAAAAAAACACAATCACGCACTCACACATGGAAATAAATGAATGAATATAAAAATAAAAAACAAAAAACCCAGAATTCAAATCAAAATAAATTAACTAATTAGATACGATTAGTTATTTTATATCAATTAATCCAAAGTTAATACCTATATGTATGAGATGATTAAAATTGGTTTTTTTCTTCATCTTTTTATATACGTATTCAGTACATATACCATATGTATATGCATCATAATTGTTATAAATAATTTATTCGTATTAATTCGAATGATTTTTTTTTTTTTACTATATCAATATTTCAACGACGAGGTAATATGACATCGCAAGAAGTAATCCGCGGAGATCTCACGTAGTTTTCATAACATTTTAATTAGCGTAATATTGAATAACATGTCAGTTAGCTATACACATATATACCTAGGTATAATATGCTGCGAGTCTCTGCATGAATCGCGTAGATGGTACATATATACGTAGCTATATACCTAAATTTACATACGTCAGAAACTTTTCGCATATTTTCATGAATAGAAACGAGGATCCAGAGCGAGTTGGGCTCAGACATATACACTATATATCAGAAATTGAAATAAAAATCTTTTCAAAGAAATAATACGATGTTCTTTATGCACGTACATATATATATATACCTACATAGTATAGATAAATATATTTATATACGTTATATATCTAGATATAAACCGTATACGCTGTAAAACTCATAGGTACTCGTATGTATGTAAAATTCTTTAAATTCATTCCGAAATCGTCTTACGATACTTGAAAAAAAAAAAGAAAAAGAAAAAATAATGGCGACCATTTCTGTCTACATGGACAAACGGAAGCTTTTAGCAAAAGAGACGAGCATCGATTTGCGATTACGGTAATAATGCCCATTATTTCAGCCAGGGTTCAAACCCGGGGTTATAGGTGTATAAACGTCACCCCTACTATTTCTGCTAAAATTGAACATTTTATAAAATCAAACGAATGAAAGGTCAGAAATATTGGCTCTCTATACGTATTAGCACGTACAAAGCTGTACAGGGTGTCGTAAAAAAAAAATAAAATAAAAAAATCTTCAATAAATTTTATCAAGAATTTCAAGAAAAAAAATTTATTACATTTTTGCTCCCAATCCGTTTACATTTTCACTCATTTTTTTTCCTTTTTTTTTCTTTATTTTTATTCGTTTTTTCTCTCTCTATCGGCTACACAGTAACGTGATCGTCAATTTTGTGCCCCGAACTTCTCCTCGCCATGTACGATAAATGTTAAACAAGTTTTCTTCTCCCGCCCTATATGAGAGTATCTCGATTTGAACAGTCGTGCGACTCGCGACTGCTTTGATGGCCACGTTTGGGCCCCTTTTAGTCCAAAAGCGAAGAGCCCTTTCTCGCATCCCGAACTTCCGTTTCGCTCTATTTCCGCCCTCTACTGTACCATCCCCCGATCCTAATGGTTCGGCTAAGTGGCGACTACTTCAGTACCTCTCGTCCTTGTCGATCTGCCAGGCTCCCTGTTACCAGCTAGTTTTCACCTCTTCTAAAGTTACCCGAGTTCTCTCTGATGCAAATGTTACGCTCGTCGACCTTTTCAATGCGTGTATATCTAACCCTTCAATGCTAATTCAGAGGCCTACCCATCTCCTGCCTCACAAAGTAGGAATAACCAACCTTGGAAATCAAAGGATGAACAGCCTCAGGTATTATTCGATACCGTTTGTTAGCTGAGGCGTTGAAAATACGAAAATTAACGAAATTTAAACGATGGTACGATAATCGAGAGGTTCGCCGATACAATAAGGGTATAGCGAAGGTTGTAGCTATATAGCGAAATATCGCCTTTCGAGATAATTGAGAAAAACGGTGCAAAGAATTGTACAAAAATTTGCAACGAAATTTTTCTTTTTACCGTATGAAGGTTTTTTTGCAAATTTTCTTTTACTCACTGCATGGCATATTAACTAGGTATTACAAAACCGGAAGTTTGATGGTTAATACCGTGATGCGAATAAACGGAGAATAGGTGTATGTAAATTCCGGAGGATATTCGCGCGGCGAGTGGTTTAATTTTAGGAAAGTAATTAAACGAAGGTTTCACAAATATCTCGAGCTTGAGTCAGCACATATATCTATACAGTTACATATAACGTACATATCTACGTATACCCCGCGAGCGTGAATTGCACACAAGAATCTCGTAGCCCGCAAAATACTGTTGGAATCGTAACCGCGAGCAGCGAAAGTTAGTCGAATAACTTTTAACCCCTTGCTACGCCACGGAAATCTTTGGCTCACCGCAAGCTAGGGGCGAAAAACCGCTGAAACTGTAAAAGCTGAGCAGTCAGGTTTATTAACACCACCTGCACCGCCATTCGGAACGAAGAGACTTTTAACGAACCCAAATACCCTTCTCGGATATTATATGGTATATATGGAGCCAAAGCTTACGGAATTTATATAAACTCTTGCAAAATTTTTGTCATCATTTTTTGCATCGGAATCAAAATTAATAATGAACGAGAGTTTGATTTTGGTTTTTGGTATTGAGAGGAAAAAAAAATTGGTAAGTGAAATCCCTGAGAAAAATGCGATTTTTTGTTTGCTTGTTTCTTTTTGGCAAATAAAAGCTCGACCACATATCCGAGCCTTAAAAAAAAACCGGCAATTCACAGACGCGTTTATATGAAGCTTTTCTGCTACAGATACGATTTACGATAGGTCTATGAAAACTCGAGCGTAGAGATTTTAGTGACACTAAAATAGTCTCCGATCGACTTGCAGGACCGAGTTTGAGCTATACTAGGCCTTCGGGGACTATGTCCGTAGAATTGGCCACAAAAGGAGAGATTTATTCGATAGATAAGGGGGCTAGCTAGCTCCAATGCTTGTGGTCATGGCGCCGCTAACTCTGCAGACTGTATTCATTGTTACGTACGTTACATACTTACCTATACATATATACATATTATTCTCGGTGAGTACATACAATGCGCGGGGAATCAACTATTACATGCAACAAAACTTTGTTTACCGTTTGTTTGAACGGAAGTTGAAATCCGCGGGGATTATCACACCGTGTCCCTACTTTCATTTCGCTATAGGTATATGTATACTACATATATACCTGTCGCGATTTGCGAAAGTACAGTTAGAAGAAAAATTGCTGAACTGGGTTAATCGTAGTTGTACGGTTTCACTATTCCTCAGAAATCGCGTTCATTCATATATAAATATCGTTATAATCATTGTACGATTTTTTTTTTTGACAAAAGTCTGAGAAAAGTCTTTTTTTTTTGAATTAGTTATCATAGAATTTTCCTTCTGAGTTTATAACAGGGAAGGGAATATTGACTATATATCTGGGGTATATAGTAAATTTTCCAAATTGTTCTCGAGCTTGCAGTATAATAAATAGGAAATATGTAGTTCAATTTCCTCCAAGGTGAAACTTACCATCGACCTCGATTTCATCGATATTTAAGATCGTATATATGTAGTTGAAATTTATATATTCTTCATTTTCTCCGCAATCTATATCGACCAAGACCTCTCCCTCTGTAACGCCTTAGTCCCATACCATACATATACACATAGCTGCAGACATGACAATAAAGCTTACGGTCGTAGTGAAATGGAAACCCCTATCCAAGATATCAATTTAAAAAAGCTTATACTTTTCTCTCGCCTCTAGCAGGGTTAAACAATTCAGAATAAAAGAAAATCCTAAAAATCGCTGAAGAATATAGAAAAGTATACCTACCTGTATAAATTCAGTTAATTTTCATCCGACTGTATTGGTAGGTATAAGACCGATACCTACTCAAAGTTAACGACTTTTATCTACCTTTCGTTTTTATTTTTTGTTTCTTTTTTCTGACGTTCAATTCTGAACCTTTTTTGTGTTATTTTTATATTTTATTTCCAAGAAGACGGAGGGAGCATCTCTTCACGACGAAATATATACGTCTACGTCTGATTTTCGAGGTGCTTTTAAAATCAGAGACGACCCCTACGTGATATCTCTCTGCCGATTTATTCAAATCCAAAGCAAAAGTCGTTGGATTTTTTTTTCTTTCAGTTTTTTTTTCTTTTTTTTTTTCTTTTTTTCTTTGAATACGGAGAGAAAACTCGAGCTCGTCATTTTTTGAGAGCTCTGCTCATCTTTGCATGAAAAGTAGCCTCGTCTCTACCCCCATCTCTTCGCGTACCTTTTATACACCATAACGACTAAATTATCCTGTAAATATACGCTACACAGCTATAGAGGGTAAAAAGATCTTGATGGTTTATCGGCAACACCACTCTGGCTAATCTCGCGTCTTATATTTTTTAGAGAAAAGAAAAGAGAAGAGAAGAGAAGAGAAATAAAAATACCATGTTTAAATATCCGATAAAAAGTAATTTTTCTGCTTCAATATACGTCTATATAATACACGTATGTGGGTATATTAAATATATGAGTACCTAAGAGACTTCAATATCGTTTTATCGTGTCTACAGCACGAATTTATATGTAAACGCGAAGGGCGAGGATCCTGAAAAAAAATCAAATGAAAAAAAAAAAAAAACTTGTCCGTTTCTTTTTTTTATTTGAATTATTTTAATTACCCCCATCACTCAGTACTCGACAACCCTTGCGTTCGCAAAGTGAACGTCTCACGCCTCCTCACGTAACACCAGGGGTGTGAGAAGCTCGAGTAACCCGTTGAAAATGAAGAGAGAAAAATAAAAAAAAATTATCTAGTTAAATTATTATCTCAATTAACGCTCTAAACGCCCTTACATACGTGTCTTTGCCATTAATTATTCACATTTCGCGAGAGTCCAGATGAATCCATTCGCTCCAATTATTTTTTTTTTTATTCCTCGTTAAAGCAGAACGTACCTAATTATAACCAGATGATAAATCTCGAGGGGTTATAGGTATATAAAAATAATGCGATCGAACGTGTGATATTCTCTGAATTCTGAACTAAACCTATATAAGTTCGTTAACGAGAACTGAAACAGTTTCATCGACTCAAATGTGAAAAAAGAACGAAATTAACATGAAAAAAGGAGAAAAAAGGGACAAAATTATCGCATCGGTCACCGTATTTGCACCGATAAGGTTAAACTCTAGAGCAATTTATTTCTAAGTAAACTTTGAGACTTTGGATATAGTCTATAGAAGTGGAGCCGAGTGGAATCGCACCAAATACTGGTTTCTCTGCAGTTCTTGGTACATATATACTGCACCTACGTACATACCTACATACACGTACATACGCATGCATGTAAAGATGTGTATATACGTATTTTCTAGAGGTACGTCTGTACACGTATAACCCGACTACTCTGTACCTCTAGTGATTTCTGCTGAGGTTCGAGGAATCGGTTCCCGGAGATTAGAAGATAATTAAATCCATGGAAGTTCGGGGATACTGTATATCTGATTTTCTCTCTCTCTCTTTCTCTGTATTTCTCCGTCTCTCTTTATACTCTGTCTGCATCTCTGTCTTGGATTAGAAACTTCTCCGACATAGTTGCAGGCTGGTATTTCTACGGCACGTATACCTACTTCTTGTTCGCATGTTCCACAGCCTTGTTGTACCCATTGTTGTATTCCCGGGTAGGGAATAATTCTCGCTGTAGATCATGTGCGCCCCACGCAAAGGGATGTAACGAACGATGTATATACCTAATATCTTTTGTCGGGTATCTCACTATTAAATAATAAGAAATATCATCTCTATAAGCAATATGAAAGGGATGGAAGAAAGCTAAATATGTATAGCATAATTAGATAATATCAGAAAAAATTATTCTCACATTATATAAAGAAAAAAAGACCTGTGATATAAGGGGCGAAAGATTTTTGTTAATCCCGTTTCTCTAATACAGCCTGCAGTTATTAGCTTTATTGTCTTTTCAATTATGCAGAAATTTTCAACACCCCTTTTTTAATTCACCCTTAATGAAAGTCTGTGGACATGAATATTAGGCTGTGTCGTTCGAGGGTAATATAATAATTTTTGTTCCGCTCGATCCACTCTGAAAATCCTTTAGAATAAAATCGAAAAAGGAAAAGAAAAAATTCGTATTTTGTATGAAAACTTTTAATGAATTACAGCTAGGTCTTTATATTTGGTTTTACATTGCTGTTACTCGGCCAAGCTTAATTGTACATAATTTCGCGGAGTGCGATTTTATAGAAACTTGAATTCCCTATGAAAATAAAAAAAAATAAAAATGTCCTCAGAACCTGGAGTCTGTAAATTCAACGGTTTGCAAGTTATCAGCGTCGAGATTAACCTGCGCTTAAGTCACGGCTGAACTATAGACTATACAAAAATAATTCCGAGGATACTTTTTCCTGAGGATTCAATTTCCTACAAAACAACAATCTGCAAAATTTTGTATCACGATATGTAAAATCGTGTCTTTCATATGTCATTTAAATCGAAAATTTTATAATTCATTGAACTGCCTTGTAAAATGGATTTTTAGCGCTCTCCTTGGACGAGGATTTCTTCTTGGCCTTATTCTATGGGATTTTCTAAGATGGAAGTGAAGAATAAATCAGAAAAAAAAAAAAAAATAGGAACAATATTTCCCTGAAACGACACACCCTAATAAATACAGACGCATTTATGCTGTAGGCGTAATAACCAAAGGATAACGCGATATTCCCTGCAGGCGTGAAAGTGGCACGAAATCCATAGTTGAATCCGTTTTTGCTTATACAGACTTGCGGGGGAGAGGGGTCGCCTTACTCCGAGTGGTTTGGGTCGGGAGAGTACGACTTGAACTAAAACTAGAATGTCATGTTATTCCCTTATACCAGGGGCATATATATATATAATATCATTCACTTGTAATATAGCAAACAAAATTGGTCGCAGGATCGCTGAACGATAAATCACGATTTAATCTAATAATTCAATTAGATATCTAACGGCTAGCCGTAATTCGCAGTGTATAGATGGCTACGTGCCCGATTCTCCATTGTATTATAGATATAATATACGTACATGTATCTTCACGTACACCATCGTACGTATAACCCGGATTTAATTATATATATTCTCCTAACTCATGAATTTGTAACAGTTTTTAAGCTCACTTGATCAAGTCGATGGAAATGAATATAGCCAGGTGGTTTAATTACGTAAGAATATCTGGTACATACATAAAATATGGATATCCTAGTATCTGGAGAAGCAGCATGTAAATGATTTAACGATTATGGATGTATGTAGTAGGGCTTAAAATTTGGAGAAATTTGACAAACTTTCCTTTCAGAAATGATAAAATTTCAAAAACACTTGCGAATTTGTGTTATAAAAATTAGTGGACAAAAATTATTACTGCGAATTTCGACACTGATCGAAATTTGCTCGTTAAACGGTTAGAGGAATAAGGGTAGGTAAAGCAAGGGAAATATCTAGACTGCGGGGGCTGGATTTCCGGCTGAAAGAACATACAATAATATGGGTTACACCGTGGCGAGTAGCTGTATACACTTTATCCCTGGTTATTAAACTTTTTAATTAAAGTTCGTGCCTCGTCCTAAACAAACTTCGCCACGTAAGCATGATGTTGGATTCCGGCGAAAATTGAACTGGCCAAATAATTTTCTGCATCTGAAAGGCTGCACGTATAGAAGGTGAAATCACTGGAGGACATGAATTTCTCATCATACTTTGAAAATCTTATTCAACTTTGGACAAATGATTTATTATTATTACTGCAGCGATGTCCGATTTTGCATCCAGATTGATTAAAACGCGAGATAATAAGTCAGGAGTTATTAGATTCTCGTATCCATGGATATAATAAATCCACGTCGCAATCACGGCTCTCTGTAAATTGCGTAAGTAAAACGAACAAAAAGTGAGATAAAATAAAATAAAAAATAAAATAAAATAAAATATAATGAAAATAAAGAGAGAGAGAGAAAAATAAGCAGAACTATAAAAGCAATAGGGAGGGGAAGCTGGTTATTAAAACGTCTCGCTTCAACGGAGGCTGTAAACAACGAACTCCCCGACCAAAATCTGTTCTCGACTGGACGCGTTGCAGGGGATTTCTCTGATCATTGGGTAAAACTCGATATCCTATATAACGACCCGTCCGCTTTTCTCTTCCTCTTTATATCCACCTCCGTCGTCCACGTCGCGCTCGTCTCCTTTTTCCGATACCGAGAGTGCGAGAGCTTTTCAACCCTGTTTAAAAGAATCCCGTATACACTATACCGATGCAGCTATATCTGAAGAGAAAAACTCCTAGTGCTTCGAGTGTCACGTTCCGTAGTCTCTTTAATATTTCGGCATTTTTTTCACGTCGATCTTCACTCTTATATAGGTATGGAAAAAAGACTATCTCCATAACGACCTCCCGTCAACCGACCATAAAGATCTCAATTTATCAAGAATACCCAGCTGGCATCTATGAAAAAAAACAAATAAAAGAAATTGGAATATTTTCCAGGCTCAGATTGAATACCCAAAAATTCTGTAGTCGGTCTTAAACTGCAGCAACATGTCGTTGTTTCAGTTATAGAAATGACCAGCTTCAATCAATCTGATGATATAATTTTGCAGTTATTAATTAGATCCTAAGATCAAACTATTTGGGATTTAATTTGAAAAAGATCTATTTTTTTTTCAAAGCGGAATTTCAAAGCTCTGTACCCGGAATTTGGAGCTGTTGTTCATTCCGATTGTGAGCTGATACTGATCATGCGTCTGACACTGATTGTTAGAAATCCACGAAGCATTCGGCCTGCAAACAGAGAGATGAACAATTGATACGCACAAACACATACATACATACATACTTAATTAGATCTATTGAGATTTATTGTGGGTGCACTGATTGTGTCTATAGAACCGGAGGCATGATGAAAGGAATTTCTGTGTGTTTCCATAATCCACGAAACGACTAACTCATATTGATTGCCCGATAACGAACAAATTTTTATCGGAAAAGACGCTGCACTTAAATTATACTCAAAGATATTCAACTATTGTTGAGAAAAAATCGAGGTTAATAATTTTTCTTCCAGTTCATATCGTAGGTTCTAATTAGAGTCTTGGCTATCATTTCGGATACTTACCTTGATACTTATCGCGGGTATATGTATACACGGCACTGTTTTATTTATTATTTTATTTTTTCGCTGTGCAAAGCAGTGTGAAATCTCGGCCAACGCCTTAAAACGGCGGAAAGTATCAATTCTATAGTAGCCGCCTAGGTGTTTCCGGTGATTCTTGGCCTCTGGCCAAAACGAAAGCTCAAGCCAAAATGATCGCGTGAGCAAAGAGGAAGGAAGGTACCTATTATCTAGTACGGTGAACGATAATCGATGGGGATTTTTACCGTCGAGGATAAGGCTTCAATGTTGCGTTAGAAATAGTAAAACTATAGAAAAATAGGTACAAAAAATGGTATTTGAAATGAAGCGAAATTTTTTCGAATGACAAAGAAAGCAGGGCTAAAGAGTTTGCGTGTTACGTGTATAAAACGGCGTTATGAAAAATCGTTCAGAGGCGATCATCTAGCTTTTTATTATCGACCAACAAGAAGAAATGAAAAAGAATAAAAAAAAAAAAAAAAATGAGATGAAAATAGGCAGAACCTTATTGGATCCCTCGACAAAAGGGAAGAACGTATCTTCATGATCCATGGCCCTACTCGTAAATCCTCGTGTCTTTGATCCGTGAAAGAACGCCTATATCATCGCCGAGTAAATCTTCCCAGCACTTCATTGTTCATTCAGCCCGATCATCTCCGCGAAATCCTTAATATACTAGAGAAAAATCCTACGGAATTTGGGCAGATTTGACAAAATTAAACATCATAAATCTCCCCGTTTTCACACACGACAATCACCTTCAATGGCAATTCATTGAAAATATGTAATTCGTTCCATTCATATTTCATTCCATATATAGACAAGTAATAAAATCCTCGTTTCTGCCGAAGAAGAAAAAAGGCTCGGAAAATCTTCTCACTCGTTTATCCTTTTCAGAAACGTTGAGGATTACGCTCGGGAACACGAGGAGGCGTCTAGAAACATTCAGCAATATCTATCGAATCCGATAAACGCCTATCTCTTGGTGAAACGTTTGACGACCGATTGGAAACGGGTTGAAGAACTGATCACGGAGGATGTTGGCAAGGCTTTTGTTGCTAATATAACAACATCTAGAAATGATCTGAAGTTTCCTACCGACGAGGATCTGAACGGAGCTGCGGTCGCCCTTATGAGACTCCAGGATACTTACAAACTGGACACTGCCCATGTGGCTAGAGGCGTTCTTAACGGAGTTCAGTACAGCACGGGTCTCAGTGGTCAGTTTATCTGGATTCAAGATAATCCGCAAAAAAATTTGGCTAACAATTTACCAAACTTTTTTTTTTTCTGTGTTTTTCATTTTCAGCCGGAGACTGCTTCGAGCTAGGCAGACAATCTTACAACAATGCGGACTATTATCACACCGTGTTATGGATGCAGGAAGCTATGGACCGCCTGCAAGAAGAACACAACAGAACTACAACCACTAAACCCGACATTCTGGAGTATCTCGCTTTCTCGACTTACATGCAAGGTAGTAAAACTGAACTAAAGACATTCCTCTGTCAATTTTTTTTTGTTCTATGTGAAACAGAAGCGGGTAAAAGAATGTTTCGTTAACCGGATAAGTCTGTGCGGTTTTTGGTTTGAGATTAGCGGCGAAAATTCTTCACCCAATTTTGCTTTGGAATATTTATTGCTTTTATTTTGACTCAAAAATACGATGTTAGAATAGTTATCGCGTGCAATGGTACAGTTCCTCTAGTTTCGGTTTGTTACTATACGAACCAAAGAGTGCTTTTGGTATAGCATAGCAGGTTCCAGAAGTCAGGAAAGTTTTATCCAGAGTTGAATTATAAATTACGAGGCTAAATCTCTTACGATGCAGTTCGTTCGTTCGTTCGTTTTCCTGCAACCCGTTGGGCTGCAAAGTTGCAAATTTATTTTGACCAAAAACTCGAATAAAAGAGGTGGAACTTCGCCGATCTTCTTACCGAACCATCCAGTAGCTGTACCTATACCCATCTTCATTTCGATTCGGTTGTTCGGACTGAAGTTTCGAGTTTAAACATCCGAAAGACCGCATATTATAGTTCTTAAATCGAATATTCCGCACAGAAATTTGTCTCAACTATTCGAGGTTTGAATAAATACCGATTAGATACATTTGAGCAGAAGATAAGTTGCGGAGAAAAATTGAGACTTGGAATTCTTCAGTAATATAATATTATTTATTTTTGTCAATGCAGAATCGACTTTGAACCTTTTCGAAAATTTCATTCATTAGATTTACATCCTCGAATTACTTACGTGACTTATTATCGATAAAAATATATTACTTTCTATCCATATTACAGGAAATGTAGCCAGAGCATTGAGCATGACTAACGAACTCCTCGAGTTGGTACCGACTCATCAACGTGCTCTGGGTAACCGCGCCTATTACCAAGAGGAAATGCAGAAAAAATCAACCCAGACTAGGCGAAAACGCGGCGAAGATGGTCAAGAAGAAGCGGTTCCGGCTGACCAGGTGAAACTTAGAGCATTTTCAATTGATCCGAAACAAGAGTTTCGAATTTCTCTGAATTTCAATTCAGATTTTCAGAAAGATACGATGATTTCTTAGAGAAAATTTAGTTTTCCTAATTTGGATCCCGAAGAAACGACGAAGTCTCGATTCAAACGGCTACAGACAAAAAATGAATATAAATAAGACCTCGGTTTTCTCCGAGAATATTTTAAATTTATAAAAATCTTTGAATAATGTATTTTCGTGTTTACTGTCTAGTCCTACACCGTGGCCGAGAAAAAGATCAAGACTTGGGAAGAGTTGACGGAAAGGGAGAGATACGAGATGTTGTGCCGTGGAGAAGTTTCGCTTCCGCCAGACGTGCAGAAGAATTTAAAGTGCCGTTACGTAGAACGGGGAATCCCCTTTCTTAAAATCGCCCCATTCAAGCAGGAGGAAGCGTACCTGGATCCAAGAATCGTGATTTATCACGAGGTGATCTCTGACGAAGAGATCGATACGATAAAGAGAATGGCTCAGCCGAGAGTAAGTGCACTGAAAATGATTGTAAATTATTAAATTTGATCGATTTTGTTTAAGCATTTGGTAGCCAGGCTATGAAAAGGGGAATAATAACGATCTTCTTTTTCTACTTTACAGTTCAAAAGAGCTACTGTCCAAAATTACAAAACTGGAGAAGTTGAAATCGCGCATTATCGTATCAGCAAAAGCGCGTGGCTACAGGAACACGAACATCCACATGTTAAAGCTGTTAGTCGACGTGTTGAAGACATGAGTAGTTTGACTGTCGATACCGCAGAAGAACTTCAAGTAGTGAATTATGGAATTGGTGGCCACTACGAACCCCACTTCGATTTTGCCAGGGTAAATATGTACCTATTCTGTTTTTTGAAATATAAAAATTTGAAGATTTCAAAGCTCATATAGAAACATTCGTGCCTATAGTTTTTTTTTTTTCTTATAAGAATTGATTGAATATCATTCGAGTTTATATATCAACGAAAATTTTTATTTCTTGTTTTCTCTTTCTATTTAGCGAGAGGAGAAAAACGCTTTCAAGAGCCTGGGAACTGGGAATCGAATTGCAACTGTGCTTTACTATGTAAGTTGATCTAACAACCAAATTCAAAAGTCTTTATAATCGACAAAAAAATTCTAGATTTAAAAATAGCGAAATTAAAGCTTGTTCCATCTACTTTTAAATACTCTTAGCTTAAAATTGCCTCCAAAATTGGATTTTTCGCAATATTCCCTTTCCGGATGGTCCTACGGCCAATATGGTAATTATCAATGTTGTAGAAGAAATAATTTCCAACAACTTTTGGCCGAAGCTTTTATTTGTAGGTCGAATCGTTTTTTTCTATCCACAGCGACGTGAAGCGGTCGATATCGCACAAAGTTTTAAAAATACTCTTTTCTTTGCCCAGGAATTTTTGCGAATTATAAATTATTAGGACCATCCGGAAAGGGATTAAATATTTATTTCATTAAGAAAGGGAAAATATTAATTAATTAATGATATATTCCAGATGAGTAACGTGGAACAAGGCGGTGGAACCGTTTTTACAAAAATAAATCTTGCCCTCTGGCCGCGGAAAGGTAGCGCTGCTTTTTGGTTTAATTTGAAACCTAACGGCGAAGGAGATTACAGGACGAGACACGCTGCGTGTCCAGTTCTAACTGGGTCCAAATGGGGTAGGTAGTTCGGAACATGGTAAAAAGAAGCAAAAAAAAAGAACGAATAAAAGGAAAATTATTTCATCAGACGAAAATACAGGAAATATCAAATGTCTAAAAGACGTCTTTCGATTAAACATGTGTTAATAGTTGTAAAAAAACGTTTCTCAATCGAAAATCCAAAGATCTTCCAAATCTGAAAGACGTATTCCGGAATATAAGTTCAAATCATGAAATCAGTTGCTTTAGAGACATTTATTTCTTTCAAAAATACAAAAATAGTCATCTCAAAGATGTCTTTTAATTTTTTCTTCGAATGTTTCCAGTCCAAAATATAAAAAGCATCTATCAGACCATCTGTCTTTGCATCATAAGCATGAAGACGTATTCCAAACGTGAATTTTTGATCTCTAAGACAGACTTTCATGCAACTTTTGAAAAAAAGATGATTTTAAAATGTTCTTAAAAAATGCATTTATATTTCAGTGGCAAACAAATGGCTCCACGAGAGAGGACAGGAATTCCTACGTCCCTGTACATTGGAGAATCAGGCACCGGATCCAGACAGCGGACTCTATTAACTTCTCAAAATTATCCAGCTATATCGTCTCGTCATTCTTAAAACTGGATGTCAAAATTGACATTTTCCAGACTTTAATTCCCATCGAATTAAGCTTTGATACGCTCAACTAGACTGACAGATTCGTCATTATAGATTCGAACTAAACGCCTAATAATAATAATTCGGTATGTGAAAACAACGTCCACCGTTTCCTGCATATGGAAGGCCGCACGAAGATCAAATCTTTTGACGATGTATTTAGTTCAAAATTTAAACAAAAATAAGGGAAATTTATCGAATTTTGTAGGGCAGAAATTGGCTATCTTTACATTTGAAAGCTGCCCTAAATAAGCGGTGAAAGACGTTGCGTTTTGCATATAAATTGTTATTTTTTTTTTTTGTGTTTCGATTTTCTCGAAGGGCTGTTATAATACAATTTTTTTTCTTGTTCGATACGTGACGAGTCTATTACTTTGCATTTATCAAATAGAGGCGATAAACTGTTCCACCATCTCATAATTGAATTAACTTAAGATGAAGAAAAATAAATGAAAAATAAGAAAAAAAAAAAATTAAATGAAAGGTTTTATATTAACATTATATTAAATGATATTATATTAGAAACGATTTATATTATTGCAGTTACTATTATTATCAAATACGAAGTTGTAATTGTTGTGCCATTGTTATTGGCAAAGAATTGAGCCGAAATTTGAAATATATTCAAAATTATAACAAGGAATATTTCATTGATGTTGATTATTTTCAAAATCAAATGGTATTTAGACAATTTATTTCTATACACAATTATCTTCGTTCAAAAAAGGTTCTCGAACTATATACGCTCTCTATCCGCGATTATAATCGTTCTATCGCAAATTTATACCTCTCTACTCAAAAATCTATATTGAATTTTTCAAATTCTACGTAAATATATCATATTTCGATATTTTTTTTTTTTTTCTTGCCTACTGCAGAAACAGAGTTACCTACTTTCAGTCAAAACAATATTCACTTTATCATTAATAAAGCTTACTGTATTTAATCTCTGATCTGATTCTTATCTATGATTCTCTTTTTAAATTTATTGAATTTTTTTTACAAAACATGATCTTATATAATTGTTTACAAATTTTTTAATCAATATTGTTAAATAATGGTAAACAAGGGCTTAACATTGCTAAAAATGATATAATAAAGTAAAATTTGCATCTCCTGTTCAGCAACAGACGATTTAACACTGTAAAATTATTACCATTTTTTAATTACGTTACTCTGAAGCTAATCGAAATCTTGGTCAATTTTATAAGTCGTCAACTTTCTTAGTTAATCGATTTGGCAATTTATACCATTGTAAAGAAACGTGTTGAGCTTATTGGCCTAAATTCAAAATTGTGGCTAATATATGCCTAATTAAATTTAATAATACAAATGATATTGAATTTTATATTGTTATTTCATCAAATTTAAACGTTCAAACAAAGTACACATTTCGATTAGACACTTCATAACACATATACCTTAAATATCTTTTGATATATTATATAAAATGGTAAACTTTAGCTCATTTAAACATTGATATGATTACCTCATATCTAATGTATTTGACAATATCGTGGTATTAATTGACGTGAGTTAAGCAATGATTATATACGTAAATCGAGTATCAAATAATGACCTAATTGCGCAAAAATTATACAACAGCTATCAGAACTGTCTGTAAAGCTTTTTTTTTCTCACTATAATAATCAGTTGACTTATACAGTTGAAAAAAACGTCAAAGATGATTATCTTTGATTGAAATAACATTTACTAAAACAATAGCTGAATATGATAAATAAATAAATACAATATTATGTAGTTATAATCATTAGATAATTTGTAGAATTTTAATTGTAAATTCAATTGATAGTAACGCTATATTGATTACATACATATAAACTTAATATACTCATACATATATATAATAATGATATTAATAATAATAATAACAATAATAATACGGTTTAAAAACATGATTTACTGTTCAAAAATCACTGTAAGTATTTATTAATAGCTAATATCGTTTTAAATCTACGTCATAATCATCCCTAGATTAAATTCATTCTAGCAATATTGTACATTTGACAAATAAACATTTTCAGATTAAAACCGGCTCATACGTCTATAATAGACACGTGTATGGAATTTTAAAAAAATGTTGGAATCCCTTTATTTCTGGCCCGAAAATATATGAAATTCTTGCCTCTTAATCAATAAAGTGCAATGAAAAGTGCATAAAGTTTGTAAATGCTTGATTATCGCGCGAAATTACGTGTCTTTAATTATTGCGGTCGTCTGACTTTAGTTGCGAGAAAATATGACATCTAGCGACCGTGACTCCAGAATTACGGATCGTAAAAGCTTTTAGAGTATTTGAAGGTGTTTTAGAATTATTTTGAAAATGTATTTTGAGTATATAGTTATGTTTGAAGACTTTTTAAATTTTAGTAAGAAACAGAGTGATTTTAAATTCGAAACAAGGTGATCATCCAAAGAAGAAGAAAGAACGAGTTCTTGAGCTACGATTTTGATGGAAAAAAAGAGGCACCGCGGTGATGTAGGTAAGCTTTTGTGAAATGCGGTGAAAGCTCAGATTCTAAATTGCTTTATTTGATAATTTAAACACGAGGATGGAACGATTTTGACATAGCGTATTAAGCACAACGGTTATCATTGCGCAGGAGCAGCAAGCACTCTCTGTCGTTGACGTAAACTATACGAAGCCGAGAGGTCTGCAATTTTCCGTATACCTATAACCTACCTTCGCCATTTTCTTTGCCCGGGCCGTTAGGGTATTCGATTGGAAGGGCGAAATCCTTTGATGCCGATTATCACGCGCCACATCTTCCAAGCAATCGATAGAACTGATGGAATTTTCGACTCAACTTCCACCGAGCTTATCTATACATCGCTATAATACTTATATATATTTACAAAGACGAAAGCTCCGCAAATGCGTATCCTTAAATTGTACCTTCATTGTTCTAAACGGATAAATCGAGGCAAAGTCGAGTCGATGCAACTTACCGATTATCCTACCCTCGTTGAATAAGATTTCCAAAAATTTTATGATCCAAAACGGATCTGTGGATCTAAAATCGCCAACGCTGTAAAATACGGTGAAAGAGATATCAGCAATCGCTCATCTTCTGTGTCCGAGTATGTTTCGCGATCTTGAAACTTGAGTGTCGATTCCATTATATTTATTTCTAAAGTGTTCGAAAAGGACCAATTGACATTTATATTTATGTAATTTGGTGACTGGTGTGCGATATAACTTCTTTTAAAACAAATTTTCCGACCGAACACCCCCACGTTTTTCACCCCTGCTAAAACGACCCTCGTGTATTTAGTAATTTATGAATATTTTAGGAACTGCTATATCATGTTTTCAACGACATTAAAATTACGGATATTCATTACCTACCCCAGCTTGTATATAGGTATAATGTATATTCAACTCCAGAATTATTAGATCCTTCGTGTAACTAGGTATAATCAAAGCTGCTGTGATCTGAATGAGATATTCTATAAGATCTAAATTTTTCGATTAATTTTTGCCCTGAAAATTGATTTGTAAAAATTGTTGTGCAGTACGTGGAAATAAATTTCTGCAGATACGCAAGTACAGCGAAATTATAATAACTTGAAGATATAAGCAGTAATATATTTCAGAATTATCTTCCTCGCGTTTTATGATGAAAATAAAAACTGGGGTTACGAACGACATCGAGTGTGAGAGTAACCTTCTGAATCGAAATTTTTTTTTTTTTAAACTGTGCTTCAATTAGCTCAGTGTTGCATAAAAATGACTAAAAGCTCGATGAGAAAAGAAAAAAAAAGGTTCTTTTGGTTTTTCTTTTTTTTTTCTACTTTTATTTGTAGGAAAATTTTCTGGTCCACTACGAAAAGCAATAAACTTTACAAATCACATTTAACACAATGGTAGGTACCGCGACTAGCTTAATTTTGAAAAATGGAGTAAAACTGAAGGCTTACCTATATAAAAAGTGAAAAAAAAAAAATTTTGTATTAAACTGAAAAACCGAATAGGTGCAGGGATTTTTTTATTTTATTTCATTTTTTTTTTTTCTTTTCATTCATTTTTACATACATATCGTCTCTTTTTTCAGCCTGTCACGGAGAGATTTATTTCCCGAATCGAGAATTTTTCTAACAAAACCGAGCAGCGTGAGCTTTTTATTTCATTCTATACAATTGAAATAGCGCAAAATATACTTCGTTCGAAACGAGAACAGAATTTAATTGCTCTACTAATTGTTTCACGAATAATTATACGTATAGGTATATGTTTACAACGGTTTTATTATTACGTCTGCGAAGTACTTGCAGTAATTTAAATCGCTGCTATAGATAGATACGCGATCATATATTGAATCGTATTAATCCATCGCCGTTTATAATTCTACTAAACAAGAAGAAAAAAAGAAAAATAAATAGAAATAAATTTTTTTTTTTTTCCGTTTCACATCCCGATGCGTATACCTCAGCTACAGTTTGCGTAACTAAATTATTTGAAACTCTGCCGTGTGGTGGATTAATCAAATTGTTTGCCGTACAAATTGGATCATTGGAAAGCTAGGATATATCGATCCCGTCAATGCGCAACTGTTGAACGAGACTTATACGTATCAAATTGACACCTATTATATACTCCCGTGTTCTACAAACGATGAATTAGGGTCAAATTCAGAATTCCGTTAAAATTTTTTCTGATATTATTATTAAACCCAAAAACCCGTAACAAAAAACGAGAAAAAAAAATATGAATACTGCTAAATTGAAGAGCCGAATAATTTAGCCACACGGTAAATTACGAGAGTACGTATATATCCATATCCCAGGGCTTATAGAATTACGTGGAATTAGCTAAATTTACTTCTCTTTAATAATAAGGTAGCTATAATTAGCAATAACTGACGATGAGTAGAGGTACATACAAAAGGGCTTTATTTCGAATGAAAACGGAGCCTAATTGCTTTGAACAACCACGCCTGCAGCAAGAGGAAGAGAGCTCTTTTTCACACTGATATCTACAATCTTGACGCGTCTCTTATAGCGTTGCTGTTTGTGATACCAAACCCGAGTGTTATCTCAGTTGTGAGCAGGCAAAAATCTCGCTTTGTATGTACAGGAAATTATTATTAAACTGCAGTGATCCAGATACATCATTTATTTAAGAAAAAAAGAAATTTTCTTTAGACTAACAATATTTCGTCCCGTAGTTTGTTCGGCGATATTATCAAAGGCGGAATTCTCGGTTCCACATTTTCCATATCTGTCAATACCGTATGGACTCGTGTATAAAAACGCACGTCACTCGCGCTTTTTTCGCCGAATGAAAACGTTCCTCAAGATGTTCACGATCTTGACAAGGCTTTGTCCCAGTATACCCTCTCCCGAAGAGTAATAGGGTTGATATGAATCCAGTTTGAAATTTTATTTTTTCCCGACACTTGCAGGACTGCTAAGTGTATTCTTGAAATTTCATTTTCACTCTGAACGTGTACGATAATCTTCCTGGAATTATTAAAAACATTATCTCTTCGCCGGATGAAAAACTGCGAAAAGTATAGCTGAATTCGTAAACCCCGAAGTTCTGGCCTGCGGTATTTTTTCTTGTAAAAAATAATTGAAAAAGAAGGTAACCATCCGTTCAATGAAACCAAAAACCCTCCGTTGAGTGGTACCTATACTACGTAGTTTGGGTATGATTTAAAACAAGGTCGAAACGTGTAATACAAAATTTTCATCTTTGTGTACTTGCACTCGTATAGGTAAACGAGTAACATACAAACGTACCTATGTAAATTACACAACAGGGTTATAGTCAGGTGTACACATAGCTTTCGAATGCAGAGAGTAAACTGGCAGTGGGGCAGTACGGCGTCGAGCTTTGGCTAGGGTGCTTCAATAAACCCTCCGAGTTTCCCGCGCCGTTCGCAGCATATCCCCTGGACCACCCATTCGGCTCGCCTATATATCTATACAGCTGTATACAGCACAGGTCTCATCGATCGAGTAACGGGCTGGTTTCCGAGCCCGACCCAGCCCAACTTGGTACCAAAACCTTGGAGTTGACTCGACAACGAGAGCCCAACCCTTTTCAGTGAAAGTATAAACATCTAAACTACTTGGGATTTGGGACCTCTGGCTCTGGGTCCCTGTACACAGGGCGAGTGTTATATTCCCGGGGGTAATTTCGGCGCCAAAGTCGAAGGGATCATATAATCTTTACACTATACCTATAACGCCTACCCGAGGCACTGGTTGATGTTAATAGTAAGACGTCTGGTATTTGTGGCTTTCGAAGCCCCGGGGAATCCCCATGGGATGAGGGAATAATATGTCGTCGGAAGATCGCTGACGCTTGTTATCTACTGTAGCATAGTTTGTATAGTATATTGTAGGTATATATGACTCGGGTGACTTGTTGTTTTTGCGTTTTATCAACAAACCGTCGAACCGTTACAACCACCCCCTCCGCCTACGCAGCTGCTTCGTTCTAATGGATTTAATTCCGCGGAAGATATCGAGGGTCAGCTGGTATAATAATACCTACGTAACACCTTAAACGCTGAAAATATTATCGTTAAAGTGCTTTTATTTCCGTAAAACACCCAGAATTCAGTTTTTTTTTTTTTTCATTTTTATTACAAAATTGGGGGACAAATTAGACCGTGAATTTGACCTGACGATGATACCCTAATTCGTTGATTGAAGCCAATTCAAAAAATACGGCACAAAAAAAAAAAAAGAAAATGAACAAACGAAAAAAACAAGAAAATGGGGAAAAACCGCAGCTTAAAAATCAAACAACCAGTTTTTCGCATCGTTGATTTTTTTTGCTCGGTTTTTCTTTTTCAACTCTGTGTTAATACCGCATTCGTTTAAGCTCGAAGGGTGTACAATATAATAATGATACCGATATAGCTGCATCATCGTTCGCTTACGCAGTACCTATATATGTATATATAGGTCAAAGGTTAATTTTGTTCGAATCTGCGTGTACCGTGTACTCTATAGATGCGCAAAGATGATATTACCCTATATAGTTCGCTTTAACGGAGAGTTAATATCGAGCGAACACGTCCCACTTCGCTAGTATATTTCGCATGTTGCATCAATGACATAGATTTTCCCTTAAAGGGTATATTATTCGTAGGGGGAATCTGCTCTCCGAATCATTCAACTGTTTCACCATAAAATTACAAAAATTCATGTTTTTTTTTCGATTTTTTGAGTTAAAAATTCCAAAGATTGAATTTTCTTGTCGCGGTTTCTATTGCAAATGTAAATCCGCTGCAGATCTTTACGATCGTCTGAAAATCATCAATCCGCGATTATTCGAAATCGGTTTTTTACGGTGGAGTTTGGTCAAAATTTACCTGCAGGGAGTTTGGGATCAAGTTTACTCTCGCTGTGAACCAAAGTTGAGGAATATTCAAGAAAGTTATACGTAGATACATACGTACAAACTTATGCAAAAGGTTCGTTAGGCAATCCGCAGCTGATCAGTTAGTAATGAAGCAGGTATATATGGGGCATTCCACCCCAAAGTGGTAAGCCTCCGACCCTCACCATTTTTGATTCGACTCGAAATTTTTTATGTTGTTCACCCACATGGGTAGAGACTACCATATTTTTTTCAGAATTTTTTTCCATCTCGTTCTGGAGTGACAATTTTTTGAAAAAATCGATCAAACCCAATTCAGTCAACGATATCTTCTAATTAAAAAACGCTATCGGAAAACTTCACCAGGTCAAATTTGTCGTCTTGAAGTCTACTCTTTTATACATTTTTTTAACAAATTTTCCAATTTTTTTTTTCCATCAAAAAATCAAAAAATCGATTTTTCGAACTGAGTCCCATTTTTAATTTTTTTTCAAAAAATCACAAAAAAAGTACATGTAAAAACAAAATTTTTGAGCCCTGTCGCATCGTGGGCAGATTTTTTTTTGTATTTTTTTCAGCCATTTGAAGTTTATTAGTGTGATGTGTAATGTTGCGTCAGGCATCCCTCGGAATAAAACAAAGAGAAAAAATCATCGGAAAAATATATCCGTCGAGGTGAAATCAAGAGGGCTCAAGAGAATCATCTAACATTGAGCTGCGCGAACTTATTTAAACAATGATAATAGTATATTGAGTACCAAGGGCGTAAAGTGGGCTCTTTTAGACCGAGTGTGGAGTTTGCAGTACGAGTCGGAGCAATGATGATTTCATTATTGCACGCTTTTTCAATAAGCTTTTTCAATAAGCTTTTTCAATAAGCTTTTTCAATAAGCGTGCAATAATGAAATCATTATTGCTCCGACTCGTACTGCAAACTCCACACTCGGTCTAAAAAAGCCCACTTTACGCCCTTGGTACTCAATATACTATTATCATTGTTTAAATAAGTTCGCGCAGCTCAATGTTAGATGATTCTCTTGAGCCCTCTTGATTTCACCTCGACGGATATATTTTTCCGATGATTTTTTCTCTTTGTTTTATTCCGAGGGATGCCTGACGCAACATTACACATCACACTAATAAACTTCAAATGGCTGGAAAAAATACAAAAAAAAATCTGCCCACGATGAGACAGGGCTCAAAAATTTTGTTTTTACATGTACTTTTTTTGTGATTTTTTGAAAAAAAATTAAAAATGGGACTCAGTTCGAAAAATCGATTTGTTGATTTTTTGATAGAAAAAAAAAATTGGAAAATTTGTTAAAAAAATGTATAAAAAAGTAGACTTCAAGACGACAAATTTGACCTGGTGAAGTTTTCCGATAGCGTTTTTTAATTAGAAGATATCGTTGATTGAATTGGGTTTGATCGATTTTTTCAAAAAATTGTCACTCCAGAACGAGATGGAAAAAAATTCTGAAAAAAATATGGTAGTCTCTACCCATGTGGGTGAACAACATAAAAAATTTCGAGTCGAATCAAAAATGGTGAGGGTCGGAGGCTTACCAACTTGGGGTGGAATGCCCCATATATATATATATATATATATATATATATATATATATATATATATATATATATATATATATATATATATATATATATATATATATATATATATATATATATATATATATATATATATATATATATATATACAATACATAGGTAAGAAACGTTATATATATTCAGGTAACGAAATTCGTAGATTGAAAATTTGTTTGAATTGTAAACACGACGTATATCATTGAAGTCGTAAAGTTATGTGACATCAATTTTGGAGATGGGGCTAGAGATTATATACCGACAAATTTTGCTGATATATCGATACAATCAGACCTTAGGCTATAGTAACTTCTCAATAATCGAACGGATGTTATATAGGCTCATTTGTATTCGGAATTAGAACCCAATAAGTTGTACACGTTGGGCAGTAATTAAACGGATCATAGGACGTCTGCAGACTACATAATATCTAGGTACGTATACATAGAGATAAGGATAAGCGTTTATAATCGAAACAGGTATAAATTAACTTCATTTTATAACGTATTGTAGGTATATAAAAGCGTTAATAGAAACCGCACGACTTCGCAGACTTATTCGTTATGAATTGTACAATACTTGGCTCATTTCCTCTCCACCGACAAACTTCAATTACATACAAGTTATGTAATAACTAATTAAGGAGTTTCTCGATGAGTTTACCCCGCTCAAACATTCGCGTCGACATCCTTTCATATTCGAAACTTTACGCAGTGTATAAAACCGGTGGAAATCTTTCGAACCTACGTTACAGAGGAGTTTTATAAAAGCAACGGAATATGAGTAACGAAGGATGTATATTCTTTATAAATTTAGAGATATTTATCTTGATTTGCGAATTGGTTGGAAAATGAATAGGAAAAATCAATTTTTATAAAAGGGTTTTCGACATTTTTTGGTCCGTGCTTTTCGTGCTGGATCGCAACATCGTCGTAGCACTCGACGCAATGCTTGAAATCCTGCTTACTGAACAAGTTTACAAAAGTCAAGAAGAATTCAGCGACGAATGTGATCCTCCAAGATTTTTTTTTGATTTTTTTTTCTCCTAAACTTGTTAGAGAAAAGGTTCGATGTTTTGACAATGAGGTGCCTCCAAGCTCTCGAAATTTTTCGAAGGCTAAAAGCCGAGCTTTGCCCGAATAATATTTGCTTAACTGGGGGAAATCGATGCTGCTTAGCCACGAGGACACACACTTGCAAAAATTGTGACCTCCTCGAACAAAAATGTGAATATTAAAAGTATTGTTCGGTATTTTAGAGTTCTAACGCAAAAATTCACGTTTCTCAATTCCTTGTAGAGCTGGCTTGAATTTTATCAAGAAATAAACCGCACGGGGTTGTATTATTTTCCTCACTTAGGTAAAAGCGCGCCATTTTCCGTCGCGACAAAGAGCTCGTTGATGGAAAGAAAAAAGGTGACAAACAATGGCAGCTTTTTTTTTTCGGTGGGTTGGGTAAAATCCTCTTCAGACTATGCGAAAAGTTTGGAACCCAGTCTTCAGGTGGTAACGAAAGCTCTTCGGAGACCGAATTATACAACTTTTAGAGGTTCAAAGGTTGTTTCTTCGGTCCCGATAAACTTCACGAAAGCATGAGTAACTGGGACCTGCTGCTGTAAGACTCGGCAAACTCTAATCCGTAATGCCGAGGAATTAGCTGAACTAATGAATAGCGAATCTGCCATACACAGCGAGGATTTCATCCCCTGAAAAATGCTCACATCTATATCCCGATTTATCTAAGGGACGATTTATTTTATCTATGGGTGAACATTTCATCGAGAATTTTTTAAAAAATGGAACAGCCTAATCGTGCGGGAACAAAGGGTTTAAAAATTTGGGATAATGAATTATTCGTTGAATTTCATCGGGGGTTTTCCATAGTTTCAACGGGGCGCGGTCCAGGTTGGATTAACATTGAATACAGGTTCATCTCGATCCAATTATTTAGAAGACAATAGACCAGCTGTGTTGTATGTAAAATCCGAGAGCTGCAGGTTCAATTGAATTCCATGGAATTAAATTCTGCCGAGGGACAGTGAAAACGTTAATTCGATAACCGCTGAATCGGAGAGAATTGCGGATTGATTTGCCATCGTCGTTTTCAGAGTTATTTAATGTCGTTCTTATCGAGGAGTTGACGTCAAGTTTTTCCCGGAATTTTAACAATAAAAAAAGTAAAATGATCGGAATTCTTTCGCGAGTTTCCGCGAATATAAATTCAGCGATTTTATAGATTCGATTATCACTTTTCGAATGATTATAAATTACTTCGAAAAGGCTCGATCATTGGTACAAAGCAACCCTGCACAAAGAGCTAACGACAAATTGTATCACAGTCCGCAGTACAGGTAACGTCTCTTCGTACAACGAAATTTCTCTAATCCGATAACAGGGCTCACAAGCAATGGAGAAAATGAATTTAATCAAACTAAATCCACGTAGAAATCCGAGACTCTTTGAAGAGAACCGAGTTATGTACGTTATTACGATGGAAGAGTAAATCTACGAGCTTCTCTATCTACGAACACAATAAACCTATGGTACAGAGAGGGAGACCACGTATCGCGGTCTGCCAGAACAAAAGCTCGGGAATATTACAAGTTATCGAACGATATTTTACTTTATGAGTGTATTCTCGAGTTTCTAATCTCGATAGAGTAAAGTCGAATTTTTTCTTGCGCTGATTAACTTGAATAGAAGAAACTTCCTCACGGTATTAATAGATAAACTTAATAACTTTGAACGTCATGCCAGTCTGTGTCCGCAAGTTTCTATCTGAAACAATATTGGGAAGTTCTCTAGACCAGGTTGCGTGAGTGAATAATTGAGTTTATCTCCCGAGTGGGTATCGTGGGCAGGCTCTGGATAGTTAGCCCCTTGTCACATGTTTCCGAACTGTGGACGCAGGGCACATAGTGGTTAATTCTTGAGGGTAGGTATACAGGTAGGTATAACACACCCATATAGACACACTTACCAAAGTGTCCTTATATAGTATATGTTTACACACCGGGTACATACATATACAGTTATACTTAGGTAGATATACATGACCGAGTTTGGTATATCGCAAACTTCTTCAAGAATACGACGCGACCTCGCAACTGATCGCGAAGTCAATTTATACTCTGCGATATACCGTATGCGGCTGACTGTATAACAAGAAAAGATTATCCTTTACCTATGTACACGTAAAATTGAAATTGGCAGAATTTTGAATGGTTACGTCGATTTGAAAGATGAGCAATGAGTTTCAAATAAATAGGCAAAGTTGTGTATTGACTTGAATTATTCATTAACTTTGTTAATCGTGAAAACTTGATTCTCAATTTTCTTCGTGTGGATGATATAAGAATAGAACGGGTCCATTATATCAGATTCTTATGAATATGGGTATATGGACTGGATCCTTTCACTTTCAGAACGAGCACAGATTATGTGTCTCATGCTATAATTTTTATTATTTTTTTCTCTTTTCTTAAGTTTGGTTCTAATGAAGTGAAAGTTGGTTTTCAACCCAAAAAAAAAAAGAAAAAAGAAAATTGTATTCGTGAAATTATCTGTTCAAACTGAACGCTATGAAAATTTCTTTTTTTTTTCCATAACACCTTTTCGAGAGACGATTTTTATCTCGATCGTATATATATCTTTACGTGATATAACAGCTGGTATGCACGATTATACCTACATCATGTATATTTCCTTGTGGTTAAAAGACAATCGTTAATGTGATGTTAGCCTTGAAACCTTACGAGTAGAATGGATATTGAAATACGCATTTATATATATATGTATATATTACATAGCTATATAGGTATGTGTGTATAGGGAAAAAGGTGGGGAAATCTAACCAACGTCGTTTATACTGCAGAATCCACTTCTTGGAAAATACGAGTAAGCGTTTTTTCGAACGTGCCAAGTGATTCGATTTCAATTCTTGCAATATATACATATATATATACATTTATATATTATATACCAATACATAGTTTAGGTATATATATATATATATATATATATATATATATATTTAGGTATATATTTGTGTATATATATATAGTATATCTAATTGAGTGAACTTTACTGTATATTTTATTAACACATTTATTAAATTATATTGTATATATATATAGTACATTATTGCGTTAATTACAACGTCAAGTGTAACACTGCTGCACTCGTGTACCTATACATATATTTCGTTGAATAAAATTAAAAAAAAAGAAAATTGAACAAACAAGAAAAACGTCGCTCACGCGAGGTCCGTTAAATATATCTAGACAATTTTTGAAAACGAAACAAAAATTAATAAACAAAAAAAAAAAAAAAAAAAAATAGAATAGAAAACAAAAACAAAAATGGAACACAAAAAAAAAGTACATAAAACAGTCTACGTTTTAAATAAATAAATAAATAAATAGACATTCAATATTTGTGCCTTTAGTTTCGACGCGAACCGATCTATTATATAAATCGTATCGTATATACCTACGGTATTATATACGTGTGTGTTAATTAATTATTCTCTTTAGTAAAGTTTTAATTAATATATAGATCAGCGCGTCGGTATAACTAAAAAGCACCGGCCATATTATATAATTCCTAAATAATATTTCTTTCTTTTTTTGTTTTTTCTTCTAAATATAATATAATTAAATTCATCGATTCAAATCACAGATTCATATATAATATATAATATATAAATAATAAATATATATATATAGATCTATTTATACATAATATAATTACAATGCGGGGTTGGCGATAGAATTCAATTTAAAGGTATATATGTATACTCGACGACCGAGCGCGATAGTCGTTGAAAATAAATTTGTAAATCAATTAGAAAAGGACGGAAAAAATTTAAAAAAAAATTTTTCTTTTAAATTAAATATTTTGGAATGATTTGATTGAAAATTAAAATAATAATAATAATAATAATAATAATAATAATAATAATAATAATAAATTGAAATTATAGGAAAAAAAATGGAATGTGAAATATTTGCACCGTCGGAAGGCATATACAGGGTGATTCAGTTTGACCGGGCCATTTTAGCTGGGTGGACTCCTCGCGAAATTCGAAGACTAAATTTCCTTCACTAAAAATTCGAGGGACTAATAATTTACGAGCTACGGAAGATCTTAGTTGACCAATCACAGAGCCTACAGCTGCTCGAGTTAGTGCCGGGTCAAAAGTATAAAATAAGCAGTGCCCGTAGCGAATTGATTTTCATTAAAATGAAAATAAATTTTTGAAACATTACTAAAATTGTTCGTGCTTCGTGGTTTTCGTCCTCCAGGTCCACTGCTACGCAGTTCTCGTCGTCTAGGTCCACCGCTTTGTAGTTTTGGTCCTCCAGGTCCACCGCTACGTAGTTCTCATCGTCCCGGTCATCCGCTTCGTGATTTTCGTCCTCCAGGTCCACTGCTACGTAGTTTTCGTCGTCCAGGTCCTCCGCTTCGTGATTTTCGTCCTCCAGGTCCTCCGCGTCGTAGTTCTCATCGTCCCGCTTCTCTGCTTCCTGGTTTTTGTCCTCCAGGTCCACCGCTGCGCAGTTCTCGTCGTCCAGGTTTACTGCTCTGTAGTTTTCGTCCTCCTGGTCCACCGCTACGTAGTTCTCATCGTCCACGTAGCGGAGGACCTGGACGACGAAAACTACGTAGAGGTGGACCTGGAGAACGAAAATCACGAAGCGAACGACCGGGACGACTAAAACTACGTAGCGGTGGACTTGGAGGACGAAAACTACAAAGCAGTACACCTGGACGACGAGAACTCGGCAGCGGTGGACCTGGAGGACGAGAACCAGGAACCGGAGAACCTGGAGGACGGAAATCACGAAGCCGAGGACCTGGAGGACGAAAATCACGAAGCGGAGGACCTGGACGACGAAAACTACGTAGCAGTGGACCTGGAGGACGAAAATCACGAAGCGGACGACCGGGACGATGAGAACTATGTAGCGGTAGACCTGGAGGACCAAAACTACAAAGCGGTGGACCTGGAGGACCAAAACTACAAAGCGGTGGACCTGGACGACGAGAACTGCGTAGCAGTGGACCTGGAGGACGAAAACCACGAAGCACGAAAAATTTTAGTAATGTTTCAAAAATTTATTTTCATTTTAATGAAATTCGATTTGCTACGGGCACTGCTTATTTTATACTTTTGAACCGGCACTAACTCGAGCAGCTGTAGGCTCTGTGATTGGTCAACTAAGATCTTCCGTAGCTCGTAAATTATTAGTCCCTCGAATTTTTAGTAAAGGAAATTTAGTTTTCGAATTTCGCGAGGAGTCCGCCCAGCTAAAATGGCCCGGTCAAACTGAATCACCCTGTATAGTCATGTAATAAAATATTGAATATATATATGTATAATATAGTTCTGTGGCCTTTTTTTTATTTTTTTTTTATTTTTCATTCGGAAAAGTATACGCTACGTTAACCACTATATAGGTATATATGTAATATAATAATATATTGTATAATTGTATATAATACGTATGTATAATAATATATAATATAGAATATATATACGTAAAGATTGTCGGGACGTGCAGGGAATAATTTGACGCCGGATGGTACGATCAGAGTATATAAGAACAAAACGAGTAAAAATAAAAATGGATATGTATTTTATATTTTTCGAGTAAAAATCGAAAGAAAAAAAAAAAAAAAAAAAAGAAAAAATTTTCAAATCGCCTTGTATAGACCCTCTGGCATTATTCGTAAATCGAGGCTAATTTTCTTGGGATACGGTTCTGATATCATTATACCTATATATGTATATATATATATTTTTTTTGTTTTCAGTTTTATTTTCCGGTGGTTCCTTTTTTTTTGTTTTTTTGAAAAGGGTTACATCTTAGAGTCTGGGTCAACATTGATAGACACAGTTATACTTGTTGATTATACAACGTAGTACGCCATCATATATTATCTCTATTTAATACGATCTACGCTTCTCAAAATATTTCATACAATATACATAATAATATTGTATACATATATATCAAGTACGAGTATATATATATATATATTAATATTTTTTTTCATGGGGTAAATTAGTAGGTACTCGGATAGGTGATAATTTTTTTTTTTTTTCTTCTTCTTCTTCTCTTTATATAGAATCTTTATCGTGACGACGCGACACCAATTAATATATACCTACCATATAATCCAATTGTCGAATTTCACACGACAAAATTACTAAAAATGAAAAAAAAAAAAAATTGAAAGAAAAAAAAAAAAATAAACAAAACCCCACAGTTTTTGTATACTATAATTTTTTCAATCGGTATACTATAACGCAGACAGTAAACAACAATTGTACAGGTATTATAGATTTTCTTATAATATTAATCCAATGATCATAAAATTATCAGCCAATCATTTCATATATATATATATATTTTTTTCTCTTCTTCTTTTTCTTTTTCTTTATGATTAATTATTCCGCTATTATTGGACCCCGATCATAAAAAGATTGGCACACAATTGTAAAAACTAACCTGTGCAATTCACATGCGGGGTGGTTAGCAATAAAATTTATAGATTGCCTATACACCATGAGAGGCCAACTACTATACGAAGATATGTCTAAATTATTTTCTCATTTTTATTGTGGATTTGATTAGATAGGTTTTTTTTTTTTCTCTTGTCACGCGACAGTCAATAAATCGACTGCAACGTTGTCGATAAATACTTGTCAATTTGTTCAATCAATCATCATCAAATAAATTTCATCGTCGAATATGTTTCATTTCAAATAGACGTGGGTTCGGGTAAATAATTCCTTGATCATTTTATTTTCTTATTCTCTCTCTCTCTCTCTCTTTTTTTTTTTTTTTTTTCAATGTTGGGTTATCGAAATGAAATAATTATTGAAGTACGACATGATCTGTATATTATTATTCTTTTTTTTTTTGCTTTTTTTTTTTTCTTAAATTTCGTAGTTACGAAACTTGTTAACGACGTCACTCGGCGGTTGGGAATCCCAATTCACGTCACGACGAGCTCCGTAATGAATGTTTGCACCACCCTCTGAAGCTCGACGGTGAGCGTTGGCTGGTTGACCTCTTACGTGACCTGGCGAGCCACCGGATACGTCAGGTAACATACGGTCTTTTGTCTTTGGCGTGCTCCAGTGCATAGACTGGTTTAAGGAAACAAGAAACAATTTTCGTTTTACCCGCTGCTGGTATTTTGTCATATAAAAAAAAATAAGGACAATTTTTTCGATATGATCCATGGAACATTCATCAGAGGGATGGAAAGTGATCCAAGGGTTTGAGTTTGAAACAAATTAAAAGGAAAAGAAAAAACTGTGGAATAATACTTGACGGAATTCCGTGGGAACGAGCACTTACTTGATGAACGTGTTCCTTCATTCCAAGCCACTGTTTATAGCTAATGGAAATTCCGCTGTGTCGCCATTTGTCGTAGTTAAGCCTTTTCTCTGGATCGCAGAGAGTTTCCTTGGCGTTCTATAAGGGGAGAATAAAAATTACCAAAGAAAAAAAAAACGGACCAGGGATAACGTAATTGATGGTTTTTTTTTTTTTCATAACGATGAAGTAAATCAACAGTTTTAGTACGATATTTCAATAATTTTTTTTCTTTTTATTTAAACAACGTTCACCTTCAGTTGCTGAAACTTTGTTTCGGCCTCTTTGTCCCCCTCGTTTTTGTCGGGATGATATTGAAGAGCTAGAGCCTTGTATTCGGCCGTGATTTGTTCAACCTACAAAAGACACGATTTTATCGTACCTTGGCAGAGAGCACCGGGGCTCGTTTCAAATGACAAAAGTATTTTCTTTCATCCGCCCTAAACTCGATGCGAAACTCTCGAAATTTCGTTTCTTTCATTTATTTATTTTTTGCTATTTTTTTTTTATTTCTTATAAGTTATTCGATTCGACTCGTTGGATTCGTCGCTCCCCTCAATCCGATATTCCGAATATACCCACGTTACAAACTCCAAAAATGTTCCCTTTTTTTTTTTTTGAAACAAAAAACTTTTTTCAGACATTCGCTTTTATAAGTGAAATAAAATTTTATATTATAAATTTATGAGAGTAATAATTAGCGCGGATTCAAAAAAAAAAAATGCCGATCGGTTAAATCGACTATATATTAATTATTATCACGGATCGCGATGATTAATTAAGCCCGTCTGTTTTATATATTGCCTTTGAACATCAAATTACGATACCTACGATTTTTTTTTTGCTATCTTTCTTCTAAAATTGATCAAATCGTAAGAAATTTACCAACGCAATCTTTACGAAACGAGAACGAAAATTGCAGTTAACATATTCCTACGAAAAAAAAAATTCTGACTCTGTGATCAATGAAAAATTATATAAAAAAGAAAAAAAAATCTTTGAATAAAAAAACTACGATAATTATAGTTGATTAAATTTTCAATCCAATATTAAAAATTATACAAATTTTTTGTATTTCGTTTTTATTTTTATCTCACGTTTTTCCGACGTTATATATACGACAGTTGAAATAAAAATGTCAAAATTCGCAGCTGTTTTGATTTCACGCGTAAAGTTTAAAAGCTCATTAATTAATATAAGCGTCGTGTCAACTGGGTTTAGGGCCTCTCATGTATACGTCAAAGTGTTTGACTTCTGTATATGAGAGAATCCAGCGTGAGTACTTTTTTCGGCAAAGTTCAAAATTGATAATGATAAAAAAGATAGAACAAAAAATATAAAAGAAAGAAGGAAAGACACTGGCGATGATAAAATTCAAAAAAAAAAAAAAAAAAAAAACACTTTGGATTACTCTGACAGAACTCAGTTAATTGCAATTCAGTAAAACGGAGCAATAAATGATATCGAGTGACGAAATTCAACTATATGTATACAGATATGAACTCGAGGCTATCAATAAGAACAAGATTGACGTAATAGTTGAATCGCACAAATTCTCTTAATCATCGAGTTCGTTGAATTAAACCGAGAATTAAAAAGCGCGCGAAGAAATATTAATTAATTTTTGTTTTTTAATTTTAATTTTGGTTTTTTTCATATTCACGTATGTATCTATACCTGAGGGATATGGGGAATAAAATAACATTACAAGACACATTAGAGGGATTCA
This sequence comes from Macrophya alboannulata, assembly GCA_949628255.1. Classification (NCBI taxonomy): domain Eukaryota; kingdom Metazoa; phylum Arthropoda; class Insecta; order Hymenoptera; family Tenthredinidae; genus Macrophya; species Macrophya alboannulata. The sequence continues at coordinate 14,244,787 of OX451210.1, read as the reverse complement.
TAATATAATATATTACATATATTATATACCTTATTGAATATAAATAATTAAAAAATTAAATTTAAAGGACTTACCGTGGCAGACTCGTCGCAGCCCAATATAGCGTAAAGATCTTCGTCCGCGTCGGCTTTGTAACTTAAGATGTCATCAACACTCATTTTAATTCTTGATTAAAATTCGATCACTGATTAAGCAAGTTTTTATTTTTATTTTTTAGTGAATATTAAACGACAATCGCGAGTGTAATACGATGAAATTTTCACCTGTTGCCTCTCGAGCGAATCCGAAATTGTGAATGAGCTACCGTGGCCTAGAAAAAGGCTCTGGAAGGCGTCGCGACGCCCTGGATCCAGCGGCGCGCGCGCTGGTTCTCACACCTCAAATATCAGAGCTGCGCAGTTTGCGTTATATCCGCGTAAGTATTATATGTTGGATAGTAGCGACGCCAAACGCGAGCGGTAAAATTTAACTTTCACTCGTTTACTGGACTTCAACCTTGTCCGGCAACTCGAGCCGTCTTCTTATCGGTTGGTCAACGCGTTCGTTGCAACGTCTACGATCGGGACTGTCTCAACAATTCGAACAAAAAAAAAGGAAGAAAAAAAAAAAAAAACCCTGTATAATAAGAAAAAACGGAGCCCTAGCTAAAGAATCAAGAGACTCGGTAGAGTCTCGCGCCAAGTACAGTCAGGCAATAAAGTTCTTGTAGGGTCGAAATTTAGGCTCAGGTGTTTTAGTGTCTACGCTGTTGAGCAGGCCCATCGATGCGTTATTTATTATATACAGGGTGTCCCAGAACTAAATGTCGAAAATGAAAGGTGGCCTAGAGGAGGTCGAACTGAGTAAATTTTCCCGAAGAACATGGGGTCTGCGAAGTCGCGTTCGCGAGATATCACAGGTTAAAAAAAAAAAGTATCGCTTTGCCCCGCGTCGCGGCGGCGCAAAGCGATACTTTTTTTTTTTAACCTGTGATATCTCGCGAACGCGACTTCGCAGACCCCATGTTCTTCGGGAAAATTTACTCAGTTCGACCTCCTCTAGGCCACCTTTCATTTTCGACATTTAGTTCTGGGACACCCTGTATATTTAGGAAGTATTTCTTACTTTACTTTGAGTAGGTAGTCTGCCCGATTCGCGTTCTCAGAGAACGGGGTATGCGGAGCGAGGGGGCTGCTCAACAGCGTAGACACTGAAACGTTTGAGCCTGAATTTCGACTCTCCAAGAACTTTATTGCCCGACTGTACATCCCATTTAAAATCTGCAGAACTGCAATGAGGGCGAGACAAAACGCGATTTTTAAAATGGGCTTGAATATCTGCTGTTGTACAATTTTTAATTTTTTTTTGATGAAATAATAATCGAGCTAGAATTTTTGTATTTCAGTGATTGTATATAAATCTGCTTTTAATTACTCGAGGTAATGTAATTGGAAGCTCATTACGTAACTCATACAGATTTACCATAAAATGAAAAAACAAAATTTCTTTCGAGTCGTCTTTGTCAAAGCAGACCAAATATCCTCGATTTAATTATCGGGATTAACGGATACGGCGTTCTTTGTCCGAGATCGGCTTTTCGAAACAGGTATTGGTTACGGTTCAAGGAATTTATCTTATATAAGCACAAACGGATTCCTTTAACGCCTCGACAATTCCAATATATTATATAGGTGTGGGTATATATATACTATGTGGGTATATAAAAAATTGGAGAGTCTTCGAGTCTACGTTATTATAGGTATAGTAAAAACTCAAAAAATCGTTTGAATAAAATGTATTATTCCTACCAGGATTTCATTCAGGTATTTATACTGAATACAAAATGGCCGACACCTGCCTAAACAAGTCATATTTTACCGTCTATATTCGGACATGAAATTCTTCTGTCTAAACTCGGACTGACTGGACCGGACCGGACCCCCAGCCACAACGAATTTAAGGGAGGCGCAGGTCGGAATATCAATTGACAGACTTGGTCGTTTTTTCTATTCCTTAAAGTCGCTTAGGTATATCGATCCAGGATCAAATATCTCAGAAAAACGGGAATGAGAGGAATATCGCCGAAATTTCATTCGATCCGAAATCACGCGATCCTATTCTACGCAAAATCCAGTTACGTATATGAAATAGGATCGGAATATAATTCGAAGGAACAGTATAGGTATATTCTTCGACCAAGACAGCGATCAACGCATGTAGGTTGCCGTTGTGATATCCCTGAGAAAAAGGAAATAGAAAAAACCAAGCCAACTTTATTACATCATAGAAAAATCAGATACAGAGTAGACAACCTTGACTTATACTATTTTTTTATTTTTTATTGTTAGATATTATAATTATAGGTATCATTGAATTTTGAGAAAAATAGCTGCATCTGTTTCGTTGAGAGTGCAGCGTCAGTCCGGTTGGAGGCCCAGGTCACTACGGGTATAACGTGATTTGTCTCCTAAGTTTGACATTTGGGTAACACGTGTTCCTTATTCCCTCTCTGCACCCATCGAGCCCCTTATCCCGCCCTTTCTCTGCCTCTCTCTCCTTATCCATAATAACCAGTGACCCTCGTCGAGGTGCGCCGAAAGGACCCGTCGAAGGGAAATTAAGGAGGTGAAGAAAAAAAAATGTGGAAAGGAGAGGAAAGAAAAAGACAAAAAATATAAAAAAAAAATACTTGGCTATTCCCTCCAGTGCCAAAGCACAAAGGATCACCAATTCACGGGACCAAAATTGAACGATTTTGTCATTATTATTATTTTTTTTTTTACAACTACTTTTTTAATCAATCGGTATCCGGTGCCCGAAGAATTTAATTTCCTTCCCGAAGTTTCAGTCAGACAGAACGAGACCGGAAAATTGTTACTTATATATTTTTATTTTCTAATGAGGAATAGGGAAATTCAAATGTAATGTTCAAAAAATTGTTCTTATTTCAATAATTTGTATAGCCAAGGTCTTGAAGCACCGGATTTTATTTATTTAATTTTTTTTTTCTCAAATTTAATCGAATATCTGAAACTCGGTAAGGTTTATTTTTTTCATCTTTCGGAGTAAAGTTTCGCCGTGAAAGCTCCTCATTGCTAAAGAAATCTTCGCGGCAAGTATAAGAGAAGTTTATGTATATATGCAGTTACAAGGCACGAGGCAAGTAAAGGAAGGCATGGTTTCTTTTAGATGCCAGATGCGCGGGTGTCTCGACAAGCGCCCTAACCAGAGCTATCCGAGGATCACGTGGCCGACGTCGCATGGCGAGGCAAAAGCTCTGTCAGTACGTCGCGCGGTAGCGAGCCGAACGCGAACGTGAACGCGAACGCGAACGGCTAAGGCGAAGTATAACCGAACGCGGTTACTTCACATCTACATACATAAATGTTTAACGGTGAACGGTGAACGGAAAGAGTTGCGGAGTTTCGAACTGTCAACGGGAGCTTTTCCGGCACCCCTTAGTGCGCGTGTCTATTTTAAATTCAGATTGGCAGCTGTCATTGCCGCCCTTTCACCTCGCAATGTCTGCATTAACCGAAGGAATCGATACGATACTCCAGACGTAAATTAAACCTAAAAGGAAGAAATTTCTTTACGGAATTGACGTTGATAGTCGTGGAAATATCACCGGAGCTACAGACGATGTTGTTCATTATCTGATAACGAGAACGCCCGGAATAATAATAATTATTTCCGATCAAATTTCGGTAAGTTTTTGTCATCGTTATGGATAATTCTAGTGAAAAAGAAGAACCATTTTTTCGTTTCGGAGTATCAATTTTTTTTTCATTTTTTTTTTTTACTTTCCATGTTGCATATTTTTGAAAATTTTGTCATTTTTGTTATGAACCAGCGAAATACGCGAATAAAGTGCAGATTCTCTTTAGGAATTCGGCGTAATAATTTCTTCTGCGTAAAAGATTTAAGAACCAATACAAATATCCGATCCATTAGGTATTCCAGACCACCGGGTATATTAATAGACCAAAACTGACAGGCGAACCAAACCAGACGTTCGATGGTTCTATTTTTCCCTCCCTGGTTTTTTTTTTTTTTTCGTCTTTGTTTTTTTATTCTCTGCGTGAAAACTGAAGAGAAAAACCGCTCGTGCAACTTGAGATAATTATACGTTTCTTCGTTTAACTGCAGAGTAAGTAGATAAAATTCTTGGAATATGTATAAGATGTAGAGAAATTTTTGTGAAAAATTTTCACTTCGGATTTACCGCGAATAAAAGAAAAAAAAAATCTTTCGAGAACCTATACATTTCAACGTTTATACGCGTATTTCCCAGAACCATTTGCTATTAATATAATGCCAATGTTAATAAACAATCTCATACCGTAGATCGCGGTATAAATATTCCTTTCTGCGGATGGTAACGATAATTTAGTCGGTACGTATGTACGCAGATCGATTATCTCCGAATTGATTACACAATTCTTCGTATATACGTGTATATATCTCTCTTCGTTCTCTAATTTATATACAACGCCATTGAGAGGTTAATCAAAATATTACCCAAAACACTACGAATAAGAATTTTAAACGATCGATTTTGTGTGTAAAAATGTCCCCAAGATTCTTAAAAAAAAAACAAAAAAAAACGTTCAAACCATCATTCAGTAAAAAAAATTACATAAAATCGAAGAATCGTTTTTTTTTTTTTTGGTTTTCGAAGATCCGTGTATCGCGTGTATTATATCGCATGTTAATGCTGATTATCTCCATTTGGAGAACACCGTTTTTTACTTGTATTCGATAATAACGATCGATCTGAACGAAAAAGAAGGTAAGAAAAAAAAAAGAAAAAATCGAGAGAAGCTGGAAACAATATCGCGAGGTAATAAATTGAAAAAAAAATTTCGTTTTCGACTCTGCGATAATGCGGAGTCTAAAAACTTGTAAAACCACTATATCTCTTCTTTTTCTCCGCATATACGAGCCACGTATTCAAATATTAGCTCGGCTTATAAACAGTTCATATGGGTACGACTAATGCTATTATAAACCAGATCGTATACGTATGTATACATATATGTATATACGTATAAGAAATATAATACACCCGCATATATACATATATTCAGACGTGTGGGAGGAGAATAAAGACAAACAAACAAACAATTTTATCAATTAACTTTAATTCTGATAATCGATAAACGTTCACTACGAATAAACGAACACACCGTTACTCTGGGTATGTATATCCGAATCCTCGACCTCGTCAGAAATTTTTTTCAATATAATTTAATTGAACGAATAAAATTATTTTTATAATAACTCAATTTCATGTTAAAATAACTGGCGAGGTATATACGTACGCGTATAATTCTACGTTATATGTATGTATATATGTATGTATGTATATGAAAAGTGAGGGGAGCAAAACGAAAGGGGGCAAACCAGCTGCTTTTACTGTACTGCAGCTAGTACGTAAGTATATAATCTATAAATGTAACCGAGGGGCAGTTTATACACGTGTTATTTTGGCACGGGTTTATAAGGGCACGCACTCGGCCGGAAATATAAAGGCAGGTGCTAGATAATTATTAAAAATGGGTGAACCTCTTAGCCTTGATTCTCGGAGTGAAATAATGAAAAAAGAAACGAAAGAGGAAATCAGGAATTAGACATTTTTCTAACAGATCTAATTATTTCACGTAATAATTAATATCATCGACGTATGTATATATATTCAGTTTTACATCTCATAAACTCATAAACGCTCATATACAAGTTATTCCTGAAACTATTTCACCGGGGTTGTTGTTCGCATAAACTCCTTCCCTACATCGTACTGGAGTGTACTCTATTCCTGCTACGTGTCTATCTGTACCTCAGAGTTAAAGATCGAAGTGCATAATTTTGGAGCCAAAAATTTCCTTCAAATTTTATTTCGAAGTTCTACAAAGAAGAAAGAATTCGAAGTTGTTAAATTTCTTTTTTCACGAAGCAAAAACAGGAGGTGAAGTAAGAAAATCGCGAATAACGTCTTTCGCGGAGTAACTATCCGAAACAAAAAGAACAACAATGTTTGTAGAACAATTTCTATTCAGGGTATAACGTGTTGCTCTAAGTTATTACGGTTTCTAACGGATCATGAGGCACGTGCCAAAAACCTTACCGCAGATTGTTTGAACGCCAATTTCGAAGAGCGCGCAGATGAATATGGGTTGCGGTTTGCAGGGGTGGAAAAACTCGACTATTTTCATCCGTTTTCTATACTCTTCGTGTCTTCCCCGAGTTCGAAAGTCCCGAAATATTCAATTTCTAGAAGAAAAAATGACCAGGTATTCTTCGAACATTATTACCAGCGGTAATTTACATTTCGAACATCTGGGAACAAGGTGGGCAACACAGGCTCTGTTAGGATTGACCTGGACACGCAGGGGAACCTAGTAAACTCTTGGCAACTTTAGGCTCGATGCCCGAGGGCGCCGGCCGTTCAAAATCTCGTCCGAGGCCAACGAAATACACAAATACATATACCAAGATGTATATAATGTATATAGCTATATATATATAAATAGAGAGAGAGAGAGAGGAAGAGAGAGAGAGAGAGAGTTCGCGTAACTATTTCTAGTGGTGAATGAAATGTTTAGCTTAGAAATGATCTATAAATTCCGTTCCCGCCACTAGCACGAAGTGCTCGATGAGCGAGGAGGATCCAACAGGCACGTCGAGGTCGGCTATACGCCCGGAAAATCCAACGTCTAAATTAATCGGACGAAAATCATCCATCACCATCGATAATTTTTTCAATAGATTCTTATCACAGTCACGACGAGGACCGTTACACGTTGCGCATAAGTTGATCGGTAGCTGATCGATTACCAAATTAGAAAAATTGTACAACTTGACCAAAGCGCTCAGCTATATTTGTAATACTTCGCGCGTGATTTATACGTACAGGATGTCTAGCTTAAATTGATATACGAACTCGAATAGTCCATTCGGAGTTGGAAAATTGTGTACAATTATTAACGCAAAAAATGTCTCAAAGTTTTCCGCTCCAAATATCACGAGCGAGCGATTTATTGTATCAAACCGTATCGAATTTGTATATTCGATTGAAAATTTCGGGTGTTAACATTACGCGAAACACCCTGTATATCGTTGTTGTACAAGTTGTCCGGCACACCGACACACATAACAATAAGTTTAAGTCACGAACGAGTGTGAGATGGACTGCGGAAGAAGGCCATATCAGGACTTCCGAGTTCCCGTTGACCGCCATCCGCCGCTCTATGGCTACTTATAAATTGTCTACATGTACAATAAAATTACGTGTGTGTGTGTATAAAAGTGGCCATTGTGCATCTACGTGGTTATTATTACGTACGGGGGCCGTTCAGACGCACGTTTTATGCATCTGTACACATGTACATTTACACTTGAAACCCTGACGTCCAAACATTATGCAGGTATAATCGTATACCAATTAATAAGCAAACCATGTACCGAATTTTTGTTTTTTTTTCCTTTTCGTTTGTCGTATTATTAGGCACCTTTCTGCTCGTCGACACGTCTGAACAGTGAGCATTGGTTTATCCTCGTTTCATGCACAACTCGAGGAGTATAAGCTCGATATAATGCCCCGAGAACAAACAGGGCGGAAGTGCATCTCCCACGGTGCTAAGCATTGCTGAAGTGCTTATGAATTCCCTGATTTTTAAGCACGAATTTTTTCGGAGGAGAGTCGTCGTTATACTCTTGAAGAAACTGGCTGGAACTTGAAATCTAGTTCCCACGACGCAGACTATATTTTTTTTTTTACACAGCTTTCATTCCACAATTTATTTCAGTATTTTTGGACACTTGAACGATGAGGTGGACGAAGTAGAATTCGAAACATGTTTAATCACAGTTTGCTCTGATTGTCAGCAGTACAAATGGTCCTTTGATTAAAAACTCTTGAGAGATTAAAGGGAAGTCAAATACCGTAAAAATCTGTGTGTGAAACATTGAGATGAAATTTTTATTATTATTTGTTTGTTTAATCGGATGTTTTCTCTTCTCTCTGTTTCAGAATGACAAATTTTCCATCGACGGAAGACCATGGCTGTTGGTAAGGATCGCAGATTTTCCAATTTTCTTTTTACATAGAATTAAACAATTTTTTTTATCTAATAATCGATGAAATGTTCGCGAGGTCTCAATAGCAAATTTCTTTTCTATTGTTTTTTAGGAAATAAAAAATTCCGAACTAAATATCAGTCGAGAATTCGATTGCTTAGAAGTCTTAGATTACCAATTCCGTGCCTACACTTTGTCATAAAACGGGGTGTTAAAATATAGGAATTCTCACGGGACTTCGGTGTCATCATTTCGTATCATTTTACCAAAGGTGCGATCTCGGGGACGCGCCTCTTTTACGGAATTGGGTTAAGGCGGTCTTCATTTTTCCCCTGTATAATAGTTATTATAACATTTCAATTTTATCGCGAGCTCCACCTGACCAGGGAAAAGAATTTTATCCAATTTTTCTCTTCTCAAATCTATTCATGAAATTTTATAAGACGAACAGACCAGACGTGCCAATTGAAGTTATACCGTATTGAATTTCGAAATCGAGAATAGAAATTTTTATCAAAAGAAAAAAAAAAGAAAAAGGCTAGTAAGCAAATCGATACACATCTTCGATTGCATATTGAATAAAAATGACGAAACAAGGTTTAAACGAGTCGAAATTAGAGTTAGAAATTCAGACCTCATCCTAATCTTCACCCTTGGCTCATTCTTCGGACAAACGGTGGGCAACGTACATATCAACGTCTGGACGTGATAATGTTGTAGAGTAGAGCGTTGTCGGAGAAAAAAATCAGTCGCGTGCGACGTGTCCACGATGCAAAATCGGGAGATTCTTCGGATAAGATCGCCTTTCCTCGCTTAAGGATTTATCGCGAGCCTGAATTATACCGTTAGACACCGGTATAATATCTACAGGGTGAAAATTTCGAAATATCAACCCGTATCTTTTTTTCTCTTGGTAATTAAAAAAATTACAGTCTCCTCAGAATTCGAACATTCACGTTTCCGTTACAATTGTTCAGTCCCAATAACAAGAAAAAAATATAATTATCAAGGGAGACCAAAAAATGACGTCCAACACATCGAAAAATTGTACAAAAACTTTGATTTTCGTTTTCAAATCGAAGGAAAAAATTATACAGTGTTAAGAATTTTATTGTCAAAAATTCAAATCGATTTCAATGATTTTTCTGCACACTGTCAATCATTTCTTTCACGACAAGGGTTTAGGGTTTCGACCAATTTTCCTTTTTTTTCTTCTGAAGATCATACTACACTCGGTGTAACCTTACAGTTGGAGGGTTGTCATCGCTTGGAGAACGTATTTTTGATTTCAAAGCTCGGCCGCTGTTAACTTTACCTCTTTCCTTTTCGAAGAGAAAGAGAGAGAGAGAGAGAGAGAGAGAGAGAGAGAGAGAGAGAGAGAGAGAGAGAGAGAGAGAGAGAGAGAGAGAGAGAGAGAGAGAGAGAGAGAGTAACTGCAGTGGAAAGTATGGGTGGTGGCGATGCATTTCCGGTCCGTTAAGCTCTTCGTTCTTCGTACTTCGTTCTTAGTTCTTGGTTCTTCGTTCTTCATTCTTGGCTCCCGGTAGGTTGGGGGGAGTATATCGTCACGTCCGGTCCATCCCCACTCGATGTGCCCCAACCAAACCCAACCGAACCGAACCAAACCTAACCGAACCTTAGCCAACTAAACCTAACTTGACTCAAGCTGAGCTCACAGCCTCGTCTCCCTCGAGGGTAGAGTCAGGTATAGAGTCTTCCACCAGCGCAGGTTTAGCCTAGTCTTAATCAGACGCCTCTTGGCGACGGTTGCAGTCGCATAGATTATCACCAGTTATCGAGATCAGGGTTCAGTCTTCTATCTATTTCCTATCAAGCTAAGTGAGGTGAGATTAGGTCAGTTCCCAAAGTTCCCCCTACTCTCTCTCGAACAGAAATAGAAAGAAACTAAAAAAGGCGACCCAACTCGATCGGATCTTATCATAGAATATGTTTTGACAGCTGTCTTCTGTGCACACATGCGCATATACCGTATCGAAGGGACTGCTTTATCCCATTAAGAAAGAAAAAAAAAAAAAAGGAAAAGAAAAGAAAAGGTCGTTGGTATCGATAATCGTGACCTTTGACCTTATTCGTATCACCGAAGAGACACTTTAGCCTCCAACAGTTCGGGCCGAGTGTAAAAATTTGAAGAAAAAACGTAAAAAAAAAAAAAAAAACATCCGTTTATTGTCGCGAGTGTATCTTCAGACACGAAAAAAAAAAGAAAAAAAAAAAAAAATGCTGCTATTGAGGTGTCGCGACGCCTAGAGACGTTTGACGTACATTTTTCGAGGGGGGGTAGCAAAAGCTGCGAGGTGAATAACAAACATCGATCAACAAGCCCGACGTATGTTTACAGACAATCCAACATACTTTTCGGTGGCGGGACCCGGTTCTTCATCCGGCGCCGTCCCCGCTTCATCGTCAACCTCTGCTTCCCAGCCTCGTGGATTGACGTCCTTCTTTCGTCGTAAAGTGGATAAGATGGGATCGACATCGTCAGCAAGCATTGCGTCAACATCGACGATCAGTACCTTGACTAATTTGGAGTGTGACAGGGTTAGCAATTCCTCAGCAACGCTGTCAAACCCGGTAGACGAATCCACCGGACTGTTGGCCCAGAGTGGAAGCTGTTCATCCAGGATTCAGGGTCCGTCAACCTCTTCGGGAGGCCAAACAACCGGCGCTACCACCCAGCGAAGAAGTTTCAGAAACTTGTTCAGATCAGTGAGCGCGAATTCGGACGCGGAAAAGACCCAGCAATTTTTAAACGGCGATCCGAGACCATCGGACGTAGCACCACCGTCGCCCTATCTTCCGCACAGGTCCCATTCGCATTCGGAAAATGACAGGCGCCGACCCGGGCGTAAAAAGATCCTGAAATCGGCGAGTGAACTTTTGTCAAACGATATGGTATACTGCGGATTAGCCGGGGAAGAATCGGCCGTTGGTACGTCGACTGTAGACGGAAACGAGGAGGTTTTTCTGGGTGTTGATGACGCTAGGTACTACAATATTTCGGCCACTTTACCTACACCTGGATCAGCCGCTGCCGGCAGACGACGACATTCTATCGGAACATTTTTAAACAAGACAAACGCCACTGGACAATCGTCCAAAAAAATCAACGAGCCGATAAGACAACCCGACAGTATTGCACCCCCGGTACCAAACATAGACAAAGATGTTCGCGAGGAAGAACAACCGAAGGAAGTCAAAGTATCCCGGAGACGAAGGAACAGAAGCGCTTCCAGCAAGGGTGAGTAAATTTTATTGAAATTTTCTTTTTACAAGGAAAAATTGTTCCAAGATTTCTCGACCGATTGTGCTGTTCAAACATTTGGTACTCGTCGACTAATTTACGCTGATTAAATGTCACAAGACCTCAAATCGTGTGGGGCAGTGCCTTTTTCTCACGGTTGGTGTGTTTTGGCACACTGTACCCGCATATGAACGGTGAAAAGTCGTCTCTAATTGAGAATTGAGTGGCTATGAAAAATAGGCATACACTATGAACCCAGTCCAAATATCGCGGGTTGAATGGACCACCATTATGGTACAATCATGTTTCAATAAAGTAATTAACGTTCAAAGGTTGCTTCGTTCGTCAAAAGCCTGGATTTGTATCCAAATTAAAGTCGTTAATAAATATCAGACTATTTCCATCTCTATCACCGTGTCAAAAACTTTTTCACACGCGTTTGTTTCTGTATAAATTATTATATTCTCGAATAGGACAGTCGCGATCGGTGAGTTTGAATTGAGCCGCGGGCGATAGAAAAGCGAGGAAAATCGTTCTTGGAATACTAAAGAGACTTCCGTGGCAACAAAGCGCGGTATATATCTTTATTCGGATCTACGATAGTCCAAGATGAATCTACTATATACACTTGGGCGGGTGAAGGCGGTGCGTGCGATGCCTACGATCCGTTCCTCACGATTATAGTTGCGCGAGTCAATGCGAAAGAGAGGGAAATATATAAAGATAAAGAGAGAAGGCAAGGGAGAACTGACGGCTTCCGGCGAGACCGGAAGTCCCCTCCTGACTCCGGCTAACTCCAGCCCGGTCCCTCTTATTTCATATATACACATAATATTATACCTACACTTGTTCATATCGCACAAATACCATTGCTCAAACTTATTGGGAGTCAAAACCGACTTATGATTTTTGGTACGACAACTAGCCGCTGTGTTAAACGCGTGTAACGTTAGATTTTTTTCTTTTTTTTTTTATCTATAGGTCCCGCGACCAGCTGATCGAATCTAACGAAAGAGTTCCAAGCGCTGAATTTGATGCATAATTTCGTAGTTATAATTTTTGAAAAAATTTTTAAATAGGTATAACTTTTGGATACATTTTTTATTTTATTTTTTTGAGTTTGAACGGCTTCGTTGCAGACTTGAGTTTCAATTAAAAGTCCTGAAATGCGAACGTTTTATTGAGCTGCAGCTGCAGGACGGTTGAAGCGAAGGTGGTCGCAGTAAAATTCTGGCCAGAAATACCCGGAAGGAATAAACGGCTGCGGAGTTAGTTACACGTGTTTCCTTAATGAAATACCTAATTTGGTCACCGGAGCCGGAGTTTGACCTAGCGGACTGTAAATCAGTTTTTAAAAATTCTGGATTTAGCTGAATTTTTTTTTTTTTTCTTCTTCTCTGAGGGGGAGCAAAAGCTGAAGAAATAACGATGAAGAAATTGAGATCAAACGAACGTGAACGTACGCAATTATATGAGTTCTCGCTTCATTGATAGGTACGAAAAGAAAAGAAAGAAAAAAATCCAATAATTAATTTAACCGACGAAGAAAGGAACCCAATTTTTTCCATTCGATTTATTCGCCCAGCCGGAATGACCAATTCTTCAATAATAATTCTAGTATCGAAATTCTTGATAATGGTCGTTCGGAGACCTTCGAATAAAGAATAAAACTCCGACAACTGGACGAAATTCGATTTCTTTTATCTTTATTCCACAATCAGAGTATCGAGACAGTGAATTGTGCCAAAAAAATTAATTACTTCAAAGAGAAGGAAGAATTCAATCGGCAATTGGATTATTAACCGGGCATTTGAATTCTCAGAGAATCCAGCTTATTGAAAGCTTATCGAAAGCTTATCGAAAGTATCTCGAGGTTTTTGAACCTCGCAGGTTTCGTTTCGATGACCAGGATTAAAATAGCCGAATATAATTTGTTTAATTCGTATGTTGCCGGTTATGGTGAACGATTAGAATCGAGCCAACCGACTATTTGCTTACCGATATATAAACGCCAGTTCCGCCACGCGCTTCCGGCACGCGCCTCGATGTCTTCGCGTGCCTAGAAATCACCGCAAGCTTAAGATTGACCGACGCTATTTTGAAGCGTTAGAAACTATCGGGGCATATATTATTATTAGTCTGATAGATTTGAGGAACGATTTTACGGTGAAAATTTGAAACAATAAGGAGTTAAGGATTTCCGGTCGAATTAATTTTTGACAGAAACGAAGCAAATTCAGGGCTCACAAGATTCTATGTACACATATATGTATATATATATATATATATATATATATATATATATATATATATATATATATATATATATATATATATTTATACCAGCGATACGAGGCCAGCTATAACTAATAGTCGAAAATAACTCTTCCGGCCTCCCCGTAAATCGTAACGCCGGACATCGTGGATTGAATACAATCAAGTCTCGTTACGCACTTGCCTCAATATTCTACTCTTCTCTTCCCCCTCGCAGCACACTCGTGGATTAGATTTCTAGCATTGCTCTTTCTCTCAGTTCGCACTTTTCGTACATAAAAAAAAAAAATTTTTTTTTCAAATTTGAAGAAAATAGTAAAAATCGACGGTTAAAAAATTCTCGAACCTGTTTTACCATGAGAAAAATTTTTTTTACACCGATTTCGTGATCTTTTCGATCCTCGGTCCTGATCAATTTCGAACTTTATATGTAACAGTCCCGATTTCAGGCCACCCCGATGCACATATACAATACATATGTGCAGTTAATACTAATATGGTGCTAAAGGACCGCCGGAGACGTTGCAACGTATTATACAAAACTATGTGTATACATATATACATATATATACAAAAAGTACGGGTATAAACGCGTGTATACACATAAACATATAGATACAGATGCGTATATGTATACACCGCGAACAGACTTGGCTTCCGGCGAGTAAAACAGCCGGATGTATCGCTTGTCTGCTGTTTTTCTACAGTTTACTCTTTTTACTGTCCCTGTAGCAGCAGCAGCAGCAGCAGCAGCAGCGGGCACAGATCCTGGGGGTTTCTTAGGGAAGGAAATGCAGGCGTTATTACCAATAGGCGCCATGCAACACGGTGCCAATAAACATACGTGACTGTAATATATTGGCTATCGATCAATTCAACAACGCGTATATAAAATATTCAGCAAAAACACTCCGAAGGTCTATATCGAATGTCTTCGATTTTTGAGAAAAAAAAAATTCTAAATTTGCGGTTTATGTATCATCAATCGATAGATGAATAAAATCACGATTAACACAAAAACTGAAATTCCATTACGGCGAATGAGGAGAAAAAAAAATTCGGTTCGAAAACTGGGGAAGAGGCCTTCGCTATACTTCCGCAGTTTTTGTAAACATATGACTAAAAAAAAAATTCATCGCAGACTCGGGATCAACGACTAACGTAATCAAATGTCGTACAGCACGTGTTACATCTGTGTATAAGTTTTTAATCAGGGGGTTATTCCATTTCATTATTGTCCAGTAGAAAGAAAATTAAGATTTATCACCTCTATAATTTTCACATCGAATTTTCTAATAAATTGGCGCGTTAATTTTAAGGAGAATTTTATGAATGCTGCAGGTTTAAATTTTACGTAAAAACCCGTCTAGTATATGTATAAAGGGGTGAAGATACTCTTCGTTCCGCTAATTAAAAGTATACCTACCCCCCCACCCTGTTTTTTTAATTAAAACTTGAATAATTAAGTTCTCGCTTATACTCAAAGGAAAAAATTTCCGTTTTTTTTTTTTCTGTGTGTGTGTGTGTTTTTTTTTGCTCGAGTATACCGACACCAAAATTTATCCGTAACACCTACACGCGTACACGTACGTATCTCACTACCAACCGTTTTATATCTGATTCAAAAATTTCTTTACTTCGATGTGGAGAGCTTTCACACACCCCACCATCTAGTCGACGTCTTGGGCGAGCCTATTTCTGTTTTTACAGACGTCTAATACTATTTTTATCCAAGATTCGTTTATTTTTGTATACTGATCGTATGCATTTTGTTAGCTGGGCGACTATAATCTCTGAAAAAAGAAAGAGAGAGAGAGAGAGAGGGAGAGGGGGGAAGAAAAAGAGAGAATGAAACGTATTTTATTTGAGAAAAAAAAAAAAAAAAAAAGGAAAAAATCGTGCTTTCGAGTCCATTCAATCGAATCTATCCGCCGATAGCCAAAGCCACGTAAATCACGCTTTAAAGACGTATACCGTGAGTATAAAACGAACGATTTTCATTGTTGAAATTTCATTATGCAGATCACGTGCATACCTATATGTATGTACGTTTCAGAACATTTGTTATAGTCCGCGGAGCAGATGATGGGAAGATTTATATCTTTGGTATCTTAATTAATGAACGAGCTTGCTCAACATTTCATATACAGCTGATTCTTTGTGTTATGGTAATTAGAATATCTCCCTCTACCACTATTCAGTTTATATAAGCCGTTTATTCAGATCTCGGTTATAATTTCTCACAACTAATTATTAATCTAACTTTTTATCGTATACGAAGTAAAGTTTTATTAGTTTAATATCGTACTCGAGAATGTGAACAATGGTTAAAATAATATGTATATTCGTTTAGCCCATTTCGAGCATATACAATTTAGGGTGTGTCATTTTGGGGCAATTTTTTTTTTTTTCAACTAAGAAAACAGGTTGTATATTCGCAGGAAGGTGGAATAAGAAGCCTGTTAAAGTTTGAGATCTTAATATTAATATTAAGAGGTCCCTCATCGCGAATTTCTATTTCCCATTTAAATGACACGGAAAATGTTCTAGTAGCGCACTTTAATTTTCATATCTGGAGTACTAATCTACTCAGAATGATTCTGCATAGCTACTTTTGTTAGAAATTGAACGCTCTACAAAAAAGGTCTCCTGGTCTTTTTCGATAAATCTAGCTGTTTCTAAGTTGGTTGTTGGCTATCAGTGGCAATAAACCAATAACTAACTTGGAAATAGATAGATTTATCGAAAAATACCAAGAGACCTTTTTTGTAGAGCGTTCAATTTCGAACAAAAGTAGCTATGCAAAATCATTCTGAGTAGATTAGTACTTGAGATATAAAAATTGAAGTGTGCCACTAGAACATTTACCGTGTTATTTGAATGGGAAATAGAAATTCGCGATGAGGCACCTCTCAATATTAATATTAAGATCTCAAATTTTAACAGGCTTCTTATTTTACCTTCCGGCAAGTATACAACCTATTCGAAAGATGAAAAAAAATGTTGCTCCTGAATGACACATACCCTATAGTATAAATTTATAATAACCGTTTTTTCCAGTCATCAATTGACGATAATGAAATAAAAGGACACACCGTTTCCGTGGAATTTTCTTTTTGACCTGAAGAAAAGAGAAAAAAAAAATAAAAAATTCCCTCTTCGTTCTTTCGAAATTATTTTTGAGCAAAATTTTTGTCGAGTGATAATTACGCTTGTTGTCAGCTCCTAATAAGGAATAGCATCGTTAGTGGATAACGTGATAAAATAATGCAAGACTATGCAAATTTCTATTGTAGTTTAAAATTTAAATAAACTTGAACAAGATATTTCCTTATTTAAAAAGAGTCATAAAGCTCCGACGAGTTATTTGCATAATCACTTATCCCATTGTCTCCATCTCTGACACAAGTGATTAAGGACTGAACTTAGTCCGAAACTTGGTAAAATCCCACAAAACTTTTGAGTGCACTTCTCTCACCGAAAAAAAAAAAAAAAAGAAAATAAAGAAGATGGAAAAGGAAAAGGAGACCAGGATTTTTTATTTCTTTTTTTCTTATGATTTTCTCCTTTTTCTTCGGTTATAATCCCAAGCCTAACGAAAACTAATAGTAAGCAGTTTTCCGCGTCAAATTGTCAACGTCACGACGACTGAGAAACCGATTCATATCAGAACCTACTCGGCCATACTGCACAGACAGGGATAAGGGGGAAAACGAGGAATATAGTCGCACCCCTAGGGAAAAGACAGACGATACTCGGCTAATTGGACAGAAACACTCTCACCCGGACCAGAATCTCAGTAGATATAATAAGCTGAATAAGAAGACCCAGTATCTATAATAATTTCGTTTCCAAATCTGCACTGTAAGGATATCCCATAAAACTTTCGTCTTTCCTGTTTTTAGATAAATTAATTTATCTAGGTACGTAAAAAAACAAGCCTCTGCATTGAAAATGTCACGACTTGATTGGCAATTCGTCATTTTTTATTGCGAAGAGCTATGAGTAGCTTTGCGGTATGTGGAATGTAGATGGTAGGTATGTTCTTGGCTTAGGATTAAAATTCATTAAGCTGTAAACGATATCTCGGAGTGAAGACTCTTCTGTTAATGTGTAATGGAGTATAATAATACAAGGAGGCCTATTTCCTTTAATCCCTTCTAAGTAAGCAGAGAAGAGAGCCTTTGACGAGTCCCACCTTACAGCCACTATAACGTAAAGTTGAACAACGCTTTAAAGCTCCTTAATCCAAAAATAACTAAAGAGACTTTTAACTCTACGTGAGGGATGATGTAAGATGTTTGAATATCAGCCGCTGCACATATCAGGTACCCAAATTTCAAATTGAGATAGTAAAAATCGATCAATGATTCGTTCTGAGAATCGGTATAATGAAATCAAATTTTGCATCTCTAAAAATTTTGAATTCACATGCAACTTTTTTGAAAAAGTCACGAGGAATAGAGATTCCGATGTCGATGACATCGATTCTGTGCTTTTCTCATTATAGCGAATAAACGCATGTGGACAAATAATCGCAGATAACGAACCCCGCGCTAAAACTAGTAGTAGCAGATAGATATATGGAATAGATATGTCGTAACGTTGGATTATAATTTGCTGCAACTAGGCAGTTGCCGTACTGATTGATTGCTGTCAATTACAGGGGGTCACGTGACTGGTGGTATTATATCGATGTAAGTTATTACTCGTAGCAGGGGAAACATGGTTTCATCTGTCATAAGTCTTTGTGACAGTAAAATAATATAAAGTTGGCTTATTTTACGCGTCAAATAATTTTCATACTTAATTCGCACCGTTTATAGATCTGTAAAAAAACAAAAAAAAAAAATCTTTTACGAAGGCCATTAGACCATATAAAAATTAGACCAGAATTTTAAGTGCTTTTTTTATTTCATTTTTCTTGTTTCTTTTCAATTTTTCTTGCACCGTAAATGGCGATACTTGGGTTGCCTGTCCTCAGGCGAAACAATGCGGCTTATTCTGTAACTCGATCTCGACTCTGCAGGAAGCTGTAGAGCAATAACAATTATTCGTCGACCCAAAACGCGAGTACAATATGAGTCTTTGAATTTTCGAACAGATGAATTTATACGTTCCTTTGAATTTTATAGCAATATATATGGGAGATTGTATCCTGTTAAAATAAATTTGTCCGTTAAGGGGACCGGTACGGCTTGGTTTGGGAAATTTGGAATACTCCGAAATTTATTTATTTGTCAACCAAAGCTTATTTCACATCAAAAAAAAATTTTCTTCGAAAAACTTTGACGCAAGGTTTCAGGCACATCCTTGGCCCAATTCAACCTCTCAAGGTCTTGCTTTCTTCGGACAGCAATTCTACATCTTATAAACGTAGGAATCAGTAAAAAAATAATCATGTGAAAAGTTACGGTCAATTATCCAAAATTTCCAATATCTAGGCCACCAATTTGCAAATAACTTGGCCAACACGTAATTGTAAAAAAAATCCCTCGTTCACATGATGAGGATTTCTTTTCTGAACAAAATGAGCCCTCAACGACCTCGATCGGAATAACGATGTGCCTAAAACCTTAAGACAAATGTTTTCAAAGAAAAATTTTTTTTAATGTGAAATAAGCTTTGGCTGAGAAATAAATGCATTTTGGAGTACTCCGAATTTCCAAAACCAAGCTGTACTGGTTCCCTTAAATAAGAAATTGTCACTGTTTCCCTATAGAGAGAAAAAAAAAATTGAAAATTACTCGTAAGAATAATACGGAGCAAAGATCTTTCAAGTATATGTTTCAACACGATCTTAGACAATTTTTCTGTGATCTCATATACGTATGTGTGCTGAACTTTCTCTTCAATATGATTAATACGGAGAATAATTCTTATTCGGTCAAATCTATAATTTATTGCGTTTTAATTAAAGACGATTTATACGGAGTGAGAATTACGCTTAAGACCACGGTATAGTTATACCATACCACTAAACTTTGTTAAGTTTGAAATGAATCATATACATATATATAATACCAAACAAACTAGATATGAATTTTCCTGGAAATATTGAACACGTGTTCTATCTCGGTCTACAATCTTCGTGCTTTGGCCCCTTTCTGTATATAGGGTCATTTTGGATCATCGTCAAAAACTAGCGTGAGTAGTTTTAACTATTCGAAAGAAACTGTAAACTATTCCTCTCGCTGTATCGTCTCTTCGAATAATAAAATTTTCATTTCATTTTTATACTATCTGTATATATTTCCTTATCGAATGTCACGTACGCAAAAAGTATGACTGTACACAGTCCGTTTATTATATATATTCCGCGTGCGGATGCTGTCTACGACTTTTGAAAAATTATTCAGTGAATATGTAATTTCCAGTCTGGTTTTTTGAGTCACATTAGTTACCAAAACGGTTCGTCTTACTCACCGCAAACTCCCCTATTGATCATCGGCTATCTCCCACGCGTTAGAATTTTTCCTTTTTTTTTTTTCCTGAATCACGTTTTCGAAAATGTACAACGATATAACGATCATATAGAATCGAATAAAATACTGCATGGCTCTTTATCTCCATCGAAGATTGTTGAAATAAGCTCTGAAATATTTGTTCGTAGTTTCGATGGGGAAACGTGTCGATGCATTCATCTCCTTAATTGGATTGTATAGTCCGCTGATCGTTGCCGAGTCAATAATCCGTGTATTGAAAAATTAAGTAATTTCCGTTGCGGTTATAAAATTACGAATAGTATGACGGTTATTGAGATTATAAATTTCGAAAAGTTTATATGAGGAACTGGATATGGATAACGTCCCGTCGACAATGAAATCTCAAGTAATCTATTCGTTGTTTTGCATGTGCAATGATTTTTTTATAACATTCAATTCACAGTCACGCGGTTATTACGCTATATATAGTACGAATAACAAGGAAATTTCTGAACATATATTCACGTATACAGGGAGTGTAATTTTCTCATTGATTTCACGAAAAAAAAAAAAAAAAAAAGAATTATTCCTCGTTTACCTACGCAAGTAAAGAAAATTATACGTGTAATAACAGAAACGGGAAGTGCGTACGATGACTTGGAAGCATGGCATCCTTCTCATATATCCTTACGATTAAATGATTCGTCATACGATTATAGACGATAATCCTGAACGATTGAAAAAAGTTGTTTAATTTATTTGAAAGAAAAATAATTGAATGACTGAAGAATGAAGAACTGATTGAATCATCGAATAAGATCGAATGTTTAGTTCTGTTAATTTTGAAAAGAATTATTTATAGCGTATTATAGTCGACCAATGGCCAATAGTAGTCGCCCCCATGAGTTTCGACAGCGATATTTAACGCAACGTCTACTAACTAGCATAGAGGCTCCATTGATGAGACTAAATTCCTCGTACAACAAAATGCAGACAACAGCCGCCCTTGGAGTTTCCTTATCATTTATTATCCGTCAAACTTCCGGTGGTTAAAAGTCGTCTATAATACGGTAAACGAAAAATCCGTGAAAAAAAATTGAAACAACTGAAGAGTTTGAAAGAAATTTTTTTTTTAATCTTACATAATTCTGTCCGAGATAGCAGAAAAGCGACGATAATAGCCGCGGAGAAGACTGCAGCAGGCCGTATACTTGTCGTCTAAAAACCTGGAGCTAAAATCACGCGAGTTGGTATTATAGAGGGAAGAATACGATAAACTGTCCCCGAGGACATCCCTAACTAAACAAAACTCAAGTCGTTCACGTTGAGTTTACTATTTGTTCAGGATTAGAGGCCTGAGATATTTCCAGCCCCATATTTCACCTCCTGCAGGCTAATTATCGTCGTAGGTTAACGTACCGCGGGGACAAAACTATATACCCGAAATTAAACCCACTAACGTTTGTACATACGTACAATACATATGTACGGTAAAATTAATCGTGTTTATAGGTATATGTACAGATGAGTATAATAATAACGATAAATTCTACTCCGTAATAAAGAATATAAAGAAAAAAAAAACTACGAGTGCGGCAGCAATTCTACCAATTTGAATCCAGACGCGCGGTAGTACATACGACAAGCTGATTCATTGATGGTAAGGAAATTGGCCCCCTCTTCTCATCTGACAAATATATATGTTAAATGAATCCAATGAGAGCGAGAGAGACGGAAATATTCGGCCCTCTTGAAAGGGCCTGTCTTTATATATAGAGAGACAAGACCCCTCTTCATGCACTTTGGCTCATATGCTTTTACCGATTCAGGGGCCTTTTTATCGTGTACTTGGTAATGTAAAGTTTACTTAAGAACGTAACGTAAAGACAGCGCAGCCTCCCAACCCCCAACCCCCAGCCCGAAGCCCCCGGGCCCTGCTATGATATTATTACGGTATACGTACTTGTCCGGCGAGTATAATTAAGGGGACTCCTTATCTGAAGGTTTATGGAAAGACAGAAGGCCCCTTAACAAATCTATCTTCATAATATCTAAATTCTATACTCTTAAGGCTGTGCTAGAGTACGACATGAGTCAACCACGTGGATATTATCTGCGCATGCGTTGGCGGTCAGCCGCCGCCTCTATGCTACAGTCCGACAAACCCGCCGCTCGAGTTCTCTGTTTCATTTAGTTTACACTAGCAACAAGTCTGGTTCGCTTGGCTGTACTTTAGTTTTATTAACAATATAGAATATATAGAGAAATTTTCAGTTTTGTTTTTGATTTAGTTTTCATCGGGGTTTTTTTCGACGCTGTTTTAAATCAAATATTTAAAAACTGGTGTAACACAGCGCCACTATAATAATGTTTCACAGGAGAAAAAATTTTCACAAAGTGCAGTTGCAGTGGTTTTCGTTTATAATTACCGCTTTTTTAACCACGGTCATTTTATAGTATATACAATATTTTACGATACACCTGTTCTATATTATCGTATTAAACTGCCTATATAGTGGTGTTTCGGAGTGAGTTCTTACAAAAGTTTAAATATTAAAAATTCTATCGGAAACTGCTGCGGACCAATGTCAACCCCTGCAGTTGACAAATTTCGGGGTGAATAAATGACCGGATAAGAAGAAAAAATAGAAAAAAAAAACAGGGAAAAAAAATTCTCAAAAATACAAATTTTAAGAAAGTATAATCATTCGGAAAATGGGGTCTAGGAGAGATGTTAAAGCGATTAGAAAATGCGTCGGTTACTTGGGTAAGGATAAACAGATATATAATCTCGTGTATAGTTTCCTTGTTTCTATATTTATATACGTACATATCATATACATATGTTTATCAACTGTATTTGGATGGACATTACCGTTACTCATCGTACTAAATACGACGTTACAGACGAGGGAATCCCATATACGATATCTGAAAATTTTCGCTAATTATGAGCTTTCAAATTTACCCTACCGATAAAGAAATTTCGCGATTTTAGTAAACTCAATTTTGCGTAAAAATAAATAATAAAAAAATGATTGAATGAAAGATCGAAGCAATAAATGTTGGTCTCATTATAGCCTTACAGAATATCTGTATGACGATGAGCAAAAGCTCCGAGGATACGACAGTCGAATTTTTGTTGCTTAAAATTGTAAAAAAATTAAATTTTACAAATCGTATATTTAAATTCTTTGACTGTCATCATCGGAGAGAGCAAGAAACCATAATTTTCTAATATTGTTTGCCTTCTGGAAACATCCTGGTATCCCCCAGGACTGCACATCGTTTAATTCGTCACACCGCAATGGCGAGGACATTTGATAGCCGGATGTTATAACCGACATGACACAAGTTAAAAAGCGATGCTTTTCCGGTGGATGCTATCTCAGTTTTCAACGATAATATGGATATATATATAACTTAGGGAATATCAGTGAGTCAAATCATTACGATTCTTGTTGAAAGCATATATATGTACATTTTGACACAAAAAGGTACTTAGAGTTGACAAGAATATTTCGCAGTTCTAAATCTTCGACCAATACGAAAATAAGCACATGCCCATACAATTGAGAGAAAAGTTTGATCAATTAATTAATTCATTCATTCATTCATTGTCTCTACAATAAAAATTATTCAGTTTTTAAAACCGTCACTTGTACAGCAAGATCTGTAGATATTTAATCTGCTTTGTTGCGGCAGCTGGGTTTTCCAATGCAATAACCTGCAGTGAGTCAGTTGGATCTATAGAGATAATACATGTGTAGATCTCGATGCAGATCCAAGTACGTTTCGCGATTATACACGAAAGATAATATTTTAAAAAAAGTTTTTTAAATTTCTCAAACAAGAGAAGAAAAAAAAAAAAAAATAACAAAAGGCCAAATTAATTATCTAACGCTGGAGATACGTATCGTCTGAAAATTTTCAATCGTTATAAAGTATACCTAACTCCTTTTTTTGTGTAGAAAAAAAAAAAGAAAAAATAAATTGGAGAGAGAGAGAAATGATCGAACAAAAAATTTCTTTTGATCTTTTTTTAATTTTTGGTATAAGGAATGAGATGAAATCTTATTGTTAGTATGGTCGCGACGCGACGACGTTTGGACTAGCCGGCGTCAGGAGCGAATGAGTGAGACTACGTCGCGACGTCGTCGGACGCATGACGCGTCGCGAGCGAGAGGAAGAGTAGTATACAGTATAGATGGCTATAAAGAAGCGAGAGAAGAATGGAGAATGGTGAAGAGTAGAATGAAAAGAGTGAAAACATTAAATTTTTCGCCCTCGCCTCGGGTCTTGCCTGGGCATGAATATTACATAGAATATTTGGCCCCTCTTATACCTCGTATACTAACGTCGAAAGCCGTTTGTATAGGAATGTCTCATTTGTCGCTATATAATATATGCAACTTCCGATTCTCGCTGGTCAACTCGGACGGCGTCCGTACCGTGTACCCCATACTTTTGTTGACCGTTATATCAGGAAAATGGAATAAGCCTTGACGAGATAGAAGATCTCATATGAACTGAATATGTATATATATATATATATATATATATATATATATATATATATATATATATATATATATAAACCTATATATACATATCACGGAGAGCTGAATAAAATTCAAAAACTACTCTCCATGACCGTATAACTTTCATTGCCCTAACAAAGTCCGATAGGCGCCAGCGGAACGTCTCGCTGTCTCCGCGACTCCTCGACTCCGAAATGCCAAGGTCTTATACAAGCTCGAAAATTTGATAAATTGATCACGAAAATTTTCTTCACTTTTTCCCGATAAACTAAATAAAAAATAAAAAATTGAAGTATAATATAGATTTTCAAATTTATATTCGCACGATTGAAATATACAATTTTTCACGCAGCATTCGGTTCCTCGAAAAGTCTGCAAGGTATGCAGCATGACCATCGGCTTAAAGACGCGTGATTTATCGGGCTAAAGGGTGCGATCGTCACGATTTGCATTCTTAACGCGAAATTGAACGTGCTAAAAAAAAAAAAAAAAAAAAATCTGTGTGTAGGTATTAAACACGCATTATCTTGCTACTGGACATGGGTCTCAGATGAGAATGTCAAAGAGATGTAAAGTGCCGCTCGTTCTTACTGCACGTTATTAGGTACTCGCATGTGTGCAATGTACGATAAATATTCTGTTCAACACGTAAGCAAAAAAAAGAAAAAAAATGAGAAGAACAAAAGCTCAAAAAATAAAACTAAAAAGAATCGGTCAATTATAATAAACATATAAATTTAGCCCCAGGGGTGGGAAAGGTATCCGAAAGCCACCAGACTCAGAAGAATAAAAAAAAAGCAGTCGAATTCTACGAAAATTTGCATTTACAACGACAAGGCTTAAGACCACCCGCCAATTTCATGTAAAACACTTCAGATTTCTTTTCTATTGTTTTAATTTTTTTTCATGGTTATTTTCGTTTTTTATTCTGGGGAAAAGTCGATCTATAAATTCGATTGTAGAGAAGCTATCGACGCAGCTTTTATTTCAAATACGAATAATTTTTGAAAAAAAATGAAATGACATGAAAATATGTCCTCGTCTATGATCCGGTGTCCGAAATTTTTTATCGATCTAAAAAGGTCATCAACTATAATAACAGAATATAAGTATTGTTGAACCCGTTCTAAAAAAGGTGTTACTTTTGACGTCGCGTGCACGGGCGCACCTATGATAATATCCGAGGAGGTTTCACGCATTACCCGTGCAAAACACGTATACATACCTATAGGTAATAATTATATGGGCATCGCCTAATTTGAGAACTGGCCAAGACCTCAAGACAATAGAGTTCCCCCGTCGATATAAGTCCTCAGTTTGGTTAGTCGCGAGTACGACGTCGAAGACGGTACATTATACTCGTATACCTACGTCAAACGAAAGCCTTATCCTTGACTTTGCGGTTAATCTTTGTCGTAGCTTACTTACGATTCGATTTTTTTTCTTCACTTATCGCTCGTTATTAAATAATAAAATGACCAGTCTCACACCACGTCTTAAGAGACGCAACAGACCAACGTTCTTAGACTTATCCGGGATATCAACGCGTGAGTAAATGCACGTCACATACTTTATCACATACTAATGCTTCGAAACAGATAAAAAAGAAAAAATCAAATCAAATTAATGTTAATATATTGAATTTCGGAATTTATTTTATTGAAATCGGCGGGCTTCATACCCTAATACCAGTCTCACCATCCGAAAATCTTAACACATATCGGTTCAAGCTATTCAGTAATTGGTTTTTCGGCAATTTTCCTTGAAAAATAATTTTCATTATTATTTAAGAAAAAAGTTTATTGGTGATTTTTACACGTAAATGTGTCGCGTTTGACTCGTTTTACTGTATAAATAATTACCTAAAAATTGAATGACCCAACGACACGCGTCAGAATCCTCGAAACTCTTTGAATTTTCATTTTCGTATATAGAAAGTAAAAAATATGAAATATTTGGATCATTTGCATAATGAAAAAAAAAAACCATTTCTGGTTAAATTTCCGAAAAATTTCAACGTCGTTTTCTCGAAATTATTCCGACAGAATGAATCTGAGTAGTGAAACAAAAAGAAATATATAAAGTTGAATAATAATAATAATAATATAAAAAAAAAATATGCGAGAGATAATATCAGCTGTCGTCCTGACGGAAGTTGGTAATCAGCATAAACCGGATGTGGAATAAATATCCAGAGCACATGCCGATAATCCGAGATTGAATAGGAATTAAGATCCTTGAAATTTATGGATTTAAAATCGCCCCTCTAGCTGTTCTCCATATTTCTCGAGATCATCGTACTCTACGATACCGCGTGTATTATAGTGCACGCAAGTGCACAGGGCAAGTTCTAGTGTAGAGCCACCAACTGTAAACCAGCTTAGTTTATTTACTTTAATGGTATAGAACAGTTTACTTACGCTTACTTAAGCCCGAAGAGCTGTATAGTAACCCTCGCCGCCCGGCACAACTTCGTCGCGTTATTTCTGGCCGTTAATTTACCGAAATTCCATGGGCGAGCTGGAAATCCGTTCGATATCATGTACAATGTATGTATATTACGTGTATGTTATATACGGTACATAAGTATATGCAATATCGTCCCCGACATGGAACAAAGCAACTCCTTTGTATGATCTCGATGGATAAAAAGAAAGAAAAAGGAAAATGCGGGGCGAGGGAGAGGGGGTAATAAAAAATTAACGAACTGTACATTAATTGGGGATATTGTTCAAGACCTGCAGATATAATATAATAAACGGTTCTTCGCGCATGAGGAACGACCTCGATTGAGTAAATATAATTATTACATGTATGTGTACCAACGCCCGGCGGAGATAAGAATACTACGATTCTATTCATGTATAAATTTATGTTAACTCTGATATATGTAGAATTATTATAATAAGATTCGATCGCGTAGAGTTGAGAGATGCGATGACCACCGCAGAGTTGATATACATATATAATATATGATATACCACTGAAGAGATCACGTGTTGAAAAATATCTTTAGTACCGATAACCAAGGGTGCAAAATATCAGCGATCTAAAAAAGAAAAAAAAATCGGCCAATGTTTAACGTGGATATTATAAAATAGGTTTCTTTTTTTTCTTCTTCTTCTTCTCAAATGAATAATTGCACTCGAGTTTAATTAGGTATTAACCCCGAATACTGAGTGGAATTAGGGAATTGCGGTTTTCGGTGTAAAAATTCATGTGTCACGAGCGAATAATGACTACAATTTTTATTTTTTTATTTTTTGGTATAAAAGAAGGGAAAAAATGAGAATAAAAATAATGAAAAATTTTTTTTTACCAAACGTCCCCCTGCAATTCCCGTGCGAATTGCGTGCTGCATATATACACCGTATATAGTTCCGCATTATTAAACCTGTTCTAATTACGTTCTATATTATTTACATATCGTTGATTACTTTATACGCGTCGACCGAGTTAAATATATTCTTTGTCTTTTCATATATGTATAATTGTTATAGTTTCACGATGTAAGAATGATCCGCTACGTTTCAAATTTTACTCGTAAAAAAATGAACAAAAATTATTTACTTCATTATACTTTATACTCGCCGATCCACCCACGCGAGTATATTCCTCCCGCATATATTATACCCAGGATGCAATAGCAATGAGAAAATGTAAACATAAATTATTATTCCGACAGGAGTTGGACTAATGCGGTGACAAAACATTGGCGAAATAATTCATCGATTATAAACCGCAGCCATGGGAATGAATTGGGACCGGAAATACCTGAAGCGTTCGAAATTCGTTTATGAAAATAAATTCGATATTGTTTTTTTTTTTTTGTTCAGATAATTAGTAGATCAGATTTTAATTATCTTATCAAATTTTGAGATTCATTTGTATCGTTACTCTTCGTGTGATAAAACGACCGCGAGGAAAAATGATAAATGTACGTACTGGCGATGATTGAGAATTAGTTGGTACCGGAAGTGGCTGGCTAACGTCTTGACCGAGTACTTACGTACATCATATACGTCAAACCAAAGTCCATTATTCAAATCCGTCAGTACAATCCGAGGTTTATAATTTTTTATTCTTCATTGTTCAACATCTTCGTTACTCATACTATATACATATACAAAATAATTATCGACGGTTATCAATGCGGTTAAAAGAAAAAAAAAGAACACCCAGTTATTTTCGGATCAAAAACTAATTTGCCTCGAAAACTTTGAGTGGAATGGGATTTTTTTTTTTTTTTTCGAATTTGGAAATCTCGCAATGTATCACACTCGAGTCTCCTAATGGAAGATTTGATTAGCACATAATCGCATAACTATTTATTAATAAAATCGATTTTCTGTTTTCCAAAAATCTAGGCACGCGAGTTATGGCTCCGAACGTAACGCCGATTACTGCAAACGTCGGGACGGACGACGTGTGTCTGGTTTACAGCAGGAAAAGCGAAGTTTCAGTACAATGGATCGAATACCTTGTCAACAGTTTTGCTCACATAAGTCAACAGCAGGGGCGCCCACCCTTCAAGTAAGTCGATAAAATGATAATGCATCTAAAGTTGAAATGATGATTTTTTTTTTTCTTTTTTAATTCTCTTTGGGGATGAGATAGAAGACTGAATTCTGACTTTCCATAAAAGAAAGTGCCAAAAGAAATTCATTAAGACCGGAATATTTTTTTTTCTTTATCCCTTCGATAGTGAATGAAAAGAAAAAAAAAAGAAATTTCAATTTCTCAATCAAGATGTTAGAAGTTCGAGCATTAATATACGTGAGCTATGCAAGCGGCAGTTTATTTTATCTTTTCTACTTGGCACGCAATTTCTACGCTTGGCACGCCCGCCACGCCGCGGTTAACTCGAAAGAATTTCTGCACGTTGAGCTGCAAGCTGACTCTCATATTTTTAGAAGGGTATGAATGAACGAGTGAATGAAGTTGAGATGGGACAGAGAAATAGAAAAAGGCGAGAGAGATGGAACGAGACAAAAATTAACCAACGTCATTTTGCACATAGCCCGCAGAACTGCAGCATATCCGAATATCACGCTTTCTAAAATTATCCCCTTGCCGAAGCGATCGTTTATGTTATTTATCTAAAAAATAGAAAAAATGAAGTTCCTTGAAACGTACAACCAAAAAAATGTGAAAATTAAAAAAGTAGTCGTGTAAAAATGAATATCCTCCTTCAGGGTCAACCATGTGATCATCGAAGAAACCAGGGTGCCGGAAGTAGAGGAAAAAATCGGTTTAGCTCGACTTCGGATAATCGTTATGTGTCCGAGCCTCTTAGAACACGTGATATTAAAACCCTCAAAAGCAGCTAACCTGTCAAGGCAACTTGCCTCGGAGAAGGTCCTGGCAATGATGCTCGGAGTCGACGAAGCGCACGTTACAGAAAACCACAAAGCAGCTCTAGTCTCCTACCCGCAATGGAAAAAATTTTTCGTCAAAGATAAGGACGAGAATTTTGTCGAGGATCTCATGGGGGCAGCGGTAGCAGTTCTCGGAACTTCTACACACCAAACCCTCAAGACAGACCAGACGTACTTCTCTGTACTACCGAAGAAGGTTAAAATGGTTAGTACCCTCATTCGTACTCTTCAATTCTAAAATTCTTCCGAATTTTCTCAGCCTCAATCCGTGAATTCGTATTCAGAAAATAGAGAGAAGAAATCAGAATCAGGAATTTAAATTTTTAGGAAAATCTTTCCTTCTCTGACTCCACAATGCACCGTCAGCCCAAATTGTTTATAATTAAACCTGTAAATTCTGATGGATCAAGTATAGAAGGACGCTTCCTTCTTGGGATACTGTAAATCAGTTCGCGTCTGAGTTAAGTGTTTGAAATTTTGTGCAGGGCCAAAGCAGGGTGATCGCCTTATTGAACGACGCTCTTCAGCCAGAGGACGTTGTTACCGTGGTGGTTGACAGATGCGGAGAAGCCATAGACGTATCGCATGTTAAAAAAAGAAATCCGTATACCCTCCAGTTCTCGATACCAGACAGATGCCTCGAAGTTTCCATGCTCGTTGGTGTTAGAATTTCAAAAAACGGTGAAGCCCTCGGCGTGCGGCAGGTCAAATGCGAAAGTCGTCTCAGAGAGCTGGATCAAATTTTGAGAGCCAATGACAACCCCTTGGAATTCATGTGTCAGGTAAGTTATCGAAAATTGTATGACTCAATTTTTTCTTTTGTTTTTTTTCCATCATCGTTACATCGCGATTTTTCCCCAGACTCTTGGATTCAGTTCCGGAGATCGGGAGCAACTGGACAACTGGATGGTTCACGCTTTCCAAAGGAACTTACCACCTCACTTTAATCTTCTCTCAGCTCCCTCTGGAACAGTGCCAGCTAACAAAAACCACACTAGTAAGTTAACTCATTTGATGAAAATTGAATAATCAGAAACTGTAATATACCATCAAGTATTTTCTCATACTCACGTACATGTCTGGTCGGAATCTTCGTAGGACGTATAGTCGGTAAGGAATTATTTCAGGACCTGTTTCTAATCGTTTAAAAATTTCCACTTCATCATCCAACGTGTTTTTTTTTTTCAACGAACGTTCTTTCGAGTGAGAAATAAGGTTTTTTTCTGATTCATTGGATGGTTCATCCAACTCCTTCCTGCTCTAAAAATAAACGACTCATCAATTTCCCGATCGGGTTTGGGTTCCGATTTATTGAAAAACTACCTTTTCTCTAGGTCCCGAGGAAAGCCCAACCCTTCTCCACTTCGCGGCACGTTTTGGCCTGGAAAAATTGGCTTGGCAATTGCTCGAGTGTCCGGGTGGCGATTTAGCCTGCGATCTTAAGAACGTTGCTGAACTGACACCGGCTGATCTCGCTGAACAAGCGGGACACACGAAATTGGCTCATGTTCTTCGTGGCTACATGGTATGCTGACTCTATTTCTAATGTAACATAATAATATTCTTCGGTGTAGGGATAGAAAAAACCAAAATCAAATGAAAAAAGAAAAAAGAAAAACAAAATTCAAGCTAACGACACACTAATTAAATACCTTCTCCTTATTCATTGCATGTTTCGGACATCACGCCATCTCTTCATCCGCTTCATACATCTCGCAGCAAATGAACGAGTTCACTAACATGTACACTTACCTCAAAGTAATGAGCGAATCGACGTCGACACCGACACCAGGTAATCTTTTATTAACGAATCGTTAATTTTTCCTCTACATTTTCTCATCGTTTATCATCAATTTCGTGATATCATATTCAATCGATGAAGAACTGCAGACGATATGTCATCATCTCGTTATTAATTACTCTCAGGAAACCGCACCCCGGTTCAGGAAAATAGGGGAGAATACTGCGAACCTAAACTGTTAACTGACACATACATGGTGCCTCCGGCAGCAAGACCACTGCCAAACTTTCCCGTTAAACCTACGCCTGTTTCGACGGACAATGACATGGGGGATTACGCGATTGCTCCAACACCTACTCCAATATCAGTCGTTCCACAATCGACAAACACATTCGCGAATGGTCTCGAACTTCCGCTTCAAGGGTACATGGAAATGCATCCGGCTGGTGAGTCGAGGGAGAAAATTTGATAGAAAATGCGTGTCGGTTCAGGGTTTTTCTAAATAATTTTTTTCTGTGTTCTTTTGCGATTTGCAGCCTTGAAGACGCCAGTCACACCAACCCTTCCTCGGTTTAGTTTATCGCGAAATGAGACATTGGCTGTCGAACAAAATCGCGAGGAATCGACACCCGTGACAATCTCATCAATGAAATTGAACCCCGGAAAATCTCGGGAATACGCAGGACCGCAGGACGAGCTTCTCGAGATAATTCACGACTTTAAAAACAACGTGTTCACGATAACTGAAGTTGAGAAGCTCGTCGAGACTTGGAAGAATCGTAACGACGTTCAGCAAAACTTGAAGGATAAACAAAGGCAGTTGATGGCAATGCGGGACGAGTATGAAAGGATACAAAAAATCATGAAGGAGGACATGAAAAGACCCACCCCTTTTGACAGGGTGCGAAAATTCTTCAGCATAGGAAAGAAAGGTGAGATTTCTTCGGGATTAAATTATTCAGAATCCAAAATTTAACGGATAAATTTATTTTTTTCCTTTACTCAGATTCTAAGGACACCTCAAACCCAACAGACGAACCACCGGCACCAAATAAACTCGATGTAAATACTTCCCATCGACCAGTCAGCAGTCTAAGTCTTCACAGCGTTTCGAGTGAGTATAAAATCCGATAATATTACAAAATTTTCCGCTTCAAATCCTTCGATTTTGGATTCGATTAACTAATCTTCTTTTTTCATTTCAGGCTCATCTTCATCAGGACGTATGAGTATGGTTAGCGAATGTAGTGGCATGAGTCTCGGAGATAGCGGGACTCATTCGGACCCAGATGACCGAAAGGTGAGTGCGAATTACGAGTTACACTTATCTGTAATTTTTCATCTCATTTTCATACAATTTGAATGGAATTTCTACGCACATTCAATCGTGGGTTAATTTTTTGTTCAAATATTTCAACAGCGCGTAAGCACAGACAAAGAAGATGCTTTGTACTACGAAGTTCCTCCGACACCACGGCCATTTCCGGGGAGGTATTCCCCAGGTCATTACAACGGAACACCGAATAACCCAAACGCTACAAACACCCTTAACAGAAGACCACCTCAACCAGTTCCAAGACCGGCAGAGGACGATATCTACTACATATCATTCCCTCCGTCCGGATTACCGGTTCACCGTAAGTGTCTTATCAAATGTTTGTAACAGATTAAAGAATACTGAGGAATTTTCTTTTTAAACATTAATTTTCTGCCCTTCAGCCCTCAAAACAAACAGACCAATTGAAGAACCACAAACTCCAAGTTCGCCGGCCGAGGAGCCCGAATATCTTGATCTAGAAATGCAGGGTGGAGATGGAGATAGAGATGGTAATTCAAATGAGGAATCGGTTTATGGAAACACAGGGCCACTTCCACCTCCACCTCCACCAGGTCTAAGTCTCATTCCGAAGCAGTACATGGATAGTTTGCTGAGTGAATTATCGATGCAGAGACAGTTTAATCGGGAATCATCAGCTTCTGGCCAAATGGAAACAGGGGTTGGATCAGAGGAGATGATGCAGTCACAGGGTGGCGAGGAATACGTTGAGTCTGACGTTATTACGGAGGCTTTGGCTGGGGAAAATGAAATTTCGGACACATCTGAACTACCGGAGTATGTTAACTTTGGGGCAATAATTCCGCCCAGTTTACCACCGCAGGTGAAAAGATTACCAGCACCACCTGTACCGCCACGAAACAAGAGGTGAGTTCGAAAGCTTTTTTGATATACCAGGATCAAAAATGGGGGAAGAAATTGAATGAAAAAATAGGATTGAAGGATTTTTTTTGTAATTTGAAATAATTTTTATAATGTTTTTTCATTCTTGTTCGTTGTTTCTCGTTTATATAGTTATGCAAATTATATAGAACATAGATTGAGACCATTTCCGGACAATGGTCCGCGTAAGCCAAATTACTCTTTTAAAAGAAAAAAAAAAACGGACTTAAAAATTTATTTTGAGTGCAAAAATGAGACGAAAAATTCTTGTCTCTTCAAGAGCGGCTGATGTGTAACGAACTATCAGTAGATCGAAACATTTGGAAGCCCTTTTTTCTATAAAACATCAGTATTGACCAAAAATACGAACGTTTTAAAAAATATGACAAGAAAAGTAGCAGTTCATTTAAACACAATTTTATTCCTCATTACATGGTGTTGCAAAAGTAACAAAAATGTATTTATTACAAACAAAAATCGTAAGATCAAGTAGATGTATTTGCAATTAAATTTTTTTCTTTAAATTTATCAACCTCTCTGCATAAATTTTTCTTAAACGACTATCGCTAAAATGAACAATCGTTTTTTTCTCAAATTCTTGAAATTTTATTGCCCAGTCTTTGTTCTGACAATAGCCGCAATTAACTTACTTATACAATTCAGTAATTAACTGCCGATTGATTATTTTATTAAGAAAAAAAGAAAAGAAAAAAAATCAGTAGCCTTAATTAGTGCAACAACACCAATACGCCCAGGTGAATCCGTCATGAATGAACGTGTCATTTAAATCTCGATTTGGTCCGTACTCGAAGAATTTGCCATATTTAGCTAACATTGATTAGACACGGTTGTTTCCGTTCAGCGAATTTGTTGTCTCATTGACTGCAGGCTGATCTTAATTGTAGCCTTTTTGCACCCGAATAGAGAATTATAAATTCTAAGAAATGTTTTCAGATAATCATGAACGGGAAATATCTACTATTATTTATAATAGTGATCGTATAATTATCGTCAGACATAATTAGTCCCAATATGGATTTTTTTTTTTTTTTTCTTATCATCGAAAGATCATTCCGTTGTATTCTCACGTCGAAATTTCAAAACGAATGAATTTAAACTGGGGATTAATTTTACTGTTTCAGTGTTCGTTAGGAAGAAAATATAAAAAAGCGATTCGCGAAGGCATCTGATCATCAGTTATCACTGTAAATATTATAATTAATTGTTTAAGGTTATTTATATATACAATACAATATAGTATATAATATGTAGTGTATAATTAGGTACAGAGTTAATGATTTTTATAAATAATTAATATACTGATGTGTAGTTTCGGTTTAATATTAATTATTCATATATACTTGATTCACGTTTCTCGTGAATTAATTAATTCTTGAGAAAATTAACTCTTTATCATTTTACAACGTATTATAGTGTGTATGTAGGTATACATGCTCACGTGTATAACCAGACGTCCTACTTGATAATAATTTCGATACCGATAAGATATATACATATATATAAGTAGTCGTAATATAATAAAGGAGGAAAACCATAAACTGCACGTTTATGTAGAATTTAATTAATTCGCGTATCTTTTGGACTGTTACATCATACTTCTGTAATTAATTATACAACTAATAAACTGAACAGAAGAACAAAAAAGTAGCTTCATCAAGTATATTGCACATATTATATAGGATAGTTCTATGTAAGCGGAAGTTCTATAAACGATCATTTTTATATCTATTAAGTCAATTTCATTTCGATTCGATTCGATCTTTTATCGGTTAGTAAAGAAATCGGTTATTCGCCAATATAGTATTAAAATAATATTCGATTTGCATTCTATTAGGATATTCAGATATATCCAATAAATATATATCCACTTTATTATTATACATATTATATATATGTTACTTTCAGTGGCGTAATTTTAAATAAAAATAAAATTTACTCATTCGGAGAGAAACGTGCGAGTGAATTTCATAAATTTATAAAACAGCTGTTCCATTGAATTCGGTAATTTTGAAACGAAAATGAATCACGTGAAAATGTCATAAGCCTGTGCGACGACACTGCCAATGAAAATTTGTATTAAAATATATATATATAATCAACGCCACTGATTGATTTTAATGTAAAAATTATTTAACGACTATATAAGTAAACTTGATAGACTGTATATTACCAAAATCTTTGGACTTGTCCAAATGGAAAAATACAATGCTAGTGAGCACCAAATCAAACCCTTTTATTGACTCTTGGCATATATATATATATATAAATAAATTTGCCATATATATTGTAAATAAATTTTAAGCCTTTAGGATATATAAAAATTTTATACTTTATTGATTGATTCGTTAATAATTATACTGTACGACTAACCGTGAGTATATATCATTATAATTTTTAAACTATATATATATATATGCGACTTAGTTTTATCTACTTATATAAAAATATTCAAAAATTACGTACCGTATTCAGTGGCTAAAATAATTATTAATGTATAGTAGTATAATTACGTGATAAAATTCTCAAATATTATACATACTACGACGTATTATTTTATAACCAGATATTATATACCTGTATAAATTTATCTGCACGCATAGATGATACTATATCTTTCGCAAATTAATATCTCGGTTTATATGACAATAATTAATTGAATGAAAAGGATTTTTTGTTGGTACCTTTACATACGTGCTGACTGATTTATGCTATTCATTATCTACTCAAATAATTATGTATGTATACTATAATATGTATTTCTTTTTTTTTTCATATATTTTATTATTCGTAACATTTGGAACAATTGCCATGTAATATATAAATGTTTCGCGAAGCCAATGTGCCTACAGTAGAAAAAAAAATTTTAAATTTAATCAATTAAAATTTATTAGTTAACGAATCGTCATCGAACTGTTGCGTCGTTAATGAAAAAAAAAATTATTTCTATTTATCATTTATAGTTTAAATACGCGCATGTTGTATTAGTTCAATATAAAACCTATACCTACACACCTATTAATACACGTTTACAGGATTATTATTATTATTATTATTTTTATGTATTTATAAAATAATAAGGCATTACTGTAAATGTATAGTTATAATATTCGTGCCTATATTTAATAGTACCAACAATGCATTTATACCGCTTAAACTGATAATCGTTAACAATTACACGATTGTAGCTATTTTTCAATTTAAGAATAATAAAATTAAAAAAAAAAAAAAAAAAAAAAAAAAAACCTCTTAATTATTATATGTATAATTATAATATGTTATATGCAAAATATTAAGATATATTTATTTTATACTCTAATTCCAACTACCCAATATACAAATCTAAAAACTGAATCTTATAAAGTTTCAGACTTGAGCTTATATCATTATTATTTGTTCGTAAATTCCAGTTTCAGAATTTCAACTATCATGTTTGAATGTCAAGGTCTTTGATTGCTTTATACAATCTGCCAAAAACAACCAAAAATTGTATAATTAATGATCGTCATCAGTTTAGCTAAACTTCTAGAAAAAGGTATGTTTTATACGTGCTTTGTGTACAAGCATTATTTTTAAATATTTTATATTTAAATAATATACGGGGTGTCCCATTTTAAACAATCCAGCTGAATATATCGAAAATTATTTCATTGGTTGTAGAAAAAAATGCTTTAGACAACATTTGCTGGGTTTCGAGGGGGACAGATACTGGTGATGTTGGTCTTTCTGTGAGTGGAGGCGCCAAGTGGGTACGAAGGTCAAGTTCGTTTTTTTTTTTTTTTTTAATGGAAACCTATATTTTTTATTAAGTAATTTTATTCTACTTGAAAAATCTGCAGCCATTACTTTCCGGGATATCCAGCTGGATAATTGTTTAAAATAAGACACCTTGTATAGGATGCAAATATTTTTTATTCGATAGAGTAGGATCAGACTGCAGACTATCTCGCTCACTGCAATTCAAGTGAATGAAACCGGATTTGTAAAGATTGAGGATTAGAACGAATAAGGAATTATAATCGATTGACGTCAAGGAACAAGATGAACCTTCTTTCAACGAGATGAGTAATTTCTGATTCATTCGTAAAACCCGAGAACGTATACTTCATATCTTAAAAATTTTTTTCTAGCTAGATAAAAGAATGAATATTAAAAAAAAAAAAAATGAAATAAAATCAGGAATTCTTGCTATTCATAGCATATCCCGATGTTATACTCTGTCCACAATGATTAGTAATGCGGTTATATCAATGCTTCGAGGAGATTTTTTAAAATCGGGGAAACACCACGTTACCAAATTCTATTCATTCGTCTAAGACCTTGACCTGGAACTAAAAATGCAACCGGTACCTCCAGGAACAAATTATACATTTACGAACTCCTTCGGATGCTATATGTATGATCGAGAAAAAATTCAAGGATACGTCGAGTCCTCGATGGAGTAAAATTGTACATTATACATACGTAGCCGTATATAGTGTAAATATCAATGAAATTGGAAATTATTCACGTACTGAAAAAAAAAAAAAAAGAATTTACGCAGTGGTAACCAAACTGTTCACAAAATTATCCGGTTCTGTAGTAAATCCTTATCTAGATGAATGAAATGAAATATCTGACTATTAACAGGCATAAATTTAATTTCTAATTTTATAATAATGACACACGAACAACTTCGCCGAAGTATAGATTAATTCGTATACCTATAATTGCATCATAATTCGTTAATGGCAAATATCCTTGAGGTACTAAGGTATATATGATGAAAGTACAATAAATGAATGAAATTATTTATGATCGAGAGAAATGTTTGTATGTATACCTATATGTATGTACATATTAAGAAGGCGAGAACTTTGCAGTGTGACCAAGACACGATTAACGTAGAGTTTTCCCGGAAACCTTTAACTCGGTACCGAAAACCACGTCCTTCCTTTGGCGCCGTTATTACCACAATTCGTCGTAATAATTGCCTGGTCTTTTGCGGTTTTCCATCCGATATTATATGGACGTTATATGTTCCAAACACATATGGGTTTGTCGTTAATGACGGTTAAGGTAGGGATTTGACCGACAAATAAAGACTTTACGCCTCTATATATACGGAAGGTCGCACTGTTCTTTACGTCTATACACGTTTTAATCGCAGACTCGCCAGGTTCTCCATCCGGAGATTGCCACCTTGCTGAAAGATACACGCTGTAACTGTCTGGGAATCCTGCGACTTTGTTAATCTTCAAATATACAGGTAATTCTTCAAGTTTAATCACAAACAATTAATTCATGCACATGATAATGTCAAATTTTTGAAATTAGCTCCACAGATGTTCGTATAAATACGAATATCGTAAAGAACAAAAAAGTTATCACCTTCGATCGTTGAAAAATGCTCTCAAATATATTTCGTACGAATATTTCTCTTCTTCTTTTTTTTTTTTTTTTGATTTTTTTTCTCTTCAGTTGGATATTCGTGAAGGAATTGATTCGATAAAAATTCTCAACTCGGTTGAAGAATCAGCAAAACGAGATGATATCGGTATTCAAAATTCTAATCAAAGACATATCATGTATATTCTTAGAGAATTATTGGATTAATTTTTCAACAGTTTATTTAATTGTTCATCAAGCACTGCTTGAGATATTTAATTCTTTCATAAATGATAAAAATTTATCTACTTTTCGTGGTTGAGAAATTAACCAAGCGATTGTATCAGCAGCGCAATTTCCAGGTTCAGAAATCTTAATCCTATAATTAAATCATATTTTTAATTGGATCATTTCACGAATATCGAGTAAATTGAATAGATCGTTCTTCATGGTGAAATCGAAATAAATATAGGTATTTGAGAGAATTGCTATTTCGTAATGATCGATCAAATGACTCGTTAGCAAAACAGAAAAACTAGTTATTCAAGGACGTGATATAGAGGATTTCAGTTGATTCATATCAAACACAAAAATCTTCAGAACGTCTCGTCTTCGCATATTTTATATATCTGTTTGGTAAATCTTCGTTTCTTTTTTCTCTTATATACTTATACGAATTATTTGTAGAAGCCAGAAAATTCATTTTATATAGAAATATGTAATCTCCCTGCGTCAAGTATTTCTCATTTTATTTAAACAAATTTCCATTCAATTTTCCGAGACCAATATGTCTATTCAATTATCAAATCGCTGTATTAATCAGGAAAATTTTTACATAATTAAATAAATTCATCTGATCTTTGATTTCAAATTTATAATCACACCTGATAAATAATTTCTTCGCTGAAAAATCTACGGACTTTCTCAGCGTGGTAAAAAAAAAACAAAAAAAAAAATGTATTCAGATGAGATTAAAA
Source organism: Macrophya alboannulata (assembly GCA_949628255.1). NCBI lineage: Eukaryota > Metazoa > Arthropoda > Insecta > Hymenoptera > Tenthredinidae > Macrophya > Macrophya alboannulata. The sequence goes on along the minus strand of OX451210.1, from coordinate 14,204,528 downwards.
AAATGGACCGACAAGAAGAATTTAAATTCTTTCTTCTTTTTTGTTTCCCTCTAAGTTGTATCTCAATTTTTTTTTCTTTAATTCATTTTCCTTTTTTCAGAGATTCGAAAATCGTAATTATGGCTGTAAAATATGATACCAAGTCGTTAATAGCCACTATCGTTGCAACTGCGGTTCTTTTTATAACAATCTCCTCAACGACCGCACAAGTACTCGACAATTATTACGCAGAAAAACCAGGCTCGTGCGCGCCCCCACTTCCGGTACAAATATGCAGTCAGACTTGCTACATAGACGGGCAATGTCAAGGAATCGGAAAGTGTTGCCCTACCAGTTGCGGTGGGACAATCTGTGCCAGACCGGTCACAATGAGAAGACCTACTCCAGTTTGTGAGTAAAAAATTTTCAAATCTGCTCGTCTATTCGATGCAATAATTAATGATGATTGAATATCAAACGGGGCAAAGAATTTTTTTTTTTTTCAAATTATATTTGTCTAAATTTTTGTCAAAATATTCATTTTTAATTTCAATTTTACAGTGAAACCCGGATCTTGTCCGGTTATTCCAACTGGAAGATGGGTCTGTACACCAACCTGTTCAACTGACGGTGATTGTCCAGGAGTTCGTAAATGTTGTAAGAATCGATGCGGTGCTATGGCTTGTCAAAAACCGGAAACAGAACCAGAAGCACCCGCAGATCCGTACGAGATGAATCCAGATGATCAACCAGCTCCCAATCCATACCTGGTCTACATGCACTGATCATGAATCTGTATAACCGTGAATCGAGAAAGAAAGGAGAACTTTGGACATTTTTGAAAATTTTAAACTCGTCGAGCCATATAACCTTTTCACAAATTTGAACAAATTTTGACAAAACACACGAAAATTTGTGCCTGTTTTTTTTTTTTCTTTTGTTATTTTTCGAGTCCGTTTTTGTATGCTTTCTATCTTTTCACGATATATGTAATACAAACTCGTTCATTATCCTAGTCATCGTTAATTTTTAATTAATCGTAATTATATATTAATTTATATATCTTAATTGTACGCAAATGGTTATCGAATTTAAATTATCTATAATATATATCATAATGATTACGTTTAGATGTGACGTGATCAATTAATTTTGAATATATTTTTTACTATAAACTATACATAATATATATTATTATATATTATGCAGTCATCGTGGATCGAAATTTATTATGCATACATCGCATCTTCGTAACTAAATACCAAAATATATAAGTAATATTAGATAAAACGCCGAAATCCAGGCGAGGCTAACTGTCATTATACATGTGTAATTGTCAAGTATCGTGCAAATATTTAATTACTGCAGTCATAGTCTTCAAAGTCCAAGTAAGAAAATAATAACGTCTATGTAATCCTAAAGCTGCAGTATATATGCATTTTAGTCACGATTTAATTAGTTCATTGTAAATTCATATCTCATATAGTTACACTATAGTAATACGACACACATGGATCAGACTTAATCAAACATTGTTCGAATTTTGGTTAATTTTAGTTTATCTCTGTATGTTATTTCGATAAGATTTTCCTCATGTTTCTCCTTATCTCTACTTATACATATTATTATACCGACAATTTGTTCGTCGCGATCCATAGTACATCACCTAATTGTAAATATATAATTAGTGAGTAAGAGGAAATATTGAACTATAATAGCTGTTCAATTTAATACGGAATTTTTCGCTCTCGAGATTTTGAATTACAATCATTTTTGCATTCTCACTATATTTACAATATTTATTATCTTCAGGTATCAATATAATTTATAACGTTAGATTAGTTTATAATAAATTTGGACAATATTGTACAACGATTTTATACCTTTGTGTAAAAATACGAGATAAATTAGTCCGTAAAATTTATCATCTCTCATATATTGAATGGTATAATAATACTGTAACATTCCTGGTTCATGTATGAATAAAGAGGCACACCTCATATGTGTTTTTACAGTTCGTTATACCTATTCCAAATTTAACCGATTTATCGATAAAATTAAGTTCCATCAATTACGTGGATCGTTTTATAACTAAATTTACATGTCTGCAGGTGAATATATTATCCATATGTCACGCCTTCAGTGCATAAACCTGTTCAAGTTAATTAATTCTTTCCCAGAAATCGGAGAAATCCTCTTTACAAACGAGGAAAATAGCATCTTGCAGTTATAGGCACTACCTATTCAAGTTTTGTTCTTCAAGTTTTTGCCTATATTCATTTTTTAGCTATAAACTAATGAAATTTTTCGACTCATCTAGATTGTAGTCTGAGATTATTGATTGTGGAACCGATATAATAGTATCTTGGAGAATGTGTCATTTCACGCACTGCAGTTACACAAACGGTAAATACCGTCCGGGGATTTTTCTGACACTGCACTGACTCTGTTGCAATTATTTATACATCGGAAGATATTTTCCTGCAACGATTAGTAATCAATGTGACGAAATTAAGCGTGGACTAGGTATGTATGTACAAACAGTTCAATTCTTCGAATATCTTAAGACATAATAAAATTTAGTAGAAACTGTTTAATTTCTTATATGCACAGATATTGGTAGGATAAGTAATTAAGTGGTAAGAGGAAGGAGAAGGTCATATTTCGTTTGTGACGCGATATAAGCCAGATGTAGCATATACCTACATAACAGAATTAAAAATGGTGTCTCATCAATTTTGAAAAATCTTTAGAGAAACAAAAATTATTCAAATTTGTGCAACCAGTGGAGATAACAGTTTCTCGACTCCCTGCTGTAGGAAAAAAAAAAAGAAAAGTTATTATAATCTGCACCTCGAAAATAAAAAGTTCACTTTTTACCATTTTCATTTAATTTTAATATCGTACATCTCTGTTATACATAATTCGTTATCTGAATATAACCGCATCTCAAGCCGGTTGATAATTGGCGGATAAAAAATTTATATACATATGCCTCACTGCAGTGAGCCGAAGATTTTCTAAGCGACCTTCTTCGCGGAGGTTGATAATATAAACCAAAAAATATGCAGATAATATGAAGTATATGAATATGCAGAAGTGAAGAATTTTCACCATAGCAAAACAAATTTTCATGCTCTAAATTTAGAAGTTATCGCAGCTTTAATGTATATTGCAATTTGCAATTACCCCACGTTCAATTAGCGTTAAATGAATAGTACAGCTTGCAGCAGAAACTACATACAAGACTTGGTAACTGTTGGGATTGCGGTTCTGCGAAAATAAGGAAACAGTACAGTTATTATACTCGTATACTATTCATATAGGTATAGTAAAAGAAATCCTCGTGATATTTCAATCCCATTTTCCTTTAACTTTAAACAGACATTTATCTTTTGGTGGGGATGTATATAAGACGTTCGATTCCTTTGCTTATTTGCTGTCAGTTCATTGGAAAGGTTTGACCTGTGTGTCTCGTGTGATTCTTTCGAAACTAATTCATAACCATGGGTACGTAACCTGCAGGTAGCATAAATTAATTATAATCAATAACGTAGGAGTGATTTGATTAATCGTTATTGATATAAAATGAATTGAATCGTTATCGTACATCGTGATTGGTATATAAAATTATTTCCATACGGTAAATAATTAATTGCTTTTCAATTGTATCATATTTAATTATCATTTTCCTTATCATTCAATGATAGATATACCACATTCACACAAACATTTTTGAAATCAGTTTTGAGATCTTTTTTTTTCCAACTCATTGGTAGTCGTGTATAAAAGAATCGTACTTGCGAAATGGCTAATAATAGCTGTGCAGTACGGAGAACATGATTGTTCCAAGTAGGATATACATATACCCGATCGTAACCTTGATGCAACGATTCACTGCAATCAAGATTCTCGACCACAACTCGCCTAAGAATAGAATAATAAAACGTAAGGGAAAAAAATAGTAGTAGCAAAACTGAACGATGATCCAGAACTGAAAATATTGGCAATAGCTAATGACAATCATAATTTTAGACTTTTGGATTATTATATAAAACGAAGAAGTATAAAAACTGTTCATTTTATGTAGCTAAAGCAGCTGTACTGCTGATCGCTGCGATGCTGGTCGTCTGTTGTACGGCACAACTATCTTGTAAGTACGAAAAATAATCATTTTTTAGTCGTCTATCTTGAATTAAAATTTTTTTTTTTAATAATAATAATGAAGCACGTCAGGTTATTAGCATATGCCATGTTATAAGAGCACTGTAAAATCATTATAAACCGGTTAAGAAACGATGAAATAAAAAGTAAGCTCCCCACCTTCGAACATTTGTATCGTATCTTGCAAAGCAATTGAAATTAGCCCGAAGCATTTGTGAAATAATTGTCGTAGAAGCCATGGATACATGTATAATATACGTTTGAACTTTAAACCAGCTTTGAAAGCAAGCAATTTATCTTTCATTACGTCGTCAGTACATACACTTACGGTGTACTATGAATTTACAATAGAAGCCAAAGTATAAGCTGCTCTGTACATGCATACTATATATTTATTCGTCGTCAATTTTACCAAAATGTTCTTGAATGTAAAAGTGGAATCTAAATAAAATAATCAAATGGTACAATTTTGATTATCATTGATTATTTCTTTCAGTTTAATTATAATACCAAATCTTATGTAAGGATAAATCGTTGAATTCGTTTCAGTTTACCTACTGGTTTAATTTGAGCTGATACCGATTATCAACGGCTGTGCGCTCGCAGATGATGTTAATCAATAGTTACACTTGACGTCTTTTTTTTTTTTTTATTATAGCCAAAGGTGGGAACTGTCCGCTACCAAACACTGTTCGCACATGCATGCCGAGCTGCGTTACCGACTTTCAATGTGGTTTCAACAGTAAATGTTGCCCAAACAAATGCGGCACTAAATCGTGCGCAACGCCTAGTGCTGTGAGCACCGGATATGATAAAGGATCCAGAGGTAATTAGGATTTGTCAAAAAAAAAAAAAAAAAAAAATCGAGATACACGCGGTATCGGTAAAATGACGTATTCATTAATCGAAATACTGTCACTAAAATTCTGGGTAATTCCAGATGACGGTGTTTATTGTGCTGGAGTAAAATGCCGACGTTATGAAAAATGCGAATTGGATCGTGCAACGAAACGTCAAAAGTGTGTCCGCACTTAAAGATCCTAAAAATCCCGAAATCAGCGAAGCTAGTCATGCTTTCATGAACAATGGAATATCTAATGGCTGTAATCAAAATCCTCGCTTCAATTACTCTAGTACTAAACATAAAAATAATATAAAGCGATTCGTGGGTACTTATATACTTTATTTTATTTTTTTTTGGTATTCGCTATTATAGGTACATATGCTGTATGATATGCTGTATAGTCTGTATAGTCTATTCGCTCGTTACATTATATCGTACATTATTTGTATACTACTAGCTTACTCTAATGCATATTATTAAAATACAATAATTGAACTGATAGCAGAAAATCTGTCGCGAACTAGACATGTATACACTCCCCGATGAAAAATATTCCTCTTGTTGCGATTTTCTTTACTGATTGATACTGATATTATACACTCGTCCTTCTGTTATAATTAAATGAATTTCCATCAGAATCCAAACATCTCTGTCCAGCCGAAGTTCTGTTCCAATTGCAATTAACGTATAATGTATATTGAACTCGGTCTTTGTAAATGTAAAATTAGTTATGTATGAGCCAGTATACATATATTATATAAATTGTACGTAACTTTGACAATTAGTAATATTGTATCGATGCTGCATGAATAAATTGCCACATTTGCCAATGATCAATTGTTTCGTTACTCTCCCCTTTCCCTACCCTACAACTATTTATTTCAGATCAACCGCGATTGGTAAAAAGCATGATACCTCCAAAATCTGTGACCACCTCTTCGGGTGAGATGTTCCCCTGATACCAGAAGAATTTTTCGACTTGAAATTTCTGTAAGACATTTCCGTAAGGCGTTTCCAAACTCACCCAGGTGAGTTTGGAAACACACCTCCTCGGCTCAGATGTTCTCCTGATACCAGGAACAATTTTTCGACGCTTACAGGAAACGCCTTACAGAAATTTCAAGTCGA
>OX451210.1:13995129-14198213 GCA_949628255.1 Macrophya alboannulata | reverse complement strand
GGTGTGCTGATATTCCTGAGTAGCTGAAAATGCATCAATTCACAACTTGAAATTAGAAACTTCAATTCTGGCATTCGGGTTGCATGTGAATAGGCGTACAGATAGTGTTATCACACCCGAGGCTGCCACTGTCAGTTCGCCTTATTGTATGCAACCTGCACGTCATTCTTGTAATATCTACCCTGAGATTGCATATAATGAAAAGTGTCGCCATCTGTGCTATAAGAATCAATCTCCAAATGCACCTCCCACCTTGTGATTATCATATTATCCAAGTTGTCTATCGTGGTTATAGGTTATATAGCACTAGGCTTCTGATATATCTAGTATTTAATTTACACAATATTTCTGTCATTTACAATTTCGAACAAACCATACCTCCGGCAAAAAAGTGACGAGTACAAACCGTCGCTGAACAAGCTGATTGATTAATTATTATAACGAAAAAATAAAAAAAAAAAAACTGTTTAATAGTTAGGTTAATAAAGTCGACAAAATCTATTGATCAAGCGTTTAAAAGTTCTTCGCGCTTACGCTTAAAATCTTATAAAAATACACAAAAAATAAAAACCAAAAAAACTCGTGTTCTCATATAAAACGAAAATATTTTTCACTATGAATCTAAACCCTGCAATATTCACTTATTCATTTACGTAACTAACTCGAAACACAACAGAATTATTTTAAAACTCTCGGTGGTTTTAAAACTCTCGGTTGAATTTATAATCGAATAGATACTCTCTCTTATAATGGCTTTAGAATTTTTAATGAATAGAATAAAGGCTCTGTTCCTAATAATATTGGGTGTATTAAGACGAGCCATGTGTTGCTTTAGAAGACGACGGAGGTCTTCCTGCGAATCTATTCCACTTTCTGCTATCGGTGTTGTACCAAACAATGTGAACAATCATATGGTAAGAATGAGATACTAAGAGAAGAGAGAAATGGTAACAAAAAATAATGGGGAATAATTCTAGGAAACAGTGAAAATTTTTGTATCTATTTATTCATTTATAGGAATTGGAACAATGGACACAGTGGGAAGAGAATCCAGTCGTAGTTGTGCCTGATAAACCTGAAAACATTGTTCAAGCTAAGATAGACCAGTACAGACAGCAAGTTGCCAAGACTTCAGAGCCACAAGACGAAGAAATGCAGCCAGATTTTTTCGAAGTATAAATATTATGTGATTCAATGATGAGAGAATGACCAACACTTGGACCTTGAGAAATGGAAAAATTATCCAAAAGAATATTAACTTGCTTTGGAAGAAAAAAGATTGATTTTTTTTTTGTTTCCATGGTATCTTAAATTCTGTTTTTCTTTTCAAGGATATGACCCCGAGAATAACTAGACAAACGAAAATTCTCATAAGAGGTAAACCGAAGGAAGAAGCAAACTGGAATGCATCAAAGTTTGCCGTTCTTACAGACCCTGTACCCACCGTAAGTCTGTTGTTATACAGACTTTTCATTCGCATCTTATACAATATAAAAAAAGATCTGAATATGTTATTCATTCTCGAAATTTGTTAAACACTCAAACTTTCAGCCTTTAGTTAATTTCTTGGAGTGTTAATACTTGAACGGTCCTCTAAAAAATTTAATAATTTGTAGAAGGAGCTTGGAGAATGGGAAGACAATACTGCCGGCTGGGAAGAAGAGACAGTAGAAGAATTGGGTGATCCAACTGAAGCATTGAGGGAACAAAGAAGGAGAGAAAGACAGCAGCGAATGGTTGAACAACAGCAAAGGAGAATAGATCGTAGCGGAAGACCACAGCCATTGGGTGCAAAGATAACTTCTTGATCAATGGTGTGTGAGTCGGAGAATTACGTCGCAAGTGTGGAGATATTGACGGGTTTACAGAGTCTGAGTAATTGTAAAAAGCACAAAGATAACTAAAACATAAAGAGGAGAATATTTTGGAAGATCTTTCTTCTCATTCATCATTATTTTTATTATTGAGTACATTTTACAACAGGAAATGTATTGATAATAACAAATCACTAAAACCTTTTAAAAATTTGTATTCCTTAACAAGGCACAGGATTCAATATAAATATTTTAAACTACAATAGAATTTATGTTGATTACATTCCGTTAGTTATTACTACGTTGCTAGAAAAGATTTATTTCGAATTGTACACTGCAGTAAAATAATCGCTGTACAAAGAGTTAGAAGCTAAAAATGAAACCCAGTTAATACTGAAACTCAAAGACGTCCAACAGAAGTCGAAAAGTGGTTTTACACGATAAAAATAGAAGACTTAAAGACATCTTAAGGCCAAAAGACGTCTTTAAAACTACTGTAATCTATCCTGTCTGCTTTAGTCGCATAAGAAGGTGATTTAGATGTATTAAAGACAGAAGTAATCTTTCTGTATTTCTGGAAAGTTTGTATACAATTTTCTGAGCTGGGCTAAAGCCTGTGCAATTACTGATTTGTTATATTATATTATACAATCACTGAACGTCTGAAGCTGTTAAATTTGATGATTTTATGGGTTTAATATGTATTTAGTGAAACTTCATTACTGAATTTATGTTTAATTGGTGATTATGTAGATTTATACGAGAATTGCAGTTTATAATGACAGAGCGGAGGTGTGAATGTTAAATGTAGAGATATCTATTGAAATGAATTTTATTAATTGTATATAACTTTTATTTAAATATCATTCAAAGTTGTGTTAACTTGTTTTAAAAAGAAATTCAAAAACTATAATATAATTTCTATTGTCAGATATTATAGTCAAGGGAAATATTAATTAGTTCCAGTCTTTTGACATTCATTTATTACGCTAGTCTAAGGGTCGTCGCAGCATTGTTTACATTCTTCTATCCCATTCTATAGAAAAGGTATAGAACTTTTATTTTAATTCAACTAAATAACGAAATTAGCTTTATCAATTGATGAGATCAGTGAATTTTCGGGTATATTGACTGAAATGCGGAGGGGATACTAATTTATAAACTAGTAATTATAGTTGTTGAGATTGAAATCACAAATTTAGTGTCCGGTAGTTTATTTACAGATGTTTTCGTACTATAATTAAAAATTAAATCATGTGTGTTATGTCATAAGGTATTATACAAATAAAAGGTTTACCATAAAATAGAATTTCATCTGATCTAATACCATCTACTTACTTAGATCATCGGTTGCTATAGATCCCATAGCGATAAACTGATTAATTATTTCCTACATTGAGTAACTGAGGAGCTTAGGATCAAAAGTTATTAGCAAGTTATGATCCAAATCGAATACTTCATATATATTTTAATCATAAATGAACTACGTATTGGTAAAAATGGATACTGGATATTGAGGTATTTTTGTTTTTTACGTCGGATTCAACAAAAAAAATCAATGATTTTTAAAAATTTATGTAAATGTTATCCTTCAATCCTAAGCTCCTTAATTAAAATCAATGTTTTTTTTTTTGTTTACTGTAAAAAAGTTAAAACTGTAAATATTTCGTTTGGATCCAAAGCTCTTCAACTATACTTTACAAATGTAGTATGATTACTAAACTCTGCTCTACGAATTTACCATTATCATTTGAAATAGAATCCTTATGTCTATAAATATAAAAATAAAATGTAATTATTCTGCAGTTCGCACCAATATTACATGTTTATGAATTGTGTATCACTTTTTACTGTTAGCGGTCAATTTTTTGTGACATGACGGAAGTCTTTTATGGCGTAGCAAAAGCGAGTTTTTCGTGTAGCGAACACCACAGACATCGCACTTGTACGGTCTTTCACCTGTGTGTACTCTCAAATGTACATCTCTTGCTTTTGATGTTCTGAACGATAATCGACATAGGTGACAACCATATGTCGTAGTATCCGAATGAACTAAAGAATGACGCCTCAGTATAGAAGACGTAGTAAACCTCTTTTCGCATTTTGAACATTTGAACGGTTTTTCACCCGTGTGTACTCTCAAGTGTATATCTCTTTTATTTGATGTTTTAAACGACATATGACACAGGTCACAACTGAATGGCTTAACATTAGAATGAACCATGAAATGACGCGTCATTGCAGAAGACGTAGAAAACCTTTTTTCGCAATTCGAACATTTATAGGGTTTTTCACCCGTGTGTATTCTCAAGTGAACATCTCTGCCTTCTATTGTTTTAAATGATACATGACACAGGTTACAACTAAATGGCTTATCATCAGAATGAATTATAGAATGACGCGTTAGTATAGAAGACGTAGTGAAGCTCTTTTCGCATATTAAACATTTGTATGGTCTTTCACCCGTGTGTACTCTCAAGTGTAAATTCCTTGCTCTTATTTTTTTAAATGATAAAGGACACAAGTGACAACTATATGGCCTTGCATCCGTATGAACTAAAGAATGACTCGAACGTGCAGAAGACGTAGTAAACCTCTTTTCGCATTTGAAACATTTGTACGGTCTTTCACCAGTGTGTATTTTACGATGAGAATCTCTGTTGTTTTTAACCCGGAACATTTTACCGCACAAATCACAGCCATAGGGACGTTCTCCAGTATGTATTCCTAGATGAGTCTTCAGATTTCCTTTCTGAAAAATAAGTAATCAACTGTTATTTCAGGGAATGCAAATCCATTTGTTAGATACACTCAATTTTTATATTATAATCGCGGAAGAGACATAGAATAATTGTGGTTTCCGTTGAAATGAATTAAAATTCTCTCTTCTCATTTTCATTCTTACCAGTCGGAATGTTTGGTTACAGTGCACGCATGAAAATTCATTTTTCGGTGACACTAGCGGCCTCTTGCAGCCAGTCTGCTTATGCGCTTCCAGTGTATAATTTGAGCGAAATGTTCTATTACACAATTTGCATTGGAAATTAAAATCATGTGTACTTTGAGGAGCAATTAGTTGTTCCGAATCACTGTAAAACACAATTCCAATTTGAGATACAATAAATCGATGATCAGCCTTGGTCAATCTACTAATTTACTATTCATATATTTCGCAATTCAAGTATAAACAATCCTGCTTGAACGTATTTCACACCTTAACTCTCTTTCAGACATGTTGTGAGATGATCTGGGTTGCTGTTTGTGTACAGTGAGCATGTGCTGAAGTCTCTGATATAGAGACGTCTCCGAATCGATATCTTCATTGCATGTTTTGCAGTCTGACTTATCGTTGCTACTGATCTTGCTCTTCAGTTTTATTTTATCCTTTAGATTTGCCTCTCTGAGAGATTTCTTTAGAGATTCATTACCGCTACTGGTCTGCATTCCTCTTCTTCTCAAATTTTCATCAGCTTCATGCTCTAAGCTGTGTTTATTCCAGTCCTTTTTAGATCGAAGAATTACACCGCACAAACAGCAACGGAAGTAACCTTTCGAGCCATGAATGCACGAGTGTGCAAGGCTTTGATTTACAGTCTTAAAAGTTTTTCTGCAATTCCGACATTTTATTAATTCACGACCAATAATATCTTGCTCAGCTGATCTTCGCTTATTAAACGCCGCTTCGCGAACGGCAATATCATCATCGCTCTTATCATTTCTGGCCTCTTCTTTCGAGCTCGGCTTCATTTCAGATCTTAGTTTTTCTTCCATATCATTCCATATATGCAAAGGGAAAGTCAGTAAAGAATTACAAATACTCTCGTCTTCATCGCTTGAACTCTCCGTCCTACTTTCTTCGTTTGGTCTATTTGTACTACAGTACATTGTTTTTCTGAACATTGAATTTGATAAAATAGTGCTATTTTCTAGAGTTTCAGTATCTATTTTCTGCTGTTTTTGCACAATTATGTTACGATGCGCATCCTGGTCAGAGAAAGATTTATATTTTTCCACATTATATTGTCCATCATCGAAAGTGAAAAACAGTTTTTCAGCCGCTTTTACAGTTTTGTGAAATTGATAGCACAGGTCAAGTTTCTCTAGACACAGGTGGCAAACTCCTTTTGGCAGAGTATCGGTCTTCTTTACCTGCGTTACAAATGGTACAAAAATATAATATAACATGAACATTTCTTTTATAAAATCAGTGAGAATAGTTCAACACACATGTGTTGTTTTTTAAATGATCAAATAATAACAAAGCAAAGTCTGACCTCGATAGGAAGACAGTATTCAATTTTTTCTATAATATTATTTTGCATTTCATTCTGGCTGAACATATAAACCATGGAATTGCTTCGAGTTGCGCAAAGTCTGCAGTGGGACGTCAAAGGAGTATAATCAGTGAATTCAGATATTATTTTCGAAAATTTCAAGCTCTGTTCTGATTTTGGAATTCCACAAGTTTCGGATAATGTGGCTGGTTCGGTATAGACGCTTTCCATCTCCTTGGTTACTTCAGTTTTCTCATATTTAATCGTTTCCATCACTGCACAAAAATCCTTTTGTAACTCAGACTCTAACTCGACTAGTTTTCCATCTTCTTCATAAAAAATAGAATTTATTTCTATGATTGATTCGGTTTTTATTTTGTTTTCAATTTTACTCGATGTTTCAATCTCCTCACATCTTGCTCCCTCCATCATGAATGTATTTCGAATTCCACTTGCAGTTATCAGAGTTTAGAGTAATTTATCTTGTCGTATTTATACTGAAACTGTGAGACATAGATATATCATGCAAAGTCAGGATGATCAATTGCTTATATTAATATAGTTTTAAACCAACTAAACTATACCATGTAATTGGGAATTAAAATAACTGAATGTAATTTCAATATTACAAGAATAGAATCAGGGAACAAATTTTGAGTACGTAGGACTGGGCGGGCTGATATTTAAATTACTATAAGAGCATCGTCGCTCAATTTGTATCTGCCTGAACTTCCTCCAAATTTTTTCTCTGATTTTTTGTTTTCCCATCAAGTTTTGTTTCCAATTTCTATTCAAGCATTTAAATGAGCATTCACGTTTAGGTTCACATGTTACCAGCTAACAGTAGTATACTAGCGACTCATAGATGGGACATTCGCAGATACAAGGTTGCGGCCTTAATTACATACCTGAGATGAATTAAATCTGACGATGAACTTAGTAGTAATATCTGATCTGAATATTTCTTTGTAGGAAGAAAGAATTTAAAAACAAATGCTTCAAACACTTTGTTGAATAGGGAGGAGATGTAATGCCCACATTAATATACTTGGTGCTTTCTGTGCCGTTTTCTCTGGAATTTTCTTATTACTTGTGATGAATCAAATTATACATGAACATCTGCAAATATGACAAGTATCTCCATTACCTCAACTGTACTAATTGTGTTGCATCGTTAATTATTAGTATAAAATATACTACGAATTAATACTTCGATAATCACGATCGACGGGGGATGTATATGACTCATAACCTCAATCTCGATAACCTCAGCAACCTGACATCAACTCGTATAACTTCAAAATCTCGAGAACCTAACTTCAACGATGAAATAGATATTTTTCAGAGGGCATCGAGGCTCATATTGACATTTTTTTATCTAGCATTTTCTCCATATTTTCTATTAAACGTAATAAAAAATTAATTGACAAGGTTTTCAGATATGTATGTAAATAAATATCTTTCTCACCTATCCTGTCACTCAACTACCTATATCGCTGAGTGTAGATTGTGTAGAAGAAAATGTGGAAAGTCCGCATGGCGTCATCAGTCGGTTCGAATTTTGGCGGGATCAGCTATTCTAGAATCATAGATCGTTGACTCACGCATAGATGAATATTTTTTAACTTCCTTGTTCATCACATCGAACTATATTATAACTTGACATAAAATCTTGGAAAATAATAAAGTCACGGGCCAATATAGGTATTTTACAGACAGTGATATTTAAATTGATACAAATTTTCCCGCCCGTTTTCACATACGCAATTAATTCGGTATTGTGTAATGTATGTATTGATGTGTTAATTGTGTAATGTGCCTATGATTACACGGTTAAAAAAATTAATCCTAAAATTATCCGCAACTTATGAAAAAAAAAAAAAGAACTAAATAACCTCGCTCAGCCGATTCGTCTATTAGCCTAAATAAAAGAGTCTCGATAAGGGCGGCGAGGGGAAGCAAGAGAATCTTGTTACAAACAGTAAACAAAAGTATGATTGAATATCGATGAGTATTTTTAGTGGTATTTTTAGTTATTCATTATTCTCAACGAGGCATTTTAAATGCATAGGAACCGAATAATCGTCCGACACATCAAGTTATAGGGCATCGCCGGTGCTCGGAATTTATTCACATACATGATGCGAGCTCGCAATTACAATTCAGTAAGTAAAGTACATAATGTGATAAACACGTCCTGTGGGTCCCTCGCTTCGGTATCAGCTTCGTGGGTTAGTTTTCACAACACCATTCCTCTTCGAACATCAAAATAACGTACGACGTAGGCGCAATAGTTCCCTCTCATTAATTTATGCTGTGTTATTATACCTATATTCAAAACTTCAATTTTGAGGTTAGTACTGCTGACAGATTCTTCTGAATTAATTCAATCCGAACAAACAAACGAACTGACGACTTCTACATCCATTCACTAATTTCAAAACCGTTTAATCGCCTCATAGCATTACATGCCTAATGACAACAATCAGATAGGAATAATTATCGCTTTTCAAATGCGACAGTCAAGACACACAATGCACTAATCTAGGTCTCAGCTACTCCTGACGTACGCACAATGTCATATGAGTTGATATTTACGGACATAATTGTTTTAATATTCATTTTTTCGCATAACCGATTATTCTTCATATTTTTCGTAGATCTTGATATTTGTTTTATGTATAGGGTGTTAAAGAGAAAAAGATGAGATTGAGTATTTCATTTTTTCAGACAGCATGATTTTTGCAATAAATAATAATCTTAATCAATTTTTCCAAAGTATGAAAGAAATAAAAAATCAATAATTTTTTTCCATATATCCAAACGTTCCGATTTATTACATTTTTCTTCTTATTTTTTCCCTGTAGCTTTCCAATCTGAAGATTTATTCGATCCTCAAATTTTCATGATAGAATATTTGATATGCATAGTCATTACATCGGACAGAAGCGAGATATGAAACTGAGTGATGAGGTGAGTGTGATACCTGTTAACAAATGAAAGTAAAATATCTGCATTAAATCACAAAAAAATACCTGCAAGAATAAAGATGAAAATTTTTGTACCACTTAGCTCTAAATAATTTTCATTTAATGTATCATGGTTTTATTCATTTTCAGCACTCTGTGATGAAATCATTTGTTGCTGGATCATGTTCCGGAACTGTTTCTACAATTTTATTTCAACCTTTGGATCTTATTAAGACCAGGCTTCAGAGTAGAGTCACACCGCAAGTTGGGTAGGTATTTAGGATGTTTTGGATAAATATTTATTGCATTAATCTTTGTGTATTAGTTGATATTTCGAAATGCACATACGTCTCTGAAGTCTTGCTCTCATAATTAGTATAAAAATAAAATTTCGTTCGCCATTTGAATCCATGTATAATTGTCTGAAAATTAAGGCATATCTGATATCCCAACACTATGTCTTTGGGTGTGGTAGACATTGAAAAAAGGCAGATCTAAGATAATTATTTAATTGCTGATTGATTGATTGTTGATATTGTTGGATACTTTTGATTAGAAAATAAGTTCTTGTGATTTTGAAATAGTTTTATAATAAAAATCTTGCAATATTTGATATATTTTACTGTTCAATGTGTTTTTTAGTATCTCTAAGTGAGTAAGAACGAGGGAATAAACTCTGTTTTTTAATTTATTAACTCTAATATAACTAAATTCATTTTGTAGTCCATGCAATTACTTCAGATGATAAATTTAGACTTATCAAGTTCAATACATTCCATTGTATGGCTGTATTATAAATAAAAAAATTTCAGTGCTTAGTAGGTCCAGGCAATGTGAGATTTCGGTATATATACACTAATTGCATAGATCTTTGGTATTTATAGTCTCGCCAATTCATTTTATCGAGTAAAATCATTCTTTGAAAATATTAGCAACTGTATCTAGGTATGTAGAAAATTATGAATCGATAAATGTGAAATTATTTAATCATGTGATCCATGAGAATAGTCAAAAATTTATATTTGAGATTATGAATAGACTATAGCTAGGTTTTGTGTTTAATTTAAAAACTAACAATCATTGCTTGTTATTACCTACTTTAAAGTTATGATACTAATAATGAAACGAAAAAAACCTTTTCATCAACGATTATTTATACATGTAGCACCCCATCAGCGGGAATGGTGGATATCGCGATCCACATAGTACGTAAAGAGAACGTGTTTGGATTATGGAAGGGCATGACACCAGTAAGTAGACAGAACTGCGAAAAAAAATAAAAAACTGAAAGATTGTTTCTAACTTTATCATTCACAATTTTTTCATTCCGTAAGGAAATTTCATATTGCCTGTACATGCTTAGAAAATATACAAGTAGACAATCATAGCGTCTGTAAAAACCAAAATTAATATGACTGAAAAAAAGCATGATGTTGTTAGTTTGCACGCTGCAGGATATGGGCATGTAAAGTTGTGACGCTTAACATTGGCTTAAAACGTTTTGCATATATCTATCATAAATCAGGGAATAAGTGTAAGCAAATTCAACTGACGATCGATAATCTGTTGCTCATAATTAAACTATTAATTCATTCACAGTCCTTAATCCGAGTAGTACCTGGAGTTGGATTATACTTTGCATCTTTACATTCGTTGAGAAGTACTTTACATTTAAAAGAGCCTTTGTCTTCACTTGAAGCAATTACATTGGGTATTACTGCCCGTTCTATGGCTGGGATCATGCTTATACCTATTACAGTAATCAAGACACGATTTGAGGTAATGATAATAATCAGATGATGTCTAACGAATCTGAGCCATGAAAATACTTGATTTGTATTACGACAATGAAAAGAAATTGAATTCGAATTGAATTTTGAGTTATTGAATTCGAATCATCATAATAAATGATAAAGTTTGCTTTGAATAATAATTTTTATACTATTTCAGAGTGATATTTACAAATACAGTAGCATATACCAAGCTCTGAGTGATATTTACAAGTACGAAGGTGCTAGAGGTTTCATATGCGGATTAGTCCCAACTTTATTTCGTGACGCACCCTTCAGCGGCCTTTATCTAATGTTTTATACTCAGTGCAAGAATCGAATACCTCAAGGTATGCTATATTGTTATGAGCCATTTCACATTGTACCTGAAAAGTTTACATTTCCAATTTTGTATGGATTCCGATGTGTTGTTTCAAACTTAATCTGAAAACTTTGCAAAAAAAAGTCTATTAATTGTTATTCTATAAAATATTCTTGACAATAATTCAATATCTTTCTTTTCAGATTATAAAAATTCTATAAACACAGCTTCGGTTCACTTTGCATGTGGCTTGGTAGCTGGACTATTAGCATCATGTGTAACTCATCCAGCTGATGTAATAAAGACTAGAATGCAGATTTATCCAAAAGAATTCAAAACTCTTTATAGTTCCTTCATCACCGTTTACCAACAGTACGGTTTCCTAGGTTTTTTCAAAGGAATTGTACCTCGTATGCTGCGAAGAACCTTAATGGCCGCAATGACGTGGACAATATACGAAGAAGTATGATTATTTTTATTAAATTCTTAAGTATTGTAACTCATTCTAAATTCAAAACGTGAATTTCTTTCTTTGTTTTTATATTCAGGTAACGAGCAAATAGACGATGGTACTGTGTCTGGGTAGTGTAAAATACTTTGTTACAATAATGTAATGACTTTCGTGCAGACAAGAATTTATACTATGTATTAGTTTTAAATAACTGGCTTACCTGCAATTAGCTGGGAATAATTGATATATTTTGTATAAAAACTATAGCCAATTGTTTATTGATCAAATCGAAAATAGTTAATATAGTATATTGTAAAATATGTATATAAACATATATTTATGATAGGTGTAACATAATTAATTTTGTAAATTATATATACATAACTATATAATAATTATATATAATTTATATGGCTAACGTTACAACAGGGGTTAAGAATATGTAGCATATAACTGATATAGGTGATTAATATGAAAAAAATAACAATTATTATTACGTAATTTATCAATAATATAGAAATAAATGAAAGTAATTAAGTATACTGAAGAAAATTGAAAGTCTATTCAAATTAAAATTAAAATGAAAAAAAAAAAAAAATCAAAAACCGAAAAATCGATGATTCAAGATACAATAAATTGTTAGTAAACTTATTCTTCAAGATAATAATACGTTTTCTCATTTTAAGTTACAATAAATATTCTGTACGTTATTTACTGTTTATTATTATTATCACTATCTTTATTATTATTATTATTTTATTATTATTATTATTATTATTATTATTATTATTATCATTATCATTATTATTATTATTATTATTATTATTATTATTATTATTATTATTAATAATGTTACTTGACAATCTCATCGTCTTTCTGTTTAAGTTACTTATCACTTAACAAGGTTTACAGTAATTGACTGAAAAATTCTCACTATCAATGATACGGTATTGGTAATTTTTGTAAGTCGTAAAATCTTTTAATCGCATATCGGATGCGTGATCCCAAATTTTTTTCATTACCGGTGGAAAACTTGGCACCTTAGCTTTATCCGCAATTTCATCGTAATAAGGCCATTGTCGATCCTTAAGTTTGATTATGTGTCTTAGCTGTACAGAGAAGATCGAAAAAAAAAAATTATTAAAATTGATGATTAGAAAAACGAATTGAAAAATCTTCGACTTTATTATTTCTATATGCGATAATAAAATATATATAGTAAAAATTATAATTACTCACCGGAATACCTTCGTCCAATAAAGATTGTTTCTCTGCTTCGATTTCCTCCCGCATTTCTTTCGGCGAGGGAAGCTTGATGCGACCTTCAATTATGCTCAGAATGTAGGGTGCCTGAATGTGGAACATTGGGAATGGTGTAACAACTGTCGGAAGTCCCATGATGAAAAGACTGGGTATGTCTGTATAGATGAGATGTTTGTAAATCGGTTCGACGTGATTGTCGTGTGTAATGAGCTTCACTTTTTCGGATAGAAAAGGGTAGGTGAACAAATATCCTGGGAAAAGAATAATTTCAATTTCATTAACGAACGTGCAATTGCATTATGTATATATGACTTTCCTGCACTAATTCCCGAAACATGTATAGATACAGTTTTGATATTAGCACGTCGTAGCTGAGTTAAATTTTTAG
This sequence comes from Macrophya alboannulata, assembly GCA_949628255.1. NCBI lineage: Eukaryota > Metazoa > Arthropoda > Insecta > Hymenoptera > Tenthredinidae > Macrophya > Macrophya alboannulata. The sequence continues at coordinate 14,184,963 of OX451210.1, read as the reverse complement.
AATTTTGTAACTAAATCTAAAAATCAAAGAAATCGTAAATAAAAGTGATAAAATCTTGAAAATATTCATTCTTAATAGAGTAGTTTGATTCATTTTTAATCTGACGAATCGTTATTCTATTTTATTTCGGTAATTGGTGGAAAGCCCCGATATACTTAATAATTTTTACAGTTTTTCAATTCACGTACATAGTATAAGATTCATAAATTACCTGTACAGTAAATAAATTCATCCACTTCGACAGCAACTCCGTTCTTGAATACGAACGTGTTTCCGTGAATGCTAGAAATTCCTGGTGTTTGTTCAATTTTTTTCGGAAATGTTGATGCCACAGGATCTTCAAGATCGTGACTCAAGTAGACCTATCAAACAAACAGCGAGATGATATTGATTGAATTTTAATGTTCAGAAAGATGTTTAGCTCTTAATTTAACGGTTGATTTGAATATCAATCGTCATAGAGATCGTTTAGGTGTTTCATTTGAATATACCCTGAAGCTATCGTATCGCAATTCAAAATAATTGCCTATTATTTTTATCTTTGCCTGGTAATTCCAATACCTGCAGTAAACGAAAAAAAAAAATTTAAAACAGTTCAAACGGATTCATTTTGCAATTTATGAATCTATACAAAATTTTTATTCTGTCGATCGTAGATTGATTTCAACTAGAAACGGATCTTTGATGCATCGCGTTACTCAATCGAATCATGTTTATCTTTAAAATACAGAGATATAAGGTATATAATCTAAATACAAAGTAAGTTAAGTACGAAGAAATTGTCGTCGTTGTAATTCCCCATTTCACAAATTATGAATCATAAATGAGGCAATATAGCCATACGTTTATTATGTGTCCTGAAGAAAAACAATTCTGATTATGAATAAAACCTCAGGCTTACTCACAATCAATAACAACGATCTGACTAATAATTGATATCAGGATGGTATTCGTCTGAAAAGTCTGCTTCGGATTACTTCGCATTCGTTTATACGTTAATTTCAACATAAAAAGACGCGTTTACATTGTTTGAATCGACTGAACTGAAAAATAAAATTCGTCTACCGAAAAAGAAACCAAAAAAGGAAACAAGATTTCTTCGAAATAAATATTCTGCAGTCAAATTATGACTCCGATCTGAAAATTAATGTTTTTTTATTATCTATAGATGTATATTTTATCGCGGTATGTGTTGCAGCTACAACCATCATGCAGACTAAAAAGTATCTCCATCAAATACATCGTCAAACGGTGTCTCAATTCAAATGGGAAATTTCCTCCGATATTTTTTACGTCACATTTAAATCGTTCACTAACAACAAGACAATAACACGTGTCGAAATCACCTCTAGGCTACAACTATAGGGGACAGCTCGACGCCTCTGGAAGTGGAAGACTGTGATATCTCAAATTCTGGTAGAAAACTACGATATCTCAAATTGTGGTAAAAAAATATGATATCTCGCGTTGAATTCGAAGAACAATGCTATCTCGATCCCGCAATTTTGTTTTCTAGTTTTCTACCACAATTTGAGATATCATAGTCTTCCACATGAGGCGTCGAGCTGATAACAGCTGGAAGCCGATCGTTTGTATACGATATCTGAATGGATATATGACTAGGAAAAATGACAGTATAAGTACCTTTTCAGCGCGCTGAGACACCTCCATGGCGATATCAACGCCTGACCAAGACGCGCCCAAAATGCAGACTTTTTTGTTAGCGTAAAATTCCGGGCTTCTGTATTGATGACTGTGTATGGATTTACCAGGAAAGCTATTGATTCCTTTTATATGGGGCACATGGCCCACTGTGTAATGACCATTGCAGAGTATCACAGCGTCGAAGGTCGTCGTCGTTACAATTTTCGTTTCCAAATCCTGGGAAGTTATTAACCAAACGGTTGTGCCGCTCGACAACGTTTCAGGCTCGACATTCTTCACCAGCGTATTTAACTGCGGGAGGATATAAATACTTAGAGTATACAGAAACAAAAGTTCATATAATATTAATTCCTCATCATCATCATCATCGCATTATCATAGTTGAGTATGCTAACTAGTTATTTAAAAATATGAAAAACTTCGAATAGAAGATTAATTTTTTATCCTTTCCGATATATTTGCGATCGGTTAATATTAGCAGATCAATTTTTCTGACTACCTTTATGTGAGGGCTGAGATTGAAGTGCAGCGCATAGTTGCATAAATAATTTCGAATAAAACTGTGATGAACGTAAGATGGTCCATCGTTATCTTCGTATGGGAAGTCAGGAATTTGCATAATCTCTTTGGGCAGATTGGTCCTGTTAATATAGGGTACAAATTATTTCCATGTCAAAGAGTTAGTTACTGCGTTTTTGATAATTGTGATCAGTTTTATGATAAAAATACGAAAATTTCCCTAAGAATTCCTGGAATCATGATTATAAATGAACTCTGCTTTTAAGATGATGCACCGTGCACCGTACTGACTATCGCCTGCGCGGTCGCCAATAAATCTATATAACCGATACTATAAGCTAAATTTAATCTGTCTTGATTCTAAACCACGTGTTAGTTCAGTAGCGAAAATCAGACTCAATAATTACGATAAGTGAAATGCTAAATTTTTTCTTTTTTTTTTTTTTCTTTTATAGTTGATTTTACTCATCCCTATGATAAACGCGTTATTTGTAGGGTCCAGATCCAATTTAGACACAGTGAGTAGTGATTCGTATCGTTTAAATTAAGTTGAGACTTTGAAAGATTTCGGAATTTACTGCTGGACTATTAAACAATTTCACGGTGGATTCAGAAAGATCCAAAAGTTCTAATTTTTGTTGATCTAAATTTATTAAATTTTACCATACTCTGGGTGGATTCCTTCTGTCTCAGATATTAGAACGCTTATCTATAACGCGTTCGTAAAAGTGGGCAATTAATACACGCGCAATTAAGCTCTACACATATCGAGACATGTGTGAAGATCTCACAACTGATCGCGTCAATCTAACATTCGAAACTCCCTGAAAGATTGCGTCAAAATATAGTTTATACATACCGAGAGATTAACGTGAAAGTTAACACTCAGTCACAGCCAACTCGGCACACTCCACGTTTTCCGGCTGTTTTTCGCAGGCTGGCCATGCGCTATTCTTTTTAATTTCTAGTCAAATTGATGAACATCGGAAAGAATCGAAAGAAAAAACGGGAAGAAAAAAAATAGCGGATGGCCAGCCTGCGAAAAAAAGCCGAAAAACGTGGAGTGTGCCGAGTTGGCTGTGACTGAGTGTTAACTTTCACGTTAATCTCTCGGTATATGTATATTACTCGTGAGTTATTACGAACATAGAGACGATAAACAAAAATCAATGCAAAGGTCTGCAAGTTCAAGAGCTTGCATAGTCGATCTGCAGCTGTCGTTAAATCGTAAAGTGAAAGATACATAGTATATAGATTTTTTTATAATCCTTGAATATAATCGCTGATGTATATTTGTATACGTAAATCCGATTAGAGTCGGTGATCAGTTTCAATAAGACATCTATAGCTGTATATCAAAATTATTCATATACACAGCTTGTAGATAAATTGCCGGCTTACCTAAGGTTCTTGTACATACTGCTGTGTATCGGAAGTCCGTGGCGGTCGAATTCAGTTTCATCGGTATAGACCCAGGTCCCGCCTAGCTTGTCAGTTTGCTCAAATAGGGTAAAACTGAATGTTTCCAGATTGGCAGCTAAGTGTCTGGCCACAATGAGACCAGCTACACCGCCACCGATTACAGCAACTCGCGGTTTGCTACCTGGCATATTGTTTCTATTTTTCTGCTACTCTTCTGCAGTACGACCACTGTTGAAAAATTCAATTTTATATACATTTCTGGCATTATGTAGCTGGAGCAGAAGAACGAAAGAAGCATACGTAATGGGTCTTGTGTGGCAACGAAAAAGCAAACTGCCTAATTGTGCGTATCAAATCTGAATAATCTTAACGCCTTGGGGTGTACATATATGCGTTTAGAAAAACATATTTTATACTGTCTTTGAGATATTTTTCGTCTGTCTGATACGTTATCGAGTTAGACTAGCCGTTGTATATTACAAATAGGAAAAAAAAATTCGGATCATAAAGAACATACGGAAAGCTGTTTGGCAATTTAGCCAAGTTTTTTCATCACTCATACTCAAACTATATACACGTATGTCTTCGATATTCAGCAAGTGCAGTGCAGTGCACCAAGATTTTGGAGGAAAAATTCATAACATAAATAATTTTCGAATCTATGCAAGTATAAGTATACTACAAATTCGCAAATTATAAAAAATATCCAATCAGAGTTCGTTGACAGAAAGAAGTGCCTCAGTTGATAAGGAATGCCTATTATTATTATACGCGTATAAAATTTTTTTTTCAACATTTTCGAGGATGGATATTTTATCTATGTGTATGATGTAACAATTGATTACAAAAAATTATGAAAATTACAAGAAACCAATACGTGAGATGAAATATTCTAATTTCAGATAAAAGACGTCTACAAAATTCAAAACGTTATATGTATTAGTATTGTACCGTTAAGATTGTGATTAGCTGGTCTCTGTTCGAGTTTGGTGATGACACTAATAGATGTTTATGAATGATAATTTTAACAATTAGTGTTGACTATATTATTGAAATAATTCATAAATGCCGTTCTGGAATTAGAACAGAAACATGGTATAGGTAAATATCGAACACATCTAGGATTACGCTAGAAATTAAAAATGGGAAAGTATTTATCATTCGTATAGCAAAAAAAAAAAAAAAAAGAAAAATCTGAAAAATGATTGGTTAGTTTTGACTTGAAAATCATACAGAAACTACGTTAATGAAAGTCAACTGCATGCAGTAACGATTTCACGATCAAAAAATCTGACGGATCTCGGTATATATATCTGTGTTTCCCTTTTTTGAATAATAAAAATTTCTCCTTATAAAATATCTATATGTTGAAAATCGACGAGAAGTATGAAATTAATTGGGTAAATAAGAAGAGACAAAAAATCGATAAGGTTTACCTTAAATATATATATCGATGATGAAAGATCGTAGGATATTTTGTGATCAATAAGTCGCTTTGGACTTCTGAACTGAAGCTAATTAACAGAGATTTAGAATGTCTGACGATCAAGTGCAGTATAGTCGTTACCGATCGAAGCTTGAAGAAAGACTGATCGAGAAAGCGTAACCAGCTCGTATGTATATAATATGGATTATACATATGTATATGTATATGTACTAATCACACCCCAAGTAGAGGAACTGTCTCCAAGTCTGCCGATAAAATGTTTAGTGATCACTTTTGTTGAAGTGTATCTGTCTGCAATGACGATTTATGACAATATGGGAGAAAGTGGGGGAAACTTGACAGAAAATTAGAGAAAAAAAAATTTCAATAAATATAATAATAATAATAATAATTATAAAATAAATATAAAATTTGCTTCTTATCGGTTTTATAGGACAGCTATTTGACCCTATACTCAATATATTTTTTTTCTTTCGCCTACCAAATTTTGCCACATGAAACATGGTATATGACATATGTTTTGTCACTCGTTAACAAGAGAAATATGACCTAGGGTACGTTGTAGTATTACTACTTTCTTGAAGGGAGGGCGACATTCCTCCACTTTCCCCTAAAAGGCTTTGAATCGGTTTTCTCGAATCACAAGAAGAACACGTAAGATGTGGAAAAACCGTAAATAATATATCGAGAACGTTATTACAGTAAAAAAGAAAAGAAAAAAATGAAATCGTTTTTCTCTTCGATCTTAGAAAAATAGTCATGGATACAATGTTTTCTGAAACCGTTTCTAAACCTGACAGAATTCACTACGCACAAACTCTATTTCCATTCAGTACAGAGTTCACGGTGAAATGTATCTAATTGTAAGAAATAAAGAGAGAGAGAGAGAGAGTGGGGCAAGTGCAGTGAGCAAGCTGCACTAACACCACGTTTTCTTACCAGATTATATAATTATAATACGTGCCGTGACAGTCAAGTGTCGTGACCCCCTGAAACACCCCTAAATTAATTTTTGGCGTTTATTCGCCATTGACAAACGTTGGGTTGATTAAATGACGGAAACGATTCGGGAATAGAATTGATTGATAATAATTATACATATAAAAATCGTAGAATGATATTATAAACTGACAATGTATGAGCTACACGCTGTGAGAAATTGCATCACAGTTAATCACACACGATAACGACTATTTGCCTCAATTATACACACATATAACGGAAAGTACGCCAATATATTAGCAGGTTTTTCAATTCTGTGAAATTGTGCAATGGAAAATTATAAGCTACCTGAACAGGTATCCGGTGAAAATTACTGGAATATGAATCGAAGTGAAAACGTAACTGGTTCATTTGAAAATAAAACAAAAAAAAAAAAAAAATAAGGAAAATAAAAAATTCAAATTATAGGGTGTACTGAATCCGGTCCATCAACTATGATACTTGACATGCTAGTATGTGTTGACTACAAATTACATATCTCTCGCTATGTTATGTATATTATATCATATCACGCGTATGCTCAGATGAAATAGTGTTTTATCATAAATCGCATTAAGTTCGGAGAATTGTTCATTAATTTAGACCAAGAATCCGCAAAAATATGAATAATCTTATCATAACTATGAAAAAAAAATAAATAAAAAAAAAATGCTCTAGAAATAAAGTAATTTAGTACATCATATATTTCCCCTTCCGAATTCTTTCGCAAAAATTAGATCAAGGCCTTGAGAATGAAATAAAATATGTATACCTAATCTCTTTACGATACTCTAAAAACAAAAAGGAAAAAGAAAAAAAAAAAGTACAAGTAAGTAATGGCTTGGATTAAAAATAATTGTCGGATTATTCCGGCTTAGCTATACACATACGTATATCTACGCTTACGAAACGGTATTAGATTTTTGTACAATATTCTTTAATACGCACTGAATCAGTTGACAAATCAAACGTGTCTAATTACATGACGGAATTGACAATATATATCTGAAAAAAATAACCAGTAAAATATTCATTGTATACTTTATAGCTGACAGCAGATTTCCTCATCATATTATCTGGAAGCTGTTGATAAGGAATTTCGTTCGAATTGTAGGTGAGTAATGACGATGAGTAACACAGGACAAGAAATTGCGACGATGTTGAAGAGTCAAGTTAAAGTACTTGTTAAAGTATTTCAAAATTTGTTTATTCTTTGTGATAAAAAAAAAAAAAAAAAATTGTGCAATAATATTATTGCAAGTATCGGAAAACACTGTACAGTATAATCGTATTTTGCATAGAAATACGTGTTTTATCCTAAAGTATATACGCAAACTGGGGCAGCGTTTCATAATTATGTGATTATCACAAACAGAATAGACAATGTTATATTATGATCTTGAGTCATTGAAAACTTTTGATTTACTATTTAAATGAATTGATGGTAGGTATAGATCATTTCTTATTAACTGAGATATATACACAAGAAAACGACCAATATCACTCGCAATTAATTTTTATAGCTGCTTATCGATACAACAATCGTAGAATATACATATAGGTATACTTAATCATAATATAAAATGTTCCACCAATATTTTATATCATGCTCTCTCGACTGATTACACTAAATTTTATCTATTTGCAAAACGAGAATATATAATCATTTGTTTACGTATAAACATTCAGTTCACACTCAAGTTCAATCATTATTGGATTATAATTCTTTCTAAAACAACCGTACAGTTGAGATTATGGATCTGTAATTAGCAAATTCGTCGAATTAATAAAATATTTTTATTGAATATATCTTATAACTGCGATCGTTGATGGATCGGAGTCAAACAAAGGTGGATTGGTGTGGTCTTTAATTTATAATCCAATTTATTGACACGTGCAGGTTAAAACAATGTTACATTTGATAACCCCATTTCGCAGAGCAATTAATTTATTTTCTACATGTTTGTATACAATTTATTTATTAATCTATCTGGGTCCCCAGAATCGCCCAGAATAATACTTTATAATCAGTTTGTGTATAGTACTTATGAATTGAGTCATTTTTTTTTCTTTTTTTTTTCTCTTATAGTCTTACAGTTAATCGTGACAAGTAAGATAAGTTCAGACGTCAAGCAGACAGACTGCATTGGTGTAGTCTTTAATCCCTTATTCATCAAGAGGGCATGTTAATCTACGAAATTATTACTCATCAATTTTTGGTATAAAATTGTTTGTCAATATATACAGGATAGTTTTTTTCAATCGCCTCAGGCCATGTCCCGAAAACTAAAAAAGATACAAGGAAAAGTTTGATACGAAACCTGAAGGATTCCGAGTGGGACGTATGATAATGCTATGGGTTTCGAATTTTTATAGGATATTATGGGGTTTTTATGAGGCAACTTTTATATTTTTGAAACGAGAACGCCTTATTTTTCAGTGCAGATTCATAATCTATAACACAAGGAAATACATTACTTACAAAGTTCTTTCTCTTGTACATGTATTTACTTCAAGTATGTATAAGTCATCTACCATTAATATTCGTTGGTGAAAGGTGTGACGGTAATTTTTTTTTTCAGGTAATCGTTTTTCGCACATAAACGTTGCCAATGAGATGCAGCAATAAATGCCCAGATACACCTACGATTAATTACTCGGTTATTTTCCACTCTCCTCTTTCTGCGACTTTTTATTTCAGTTATTAAATCAGCGGTGGGTGAATTTTTTAATTGGATTATTATTAGAAAAATCTGGCAATCGAATCAATGGCTCGGCTGGCAGATAAAATTTTGAAAAATTATACCCCGGCAGTCGTGTCTTTGATATGTTTGCCGTTAGTCAGTCGGTATAATGAAGATTTTAAGAACTTCGGGTGTTTGGCCTCGGCACGAAGAAGAGTTCGGTTCATCCCATATTTGAGCGACAACAAATATTATCAGGACTGCAGTAAAGGACGAGGAAATATAAGAAACATATTTTTTTTTATCTCGTTTATTCATATTCTATACGTAGACTATCCCTATTTTCTAATTTCGAACAACCTCTCTGCTTTCGGAGTTTTTTTTATCGAGACGCCTGTGACATCTCGACAGTTGTATCTCGTTAACGCAACCCCCATGCGAACGCTTCGACGCCACGAGGGCCACTGACTCTAGCGAGAGCAGGTCCCGCTACTCAAGTTCAAGGTCGTCGCTTACCCCGCCAACGGGGTCTGAAATGGTATCACCAATTGGACAGGCAGCTATTTCAGTACGCCTTAGTATCTGCAACCCGTCGACCTACTAGCTGGTAGCGCATTCATGAATATCTCGAAAACGATCATATGCGTATGATATTATAGGACAGGGTCATAGGGGCAGGACAATTCTACAGAAAACCATTCTACAGATTAGCCATCAGCTAATATATAAAAACGGTGAGTTTTCATTACCACGGTGTGCGTGAAGAGGAGTGTTTGTGTTGGTGTAAATGACTAGGCTATAGTATTGCTCCTATATCGAAATTCGTATAGAATTGTGGATACCAATCGCGGCAGATTTTTCCGCGTATAATATTCAGGGGGGTTGTGTGCGTACACTGAATGCGGAATGATGCATGTCTATTATCAAATTAATACAACACACTTTGCGTTCGCTGGGTTTTTGGTTTGAGGCGCGGGGTAGGCAGGACGTACGCGATAGCCTAAGCCCGTTGCATGATATCCCATCTCTTTTTTCGCAGCGTCAAGTGATTAAGTCAAATTGGTAGCTACAATACAATTAGTTATTACAGAAATTTGATCTCCCGTCAGAAATTTAACCACAATTATAGATATTATTGTGCGGCTCGTATAATTCACTATATACTTTCAATTGAGTATCTATATAAATTTATCACTCTCACAATCGTTATGCAAATAATTATATCCGCGATACCAAATATTTAATCACTTGAATGGGCAAAACGCTTTACTGAACCGCCGTACTTACGCGGGGCACAGAGGTCAGCGGGAAGCTGCGCCCGAAGAGGACGCCGACCGCCACGCTATCAAACTCTTTGCTTCATGTACTATATACCTATTATACTATGACTTTCTCGTTTCCACGATTATAATCTTCTAAGTTTATCTCGTTAAGTCCGTGAAATATGACCCCCAACAAATGAACTTCCAAACACATAATACCGTTATCACGAATTAATAGGGATGTTCATGATATTTTGCAGCGCACTCATAGTCATCCACAATTATTCTTAGAATTATTTTATATCGATTTTGAACTCCTTGAAGTCGATATAGGTATAATTATTCCGAGTCGGGATAGCGAGAAATACTCTTCATCGCGGATGATGACAATTTATCATAAATATACTTATAATATCCGCTAAAATTTAACACTGAATCTGTTCATATTGTTGAAGGTATGTGGATATCTAATTTCTTCGAAATTAGTTCGCTTCTTTAAAAGTTGATCGACGATCTCGGGATTTTGTGACTTTAACTATCGTGATCGGTAATATAGTTGCTACATGATCTCCTGTACTATAGGGAAAATTTCCATGCGATTTCCCGTCTCAGGAGAGGTCCAGGTTACGTCTGTAGTTTTGTCATTCTCTGCTCTATAATCCAACTTTGACTGGAACATCTGAAGCTCCTCGCCTGTATCTTCATGTTTCGTGTTGTTCCAAGGCTGCAGTTTCGATGTTCCCAAAAAGATGTAAAGTACACCAGTCGAGAATATAATTGCGACCGTGATGAGGAATACCAGGCGCCATTGTTCGATCGTTTGCTGTAAAATTTTGACGTGGTAGGCGTGCTATTGCGTGAGAAATTTGGAGTTCGTATTTTACAAAATCATGCATATAGTAAAGATGTACATTATACTATAAACTCACGTTTTTGTCGGTCAGAATTCCAACTATCAGAGGGGCAATGAATCCAGCGCTTACTGACATGACGTTACAAATGCCCAAAATGATGCTCGCGTAATTTGGACTGAGGTCAATACAGCTGGCAAGAGCGCCAGCAGTAAAAGCACCACCTACAGCCATCCCTGAGATCATGAAGACAATTGCTAAGTAGGAATGACAGCCGCTGAAGGCCAGACCCAACAGCAGGATACTTTGAAACCCGTTGCAAACTATAATCGCAAATTTTCTCAAATACGTTGTCGACATTCTCTTCGTTCGTAGCAACCAGTCTGCGAAACTTGAGAAAACGTATGAAAAAATCATGCGTATCACGTGAGGAGCAGCCGAAAGCATACCTGTCTGTGAAAAAATATATAAAATGAGCCTTCTGAAAGAGCATATTGCGTGGCTGGTCGTAGGAAGACGCTTCTGTATGTTCTAAGAAGAAAAATCCGGGTTAGACTCGAAACTTTACTTTATAGGCGTAATAGTCTGACTGTTTTAAACTACATTAGACTTTCTGAGTAGATTACGGATATTAATTGAGTTAATTGTCAATAGCCACTGACCAGTCATTAATCTTTTGTCTTTTTTCTCGAGAACTTTTATAAGTTATCACAATTCGCCTCTCAGATATTGCGCTAATTATATCCTACCGCACATCGCACACGGCAAAATTTCATTTCTCTGCACTCACCGCACTAATATCCCATCCGTGAATGTTGTTCAAGTAGGAGGGTGCTTCGATTGAAATAGTAAAGATTCCCCAGTTACCGCCACAGAAAGTAATAGCCGTTATCCAAACGGGGCCCGAGGTCAGGATAGCCTTCCACGGTACTGATTCCGAACTGTCGTGGTTCACGGAATCGCCCAGGCTTTCCAGAATGTATCTTTTTTCAGCTTCCGAAATTCGAGGATGTTCCTGAGGGGAATCGTAAGCTAGATAATACCAGGCGATGTACCTGTAGAAAATTATCAACCAATTATCACTGTTAGGTTGAAATGGTGTAGATGAAGTTGATTTTACTATAATATCTCTGAACTCTCGTTTCGTAGTCTCGGTGTCATGTTTAATCAAACGCTGACGTGGAATGCGCAGGTACTCTCCATCTGCAATCGTATCTTTGCAACCTTGCATCAGCTGAAAGCTTGCAAGGAGCTTCTCTCTTTCTCCCTTAGAAAATGGCTCATCACTGCGCTCGTGTTCCCGGTACTTGATTACTGCTGTGTTGTCCTCTGTGACCTGCCCGGGGTTTTAACTACTAAGCTCCAGCGAGCTATCAATGCTTGCGTTCGTTTTGTTTTCGATCTAAGGAGGGATGAGCATATCACCCCGTATCGTCGGCGTCTTGGGTGGCTTACCGTTAGCGACCGCAGGCGATACTTCATGGGCTGTCTGCTATATACTCTACTCTCTACTTCTGAACCTCGTTACCTTCGCTCGATCTTTACGTTTAAAGCCGATCTCGCTCTTCGCACTACTCGTGCGTCTGAGCGTGAGCTTTATATCCCGCCGTGTCGCACCTCTTCTTTCCGTAAAGCCTTCTCTGTCGCCGTCTGTTATCTTTGGAATGCTCTTCCGCCTGACATCCGGTCTGCTCCTTCTCTGCCCTGCTTCAAATCACGGTTTTACTCCCACCTTCTTCGTTCTGCGGAGTCCCCTGTTCTTGCCTAACTCGTCCGCTTGTTCAGCCTATTTTACGCGTCTTTACTTCCTTTTCTTATCTTCTTATCTTCTCTGCTTTCTAGTTTTATTTTTTATTGCTATCTTATTTCTATATTTTACTTCACTTACTTTATTTTCCTATTTGGCGTGTTTAGCTTTTACTCTTACTCATAAGTTCTCCTGTACGTCTCCATGTGCGTAGATGGCCTTCTGGCTTGCTTTTTGGTTTAGTCTTTTTGTTTGTTCTCAGCTCTCTTATATCTCTCCTTTCTTTACCTTATCCTAGGCCATCTGTGCACATTGCGACCTTCTCTGCCTTCTATTGTAAATGTTTCTCTTTCTCTGTCTTATCTTAGGTATTTTAAGTCGTGTTAAGTAGGTAGTTTCTAAGCGTAACCTTTATCTTAGCTTTATCTCACCTGATTCTTTTTTCTTTTCATTTTTCTTTTTCCTGTATCTTTTTTAGATGTTTTTCTGTTCTTGCTTTGATCAATTCCTTCCTGCCATAATCTCTGTCTTACTTTTATGTTCTCTAGTTTTAGTTAATATTTTGTATCATGTTCGCTTCTAGCTTTAGCCTTACTCTCTATTCATATTTCTGTATTATCTATGTCCTGTAGCTTTTTATTTTTTGTCATCCACGGGACCCAGTCCCTGATGTAATAATAAACGATCTATCTATCTAACGATCTAACTCTGTTCAAGATGTTCTTATCTAGATATAAGAAAGGCTTTCCATTATTAGATTTTTGGGTGAAAAAGCGTGATCATTGCGTACCATATAACTCCGAGTGTTGAGGTCACGTAGAAAACTGAATCCCAACCGAGCCAGTTGATGAGAATCGCGCATAGTGGATACGTGATCGCTGAACCAACAGCACTTCCTAATCGGTATGAAAAAGGGGATAAGATACAAAAGATTGGAGTAGACGGAAATGCGGTGTTCATAATTTTGATGCAAACTTGTGCAGACTGCGTGGCTAGCGTTGGGAATTAACATTAACGTGGAAATTAACATGTAGACATATTCGACTTATTAGGAATCGAAATTTATAGAGCCTCGGCTCATCCTTACCAAGATAAGAGGTGATAAATTTGCTTCTTTCCGTGGGTGGAATCCATTTAGCAACCATATTGTGCATCGAAGGCCAAGAACAACCCTGAACAAACAAGAGATCAGGATAAAATCGATAAACGGGATAAAACACTCGGTATAAAAGCTTGCGTGATGTTCACTTTTTTTACTTAATTGATTTTTCAACTTCGCCTATCGAAGGTACGTACCGTGAATAAACCCTGGACTACTCGTAGTGCAACGAAAGCATAGAGATGTTGACGTGCGCAGAATGGTAGCAGAAAGCCTAGTAGGGCAGTGGCCAAATTTGCCCATCCAAAGATGAACTTGGTTCCGTAACGACGTGCTAAAAGCCCACCGGGTATTTGCGTGACCCAATGAATCCAGAAAGACGCCCCCAGAGCCAGACTTTGTTCGTATTCAGTCCAGACGAAGCGGTCAGAGTAGGACACAGGACTCACGAGTGTAGTCTGCAAAACTTCATATTTCATTTCTGTTCAACACGATTACATAGCGGTGTGGTTACAGACGGATTAATTTGGTCGAACCTCTGGTAGCACATCATTGAAGTGTGTAATATTTTATGACTGTTGAAATTATATGGTATGTATAGGTATATGCGAAATATGACACACGGTGTGATGCCGAGGAAATCACCTCATTTTTGCATAAATATTGTGATTCGCGAATCACTAATTATATATACATGAGTAATTTACGTTTTCATGTCTCATTGTGAACTCCAACGATGAGAGAGAAGTATCTGTAATATTGTGTTTCCTGAAGTTTGTGATTGATGATCCGTTGACCCAATGGTTCGAAAGATTAGTGGTTATCTCTATACCGTGTGTGCATTGCGAAATAACAGCTGCCTTCGGACGAGGTATAACCATAGCAATAATGGTAAGACTCAGGTTGAATTCTAGCATAGAGGTAATGGCAAATCCACAGAAGGCGAGGCACCAGAGCACAGTACGACAGGAGAGCAATTCTTTGTCTATAGAAAAATCGAAAGACGAAGGATTAAGAAAGATGCAGGTTATTTCTTTCATGGTAACGACCGAATGAATTGATATCTCGTCATTATAGGACCGCGACAATAGGAGGAAAAAACTGGCAAAAAGTTATTTGCAAAAGCATATTCCTTTCCTCGATTTTCGATATCCGGATATTAAACGAAAATATCAAAATTTATCCACGTGCGAATGCTCAGATGCAGTCTACCACCGAAATTTGTTAGAATATCGGCTCCAATCTTCCCGTTTCAATTTTTTATTTCATATTTCAATCTATTTTTCGATTCCGAATCGTTGTATTAGATATAGGAAAATCAACACTTACCCTTGGTCGATCTTTCATTTTCAATTGTCATATTTCTTTGCGGGCTTATGGGATATGGGTTGGATCAAAAACTTAGAACGTTGTGCAGTTGAGTAACGAAATTTAGTTCGATAACAAATTATTCATTTCTGACGAACTGTGAAGCAACAGGGTGGATCAAAGATCACACTGTGACAAATTTATATAAACTAACATAGGGTAGTAATTCAATATATTTCTAACGAACGCGTGTATCTGTCCGGAGAGCTCTCAGCCGAATCACCAACTGATCGTGTCTCGAAAGTCTCGAAAGCATCTAAAAAAAAGTTCTCAAGTTTACGGAAAAATTGTACGTATTCTCTTTGTTTTTAAAATCTCTCTCTCCCGGGGTATCGCGGGGTCATGTGCAGTTTACAACGTAGCCTGCGTTTCGGAGAGCGAGCTCGTTGGACGTTGTCTATGAATATACCGAGATACTCAAGTTCGTCACACTTGAGTGCTAAATTAACGAAAATTTCTTGAGTCCGTATTTTTACCGGACGATTGTTGCCATAAGTTTTTATGTACAAAGAAAGTACCTGGGTTCGAACCCTCAAAAAAGTTGTCCTCGTGGAAGTTCGAGGTTTATTCGAAGAATAAATGATCATTTCTTAAATTATTAAAAATAATCAAATGCTGGAAAGATGTTGGCTAAATAGCGTTGCAAAGAATTCGAACGTTTTTTTTTTTATCTTGAAAGTAGTTGGTTCCATTTTATTCCAAGAGATCTGCCGGATGGCTTTTGCAAGAAGTCTAACAGATCCTATTAATAGTGAGACAATTCTATTCTGTATATTAAAAAAACATTCGACATTTGTTCACGCATGCGTGTTCCGTTTGGAACAAGCTGGTGTTGAGTAGCGTGCATCTTATGCCACGTAGGACTGATAACTTTGACCACTATACGATGCCTCAGAGGAAAAACATACTATCTTAAATTCTGGGTTAAAAGTTAAATGTGAAAGACATTAGACCGGAGATATCTATGTTCTTATACCGAGGCGACGATTTGTTCAGTTTTAATTGAAAAATTGTTCTTCAGGGGCATACTATGCAAATTTTATCCCACCGATTTTATCTAAGATTGTTGTTTTTCAGAAATTGGGATCAGTCGTTTCAAATCACAGCAGATACTTTTCATATGCTGTTATTGCAATATTCTATGAAAACTATATGCAATTTTTGTTCGAACCAGCTTCCCTTGAACATAATTTTTAACTGTGACTTTATCCTCCCGCTATCGTTAAGAATGTTCAAATTCGTCGTTATTTTGTTCTAGACTTTGTGCTTTACCATATCGATTTTTTGTATTTCGAAAAATAAGCTTCAACTCGAATGGTCGTTGTGGCATCGATGTATGCTTTTATCGGTCGTTAACTCTTCTAGGTACCTTATGTGTTACGAATTCGGTGAAAATCACTTGAATCGACAACTTCTCCGACCGCAAGTACGATACCCAGATAAAAGGCAATACCCATGACAAGAACACGAAAAATGATCTGAAGTGTTTCAGTAAAATCTGCCGCTTTTACATTTCACCAACGTCAAACCTTGTCTCTTGATCGGGTTAGCAATCCAAACTATGCAGAATAGTGTCACGCGGCCGTCCACGCTATACCGGCGTTCACAAATACTACAACTATACTTGGAATAATCACACGAAAATAGGATAAAATATAATAGTTATTTATTGTACTCAGCGCCAACTGGGCTCTGAGAGCATTTATTAAATTTAACTTATGTTAGATGTATTTGGGAAGTACTCATACATGGGTATAAAAACACAGAGTAATCTACAATTGAAGAAGATATAATACTTACAGTGAATAGTGAATATATAGTCTAACAATAAAATTGGTAGATCAAGTATTGAAATTTGTGCTAGAAAGTTGCTTTTCAAATTTCGCGACATACGAAAAAAAATATCAGTGCCGCAATAGAAACTAATTTAAATAGAAGTTCTAAATTCTAAATTCCTTCTCCAATAACCTAAATCCTCGACAGGTTGCACTGAAGTTCGATACCGGATTCGCAAATTATTGAAGGTATACGTGGGGCATTTCACACCGATTCTACCTGCGTCTGACCCTTGACCCCTTGGATTCGGTCTGTAATTTTTCATATGATTCTCTTATCCTTCGAAGGCATACTGAATTTTTTTCAGATACTTTTGAGTGAATTTGTTCAAATAGAAAAATAACATCACTGGAGAAAGGAATCACATCGAAGGACACAATTTAAGAATCTGAAAAAATTCTTAAAAATCATGTGTCAGACATTAAAAGTTTGAGGAAATGAGCGAAAGTGGGCCGACCATTCCTTCTTATTTTTTTTTTCAATATTTATTTGACCCCGGTCGAATCGATGTGGACTGCCCCATGTGTGCTAAATATTATAAAAATTGTATCACTTCTCCAAAAGTTAATTGACGATCTTGCGACGAGACAGCGTACAGAACTAATAAGTATCAGATTATCTTGAGATAATTTTTGAAGTAGCAACTCTATGACTTTAACCATCTTAATAAGTGATTTTTGCTACATGATTTCCTGTTACGCTAAGGGAAATTCACAAACGTTTTTCTGTTCGAGGAACGTTTGTAGTTTTGTATTTGGAGGTACGATTGTAGTCTTATTATTATCTGCTCCAACCACATTCGATTGAAGCGTCTGAAGCTCCTCGCCTGGTTCTTGATATTCTGGATCGTTCCAGGGTTGCAGTTCCGATGTTCCGAAAAAAATGTAGAGTGTACCAGTTGCGAATACAACTGCGAAATTGAGCAGAAATACCAGGCGCCATTGTTCGATCGTTTGCTGTAACATGTTAACGTTTTTGGCACATTATCACGTGACATTTTAATGATGAACATGAAGATTCATGTGTTTGCAATTTATGTTCCTTCAAATTTTTTTCTTTTTCTAAGGAATCACGTGGAGAGGGAGGAAAGTAACACTACTTAAAACTCACGTTGTTCTTAGTCAGAATTCCAACCATTAGAGGGGAAACAAATCCACCGATCGTTGTTATAATGTTACAAATGGCAAAATTGATGCCTGCATAATTCGGACCAAGGTCGACGAAGCTGGCGAGAGTACCAACGCTAACGGATCCGCTGGCAGTCGTCCCTGTGATCATGGCAAGTATTGCTAAGTTAGAGTAACAGCCGCTGAAAGCCAGTCCCAATAGCATCAAACATTGGATCCCGTTACATACAAGCATGGCAAATTTTCTCAAGTTTGTCGTTGACATTTTCTTCGTTCTTAGCAACCAGTCTCCAAAACTCGAGGACACGTATGAAAACAACATGCGCATCAATTGAGAAGCAGCCAAAATCCAACCAGTCTGCGAAAGTATTAAAAATCAGTTTTTAAACAAATATTTTGGTAGGCTAATTTATGATAATGGCGCCAATGGTTTTACTGTTTCTGACCGCATCACACTATTTTCGTGAAATCAAATTATAAATTCAGTGACTCGGCAAAAGTCTCTGACCACTAGCGTATTCTTTTGCCTTCTTTATTCTCAAACTTCATGAGCTTTCACAATCGGCTTCCTTGATATTACGCTAGTATAATAATTTAGGCGATTCTATATAGTTGTGAAAATCAAAAACTATTATCCTCACCGCACTAATGTCCCATCCGTGAATGTGGTTGAAGTAAGAGGGGCCAGCAAGAGCCACCGTGTAGATGGCCCAAATAGCGCCACATGAAGTGACAGATGCTATCCAAATAGGGCCCGAGGTCAGGATGGCTTTCCATGGCACTGGTCGGGATCTAACATGGCTTGAGGAATCTTCGAGGTTTTCTAAAATGTAAGCTTTTTCGGCTGCTGAAATTCGAGGATGTTCCTCGGGAGTATCGTAAACAAGGTAATACCAGACGACGTTCCTGTGGAAAATTTCAAGCTCTATACTTTTATATTGGAAATGTGCGGGTGAAGTTGATGTCAATCATGTCTCTGAGCTCTGTTAAAGGACGTTCTAATTTACGAGAAGGACGGTTTGTTCTTGGCTTCTCGAGGGAGCAAGCTAAATGCTTACGTACCATACAATTCCTAGCGCTGAAGTCACGTAGAAAACTGAATCCCATCCAAACCAATTGATCAGCATGGCGCAGAGTGGATATGTGATTGCTATTCCCACAGAACTTCCTGACGATTTTGGAACGGGATGAATCATAATAAATAAGAGTGAATGAGAATGTTCGTAATTTCACCACCGCCTAGTGTGCATTGAGTAACGTTACAAGTGAAAATTCACTTTAAAATGTATTCGAATTATTGGTAGCTAAAATTAGTAACACTTTGATTCGTGCCTCACCAATATAAGAGCTGACGAATTTGCTCCTTTCAACAGGAGGAATCCACTTGGCAACTAAATTGTGCATCGAAGGCCAAACCAAACCCTGAACAAAAAATAAGTTAGACTGAAGTCAAAAGGAGGTATAAAATACTTGAAAGCAAAGTCTGTATGATCTGGAATTTCCTATTCATTTTTTTTCACGTGTTATACCCAACGATAATACGTACCACAAAAAAACCCTGAAACACTCGTAGTGCCACGAAAGCATAGAGATGATAGCGCGCGCAGAGCGGTAATAGAAAGCCTAGGATGGTAATGATGAAATTTGACCATCCAAAGGTACACTTAGTTCCATAACGACGAGCCAAGAGTCCACCAGGTATTTGCGTGGTCCACTGAACCCAGAAGGCTCCCGCTAGGGCTATACCTTGTTCGTATTCATTCCAGGGAAAGTGGTCGGGATAACTCGTAGGACTCACTGGTGTAGCCTGAAAATTTCCATTTCTTATTGCTATTTAATGCGAGTACTCTAAAAGTGTAGTACAGACAGGTGAATTCGATTGAACCTAAGTTAGCACATCGTTGAACTATACAATATTTAATCATTTCCGGCATCACATCATTGCATATAAATGTTGCGATTCACGAATCAGTAATGATACGACGCATTTACGTTTTCAGGCTTCGTTGTGTGCTCGAACGATGATATAGAAAGTCGCGTGACATTCTGCTCCTTGAAGTTTGTTACTGATGATCCGTTGACCCACAAGTCAGAAAGATTAAAGGTCGTCTGTACATCAGGCTGGCATTGTGAAATAATTGCTGCCTTAGACTGGGGTATGACCATAGCAATAATGGTGAGACTCAAGTTGGCTTCATGCATAGAGGCAATGGCAAATCCACAGAAGGTGAGGTACCACAGCACATCACGACAGGAGAGGAATTCTTTTCCTAGATAAAAATCGATACAAACGATACACAGGGCTGACAAAGATACATTTTTTTTTTTTTGTAACGATTGAATAAGTGAATTGATCTTTGTCGTAGACACGATCAACGATTGAAATGCGACAAGGGGCTGAGAGAAGCGTAGCAGAAAGGTATTTGCCAAGGAGTTCTATTCTCAATATTTCCAGATATTTAACACAAATATACGAATTTGCACACATGTAAAAGTATAGCTGCGATTAATAAACGAAGTTTGCGGAACATTTCCGTTCCTATCTTCTCTTCGTGATTTTGTATTTTATTCTTCAATATATTATTGGATTTCGAATCGTTATATCATACAAAGTTATATCAAACAAGAAAATCAACACTTACCCTTAGTCGATCTTTCATTTTTAAGTGGCATAATGTACAGATAGCGTTGAAAACGACTCAACGATGCGGTAAATGCACTTTTGCCCGCACGCACTACTCGTATAGCGGCTAGCTCAGGCTCATCGTTCAGTGCCGAATTTTTATGCGGCTAGGTAGTTCTGAGTATGTCCACGTAAGACGTATACCTCGATCGGCTAATTAACCGCTGCTATATTCCGGGTCACCAAAGAAGAGATAACTTCTGCGTAACGTATTTTGCACTACCTCATACCTTCCAAGGTTGTAGAGAATCGCGACGAGGATAGAAAGAAAAAAAAACTTGAAAAAATAAATACAGCAAATCAATCTGAGTATGCAAAAAAATTCCAATCAAATACCAATAAACCCAGTGAACCGGACTCAAATGAATCGCGTCAAAATTTGTGCAGCCTCCGTCACCGAGTTCACTTTGTTACTAATGTCGATCGATCAGTTGTTATTGAAATAAATCCCTAAGAAAACAATGCCAAACGGAGACAAACAGACAGTCAGGTAGATAAACATGAGAGCACAGTCATGTGGAACCCAAAGTGAATTGTAATATCATACTCATCAAACTTATTTGAAGGACAAAAAATAAAGGTGGCTCCTGCAAATATATGTCTTTTGCCAGGTAACGGGTGGCATAATATTCAACCCGACATTCAAACTAAATATAAAACGTCGCCCATCCAACGCAGGATAGATAATTCCAACCGTTGGTTCACCTCTGGAGAAAAAATTTTCCGACGAAAGTGGCATAGATTTTATTGGTAATTTTTTTTTTACAGGCATCGAGATCAGTTACGGTCCTTTAAATGGTATCATGTATTTTTCGTATGCTGATATTGCAGTTTCACCGCTAAGATAATTCATTCAATCATATGTCTGCAACATTATTTTATTATTCTGAATTTTTATCGACTTAATTGTCCGGATCGTTCGTATCATTATTTCATTCGTTTCACGATGGACGATTTTTTGTATTTCAAGAAATTCATTCCAACCGAAATGATCGCTACTGTTTCATCAGTGGTATATGATGTTTTTTTACCGTCAACTCGACCAGGCCGGTCATCGGATCCGACTTCCGTGAAGATCACTTGAATCAACAATGTTCCAAGCTGTTACAACCTATACGTAAGCCACAAGAGAGAACAGAACACAGCATCGTTATTTATTGTAGGTACTCTGTGACAAGTGCAGTATCCCGAAAGCAGCTACCGAATTCGCCATAGGTATATCACACAAATTTTCAAAATATCCAAGAGTTGAAGATTACGTGGGTATACATAGTGATTCGGTTTTTTCACCGAGCCATATTTTTAGTATACATTCTTACGAAAATCTTAGACAAAATGTTCTTCATCAAAAATGTAAAGGAATTTTAGTTTCCGCGTTACGGAAGTTCTAAGTTGACCAATCAAAAAGTATGTGTAATAGCCGAGTAGTGCGCCTAATTTTATGCAACTCGCACTACAAGACTGGCACGCAGGTTACGTATAACAGGGTACATCAAAAATACACGGCAGTAGTTCGTTGATTCGACCGCAACATGGCAATACCATTTGATCACATCAATTTCGACATCATATTCCATGACGAATTCAACGTTCATGTCTATTGATGAATGGCAGATAAGTCCGTTAAGTTAATGGGTAATTCTGGACTCTACATCTCTTCTTAACTTACTTAAAATATTTACTTTTTAACTCAATGATCGAATCTCATTTCAGTATTCGAATGATTTATATGAAATGTTTCAAATGTTTGCATTTCTGATGTTGGATGTTTGTACGTTATTGCTGTTTATTTGTCACTTGTAGCTTGATCAATATAGAGGATTCTATGCTCAACTATAAACCAGTTTTTATACTTTTTTTTTCGTACACAATTCGAGATATATCTGGTGTTTGATCACTTTTTTGGCTCCAATTCATTAAACACCCTCTCCCAAACCCATGGACTTGTATTATATTCATAACTATCTCCCCCATAATTTTGTTTTAAATTTTGAATCAAACTTATCAGACTCTTGGTAAATATGGCAAATATGTTAAATTCGTGGACAATCGTTATACGTAGTACCGTATTAACTATCATCTCGTCTTTTATGTTGAAAATTCTCTATAAATACCTCTAAAGTTATAACACAGAACAAGCGTGCAGTCAACTCTAAGAATTATTATCTTCGGTCTGATTCCTTGTAGAGGAATGACTGACAGCGTATACTAAAGTTGGAAGAATAAGCTTACAAACCAAAATAAAACCAAAAAAAAAAAAATCACGATTTTTATCGAACAAATGCATAGAAATTAAATCGCCGAACGTTAGATAGTAGTCTACCAATATAGTATTTTGATATTATTATCCAATTCTGATACCGAAAGATAATTTCTGTACGCTTCATTCCTATGCACGACTCTTCGCTTGTAGCTATACTTTCAGCGTATAATTGATCCCAAACATTTGATATACCTACTATCAATAACGTCTGTGAATTCCATGACGTGATCGGTTTGGCAACAGCCATAACTATTGCTACTGCAGCATTAGCAAATTATTGAAGGTATACTTGTATGTCCACTAAATTTTGTAGAAATTGTATCACTTCTCCAAAAGTTTTTTGACAAACGTGCGGCGACGGGACCAACGTACAGAACTAATGAGACTTTCTTGAGACACTAATAAGCGGGAAAATGTTGTAACTCTATCTATCGTGATGAGTAATTTTCGCTACATGATTTTCTGTACTCTAGGGAAAATTTCCAATCATTTTTTCGACTCAGAGAACGTGATTACGTCTGTAGTATCATCAGTTTCTACTCCACCAACATTTGACTGAAGCTTCTGAAGCGCCTCGCCTGTTTCTTCGTGTTTTTGGTCGTTCCAAGGCTGCAATTCCGATGTACCGAAAAATATGTAGATCGCTCCAGTCGAGAATATAATTGCGACCGTGATGAGAAATACTAGACGCCATTGTTCCATCGTTTGCTGTGAACATTTTGACTGATTGGTATGTAATTACGTGGCAAGATAAAGCTCGTATACCTATGGGCAATACCGTGATGCGTGATATTTTTTGAATAAACAGGGAACTTTATACATTAACTGAGGAGCCCTCTTAATAATGTTTTTCATGGATTCTAGTGCACGGGAAAAAGTTACGATACTTTAAACTCACGTTGTTGTTGGTCAGAATTCCAACTATCAGAGGAGCAACGAATCCAGAGCTTACTGACATAACGTTACAAATACCCAGAATGATGCTCGCGTAATTCGGACTGAGGTCAATGCAGCTGGCGAGAATACCAGCAGTAAGGGCACCGCTTGCAGTTATCCCTGTGATCATGAAGAATATTGCTAAGTAAGGGTGACAGCCACTGAAAGCCAGACCCAGTAGCAGGAAACTTTGAATCCCGTTACATATGAACATGGCAAATTTTCTCAAATTTGTTGTCGAAATCCTCCTCGTTTGTAGTAACCAGTCTGCAAAACTTGAGCATACGTACGAAAACAGCATGCGCATCATGTAAGGTGCGGCTGAAAGCATACTAGTCTGTGAAAAAATAGAAAATGAGCTGTCAAAAAAAGGATTTTGTGTGGCTGGTCGTAGAGAGACGCTATTACGTGCCGAGTGAATAATGGGCTAACAGTTAATACAGTGGGCAGATATAGAGTATCACTAGCAATAATCTAATCACAACAGAATTGCAGGTCAATATCCGAAATTTACTTGAGTAGCGATTGTCTTACTGTTTTTGATCACATGAGTGAATTACGAATGTAAATTCAGTAGCTCGTCAACGGTCGCTGACCACTTGCAAATATTTTACCTTTCTTCTCAAATTTCATGAGCTCGCATTATTGGTTTCTCTTACAATATACTCTAATCATGTTCTTTGGTAATCCAGTGTGGTGGTGAAAATGAATCTACTGCGATTCTCACCGCACTGATGTCCCATCCGTGAATGTGATTAAAGTAAGAAGGTGCTTCGATTGCAGTAGTAAAGATGCCCCAGCTGGCACCACAGAAAGTAATGGCCGTGATCCAAATGGGACCCGAGGTCAGAATAGCTTTCCATGGCACTTGTCGAGAATTGACGTCGTTCACGAAATCTCCAAGATTTTCTAAGATGTAAGCTCTTTCGGCTTCCGAAATTCTAGGATGTTCCTGAGGTGTGTCATAAGCCAGATAAAACCAAGCGACGTACCTGTGAAAAAATATTAACCCTGCAGTATTTGGTTGAAAAGGTGCAGTTGAAGTTGATTTCACTTATAACACTTCTAGACTCTGTTCAAAAAAGTATTAATTCATAAGAAAAGTTTTCAACCTTCCGGTTAAAAAAGCGAAATCCTCGCATACCATATAACTCCAAGGGCTGAGCTCGCGTAGAAAACAGAATCCCAGCCAAACCATTTGATAAGCATCGCGCAGATTGGGTACGTGACCGCAGCACCCACAGAACTTCCTATCAATTTCAAAAAAGGGATAAAACATGATGGATTGGAATAGAAAAGAATGCAACGTTAGTAAAATTCATAACACCTCAGCTGATCCTCACCTAGATAAGAGGTGACAAATTTGCTTCTCTCAGTGGGTGGGATCCATTTAGCAACCATGTTGTGCATCGAGGGCCAAGAAAAACCCTGAATAAATGAGAAATCAAATTAAAGTCAATAAAAGGAATACAACATTTCAAAGGAAGGAAGGTATATGCATTATGTGATGTCCAGTTTCTTTATATTTATCTATTTCCGAGTTCAGCCACCAAAAATACGTACTGTAAAAAAACCCTGAAACACTCGTAGTGCAACGAAAGCATAGAGGTGATGACGTGCGCAGAATGGTAGTAAAAAGCCTAGTAAGGCAGTGGCCAAATTCGCCCATCCAAAGATAAACTTAGTTCCGTAACGATGTGCCAAAATTCCACCGGGTAATTGTGTGGCCCAGTGAAGCCAGTAAAATCCCCCCAGGGCCAGACCTTGTTCGTATTCGTTCCAGGCGAAGCGGTCAGCGTAATGCACAGCTGAACTCACGAGTGTAGTCTGCAAAACTTCATCTTTTCATTGCTGTTCAATAAGATTACTCAGCAGTGTAGTACCTGCAGATTATTGTTGATGGAATTGTATTGTATATACGTGCAAAATATGTCACACGATATGTGATGCGGAGAAAATCTTATTTTTGCACCAACATTCTGATTCGCGAATCACTAATCATATGAGTAATTTACGTTTTCAAGTCTTGTCGTGAGTTCTAACGATGGGATAGAAGTATCCGTAACATTGCCTTCCTTGAAGCTCATGACAGATGATCCGTTAACCCACAGGTTTGAAATATTGGAGGTCATCTGTTCATCATGTACGCATTGCGAAATAATCGCTGTCTTGGGACGAGGTACAACCATAGCAATAATGGTAAGACTCAGGTTGAATTCTAGCATAGAGTTAACGACGAATCCACAGAAGACGACGTACCACAGCACATCACGACAGGAAAGTAATTCTTTTCGTGTAGAACAATCGAAAGCAAGGATTAAGAACGATACAGGATTTTCTTGTAAAGACTGGTCGTAAATAAATCGGATGGAGTATAGAATTAGGGCCCAAAGGTGTTCGCAAATAATTTTTTTTCTCGATATCCGATATTCATGGATATTCAACAAAAATATATACAAATTTTTTCACGTACGTAACCGAAATTCACTAAACATTTTAGCTCCAATCTTCCCTTTCTAATTTTATAATTCATAAATGAATACATTTTTGGATTCTGAATCGCTATAAAGAAAACAAACAAAAACCAAAACTCACCCTTAGTCGATCTGTCATTTTTGATTGCCATAATGTTGGCTAAACAGCGTTGCCGACAATCTAAATTATCTTTTGTCCGAAAAACAGTTAGTTTTACTCATATCGGATTATTCCTTGTTCTGATTTACAGCAACACGATCTTCACCACGAATTCAACTCACAATTGAATCAGCAAAGTGCTACTCCCTAGGTTTGGAGTACCTGGTATGTACATATTTCAATCAAAACAATGTTTTACAATAAAAATAAATGTTTGTTCATGCAAGTACAAGTTGTGACAAAGAATGCGGAGTCTATCAATGAGATCACTGGGCTAACGTTGACGATCGATCACTTGTTATTGTAATAAATAGCTTAATTGCTTAAAAGATAGGTAAGGAAATTTTAGAGCGCTCCCACATACATACGTAAAGTAATTCGTCGTGTCATACTCATCAGTCTTGTTGGGATCGAAGAAAGTGAAGGTGGATTCAGCGATCTATCTTCTGATAGATAAAGTCCGGCAGAAGCTCCAACTTGATATTTAAATTGAATATATATACAAGCATCAGTCTCCCACCTAACAAACGTCAGAAAATCACGAATACTTATTCAGTTTTCACGAAAATCTTTCAGAACAAATTGGCATAATTTATTCAGGGGCATATGATGCACATCGCTGATTTTATCCAAGATTGTTGTTTTTCAGAAATTGAGATCACTCATGGCGTTTCAAATCAGAGCAGATACTTTTCATATGCTGTTATTGCAATATTTCTTCTAAGAAAACTATCTGCAATTTTTTTTCGAACCAGCTTCCCTTGAACATAATTTTTAACAGTGACTATATCCTCCCGCTATCGCTAAGAACGTTCAAATTCGTCGTTATTTTGCTCTAGACTTTGTGCTTCACCACATCGATTTTTTGTATTTCGAAAAATAAGCTTCAACTCGAATGGTCGTTGTGGCATCAATGTATGCTTTTATCGGTCGTTAACACTTCTAGGCAGCTTGTGTGTTCCGAATTCGATGAAGATCACTTGAATCGACAACTTCTCCGACCGCAAGTACGATACCCAGATAAAAGGCAATACCCATGACAAGAACACGAAAAATGATCCCAAGTGTTGCGGTAAAATCTGCCGATTTTACATTCTACCAACGTCAAACCTTGTCTCTTGATCGGGTTAGCAATCCAAACTATGCAGAATAGTGTCACGCGGCCGTCCACGCTGTAACGGCGTCCACAAATACTACAATTATACGTGAAATAGTCACACAAAAATACAATAAAATAATTACTTATTGTACTCAGCGACAAGTGTGCTCGGAGAGGTTTCATTGAATTAATCTTGTGTTGGATAAATTCGGGAAGTACTTATACATAAAATTACACACAGTAATCCATGACGAAGATATTAATTACTTAAAGTTAATAACAGCCAATATGTAACTTACATAATAAGATGGGTCGATCAATTATTGAACCTTATGCTAGAAAGAACCTTATGCTACAGAAGTAATGAGTATCAGATTTTCTTGAGACACTTATTGGAGTGTAAAATCTTAATAAGACTTCAACTATTTTGATAAGTATTTTTCGATACATGATTTTCTGTTACGTTAAGGAAAATTTACAACCGTTTTCCTGTTTGAGGAAACGTAATTACGTTTGTTGTTTTATCATTATCTGTCACATTCACATTCAATCGTAGCTTCTGAAGCTCCTCGCCCGTTTCTTCATGTTTTGGATCGTTCCAGGGTTGCGGATCTGATGTTCCGAAAAACATGTAGAGTGTACCAGTTGCAAATACAATTGCGAAATTGATCAGAAATACCAGGCGCCATTGTTCGATCGTTTGCTGTAACATGTTAACGTTTTTGGCAGGTTATCACGTGACATTTTAATGATGAACATGAAAATTCATGTGTATGCAATTAATATTCCTTCAAATTTTTTTTTCTTCTGAGGAATCACAGGGAGGGAGGAAAGTAACACTACTAAAAACTCACATTGTTGTTAGTCAGAATTCCAACCATTAGAGGGGAAACAAATCCAGCGATCGTTGTGATAATGTTACAAATGGCTAAATTGATTCCTGCATAATTCGGACTGAGGTCGACAAAGCTGGCGAGAGTACCAGCGGAAATGGATCCGCTGGCAGCCGTCCCTGCGATCATGGCGACTATTACTAAGTTGGAGTAACAGCCGCTGAAAGCCAGTCCCAATAGCATGAGACATTGGATCCCGTTACATACAAGCATGGCAAATTTTCTCAAGTTTGTCGTTGACATTTTCTTCGTTCTTAGCAACCAGTCTCCGAAACTCGAGAACACGTACGAAAACAACATGCGCATCAATTGAGAAGTAGCCAAAAGCCAACCGGTCTGCGAAAGTAATAAAAATGAGTTTTTGAATCAATATTTTGGTAGGCTCATCTACGGTAATGACACCAATGGTTTTACTATTTCTGACCGCATCACACTATCTCTGTGATATAAAATTATAAATTCAGTTACTCGGAAAAAGTCTCTGGCCACTAGCGTTATTATTTTGCCTTCTTTATTCTCAAACTTCATGAGCTGCCACAATCGTCTTCGCCGTTATATTACGCTAATTAGGTATACCCTGTGGCGCACCACAGTCGACGACAATAATTCAGGCGATTCTGTATAGTTGTGAAAATCCATGTACTATGATCCGCACCGTATTAATGTCCCATCCGTGAATGTGGTTGAAGTAAGAGGGGCCGGTAAGTACCACAGTGAACATGGCCCAGGTAGCGCCACAGGAAGTGACAGATGTTATCCAAATAGGGCTCGAGGTCAGGATGGCTTTCCATGGCACTGTTCGGGATCTAACATGGCTTACGGAATCTCCGAGGTTTTTTAAAATATACGTTCTTTCGGCTACCGAAATTCGAGGATGTTCTTGGGGAGTGTTGTAAACCAGGTAATACCAGGCGATGTTCCTGTGGAAAATTTCAAGCTCTATACTTTGGTATTGGAAATGTGCAGGTGAAGTTGATGTCAATCATGTCTCTAAGCTCTGTTTAAGAACGTTCTAATTTACGAGAAGGACGGTTTGTTCTTTGCTTCTCGAGGGCGCAAGCTAAATGCTTACGAACCATATAACTCCTAGCGCTGAAGTCACGTAGAAAACTGAATCCCATCCAAACCAGTTGATTAGTATGGCGCAAAGTGGAAATGTGATTGCTGCTCCCACAGAACTTCCTGACAATTATGAAAACCGGATGATTTAAAATATGAAGGAGTGAAAAAAAATGTTTTGTAATTTCACTGCCGATGGCACAAGTATCGATGTTACATGTCGGTATCGATGAGTGAAAATGCACTTTATAATGTGTTTGAATTACTGGTAGCTAAAATTAGTAACACCTTGATTCGTGCCTTACCAATATAAGAGCTGATAAATTTGCTCCTTTCACTAGGAGGAATCCACTTCGCAACCAAATTGTGCATCGAAGGCCAAATCATCCCCTGAACAGTAAAGAAGTCAGAATGAAGTCGAAAAAAGGTATAAAATATTTGAAGGCGAAGTGTGCATGATGTCAAAGTTTTTATTCGTTTTTTGTGCCTAAACTTCATTCACCAATGATACGTACCGCGAATAAACCCTGAAACACTCGTAGTGCCACGAAAACATAGAGATGATAGCGTGCGCCGAACGGTAATAGAAAGCCTAGCATGGTAGTCAAGAAATTTGACCATCCAAAGGTAAATTTAGTTCCATAACGACGTGCTAAGAGTCCACCAGGTATCTGCGTGGCCCAGTGAACCCAGAAGGCTCCCGCCACGGCCAGACCTTGTTCGTATTCGTTCCAGGTGAAGCGGTCAGCGTAACTCACGGAACTCACCAGTGTAGCCTAAAAAGTTCCATTTTTTATTGCATTTTAATGTAGATACTCTGACAGTATAATACGGACATATAAATTTGGTTGAACCTAAGTTAGCACATCATTGAACTGTACAATATTTATTGATTTTCGGCATGATATCATTGCATATAAATGTTGCGATTCCAGAATCAGTAATGATATGACGCATTTACGTTTTCAGGCTTCGTTGTAAGCTCCAAAGATGATACAGAAGTTCGTGTAACATTAAGTTCCTTGAAGCTTGTTGATGATGATCTGTTGACCCACATGTCAGAAAGATTAAAGGTTGTCTCTACACCAGGCTGGCATTGTGGAATAATTTCTGCCTTCGACCGGGGTATGACCATAGCAATGATTGTAAGACTCAAGTTGGTTTCATGCATAGAAGTAATGGCAAATCCACAGAAGGTGAGGTACCACAGCACGTCACGACAGGAGAGGAATTCTCTTCCTAGATAAAAATCCAATGAAAGGGCTGACAGTGATACAGTTTTTTTTTTAATACTTTTTGGCAACGATTGAATGAATTGATTCATCTCACAGACACGATCAACGATTGCAATGCGACAAGGGGCTAAGAAAAGCGCGGCAGAGAGGTATTTGCCAAGGATTTTTTTTCTCAATATTCGATATCCAGATATTTAACAAAAATATACAAATTTTCCCACGTGTAAAGGTATAGCTGCGATGTATGACCGGAGTCTGCTAAACATTTCAGCTCCTATCTTCTCTTCCCGATTTTGTATTTTATTCGTCAATATATTTTTGGATTTTGAATCGTTGTATTAACTAAGAAAATCAACACTTACCCTCAGCCGATCTTTCATTTTTGAGTAGCATGATGTTCAAATAGCGTTGGAAACGATTCAACGATGCGGTAAATGCACTTTTATTCGCAGGCACTACTCGTATACCTGCGAGCTAAGGCTCATCGTTTAGTGCCAAATTTGTATACGGCTAGGCAGTTCTGAGTGTCTCTATGTAAGACGAATACCTATAGATCGGCTAATTAACCGCTGTTATATTACGGGTTACCAAAGGAGAGATAACTTCTGCGTAACGTATTTTGCACTACCTCATACCTTCCAAGGTTATAGAAAATCGCGACGAGGATAAAGAAATCTTGAAAGAATTATTACAGCAAAACGAATTAAGCATGCAAAAAAATCCCAATCAAATACCAATAGACCAAGTGTACCGGACCCAAATGAATCGTGTCAAAATTTGTGCAGTCTCCGTCACTGAGTTCACTTTGTAACTAATTTTGATCGATCAGTTGGTATTGGAATAATGAAATAAATCGCCAAGATAACAGTGCCAAACGGTGACAGACAGACAGTCAGGTAAATAAATATCAGAGCACAGTCATGTGCAACCCAAAGTGAATTGTAATATCATACTCAACAAACTTATTCGAAGGACAAAAAATAAATGTGGCTCCGGCAAATATATATCTTTTGCCAGATAACGTCTGGTATAATATCCAACCCAACATTTGAACTAAACATGAAGAGATAATTATGCCCATCCAAAGTAGAACAGAAGAGATAGTTGCCCATCTAAAGTAGGACAGATAATTTCAACCGTTGGTTGACTTCTGAAGAAAAAATTTTCCGACGATAGTGGCATAGTTTTTTTTTTCGGGTCGTACGATGCTTGCCTGAGATTTTATCGGCAATGTTATCCTTTTCCAGGCATCAAGATCAGTTACGGTGTTTCGAATAGTAGCACGTATTTTTCGTACGCTGATATTACAATATCAGCGCTACGGTAATTTGTGTAATTTTTCTTCTGACACAGTATTTTAATATTCTCATTTTTTATCGACTCAATTGTCCCTCCGCTGCCGCTGTGAACGTTTGTATCATTATTCATTCGTTTCACGATGAACGGTTCTTTGTCGTCCATGAAATTGGTACTAACTGATATGTTTGCTACTAAGAAAACTATGTGCAATTTTTGTTTGAACCAGCTTCCCTTGAACATAATTTTTAACTGTTATCCTCCTGCTATCGCTAAGAACGTTCAAATTCGTCGTTATTTTGCTCTAGACTTCGTGCTTCACCATATCGATTTTTTGTGTTCCAAAAAATAAGGTTCAACTCGAATGGTCGTTGTGGCATCGATGTATACTTTTATCGGTCGTTAATTCTTCTAGGTAGCTTATATGTTCCGAATTCGGTGAAAATCACTTGAATCGACAACTTCCCAGACCGCAAGTACGATAGTCAGATAAAAGGCAATACCCATGACAAGAACACGAAAAATGATCCCAAGTGTTGCGGTAAAATCTGCCGATTTTACATTTTACCAACGTCCAACCTTGTCTTTGATCGGGTTAGCAATCCAAACTATGCAGAATAGTGTCACGCGGCCGTCCACGCTGTAACGGCGGTCACAAATACTACAATTATACGTGAAATAATCACACAAAAATAAAATAAAATAATTATTCATTATACTCAGCGACAAGTGTGCTCTTGGAGCTTCTATTAAATTCAACTTGTGTTAGATAAATTTGGGAAGTACTTATACATATAATTACACACAGTAATCCATAAAGAAGATATTTAATAGTCAAAGTCAATAATAGCCAATATGTAACTTACAATAAGATTGGTCGATCAATTATTGAACCTTACACTAGAAAGAAGTTTAAATCTGCAGCTTCTGTGATATTTACTTTCCAAATTTCGCGGCATAGGAACAAAAAGATCAGTGTCGCAAAAGAACCCAACTTCAAAAAAAGGTTCTGAATTCTACATTCTTCGGATTTGCAAATTATTGAAGGTATATATGCACTAAATTTCGTAAAAATTGTTCACTTCTCCAAGTTGCTTGACGACCGTGCGACGAGACAGCGCACAGAAGTAACGAGTATCAAATTTTCTTGAGAGACTTATTGGAGTAGAAATTCTTGAGCTTTAACTATTATTGTAAGTAATTTTCGATACATGATCTTCTGTTACGTTAGGGAAAATTTACAACCGTTTTCCTGTTTGAGGAAACGTAATTACGTTTGTTGTTTTATCATTATCTGCTCCTTTCACATTCGATCGAAGCTTCTGAATCTCCTCGCCCGTTTCTTCGTGTTTTGGGTCGTTCCAGAGTTGCGGATCTGATGTTCCGAAAAACATGTAGAGTGTCCCAGTTGCAAACACAATTGCGAGATTGATCATAAATACCAGGCGCCATTGTTCGCTCGTTTGCTGTAACATGTTAACGTTTTTGGCACGTTATCACGTGACATTTCAATGCCGAACATAAAAATTAATGTGTATGGGGCATTCCATGCCAAATCACCGAGGTTTCGGCCCGACCCCCTTCGATTTCGCTGAAAATTTTGTATCATTTTCTACCCTACCAAAGACATTTTTCTGAATTTTTTCAGATTTTTTTACCCAACCCAAAAAAAGTTACGAATTTTTGGAAAAAACCGCTCTTTTTTGTTTTAAATGCTAGAACTTTTTCAAAAATTGACAGATGTCAGGATCTATGAAATATTTCAATATTTAAAAAAAAAAACGTTTTTTTTCGAAGTCCGAAACCTTCGATTCTCAATTTTTTTGTCTCAAAAAAAACTTCAACTAAGATAGTATTTAACCCCCCTATTTAGATTTTGTGCCGACTTTTCTTTCTATTTTCTTTTTCGATTGAGAAAAAAAAAAAATTCTAAAATTAGCTTATTTTACATAACTTTGCGTTAAAATTTTTTTGGATTGTTTTTAAAATCTTAGAAATTGAAAAAAATTGTACAAAAACAATCGTTAAGTGTATTTACAGCCAGGATTGAGTTATTTTAATGAAGTATCGTTGTTACAATGTTAAATGTTCAGTTAATGTTACAATGTTAATGTTACAATGTTAATAGTTAAGTCTTTTTCTTCTCCGGAACAATCCACACAACACAGTACAGTTAAGAAACCAAGAAAACCATCGTTAAATCGAGGAAAATAATTATAATATTTAAATTTTTAACATTGTAACAACGATACTTTAATAAAATAACTCAATCCTGGCTGTAAATACACTTAACGATTGTTTTTGTACAATTTTTTTCAATTTCTAAGATTTTAAAAACAATCCAAAAAAATTTTAACGCAAAGTTATGTAAAATAAGATAATTTTAGAATTTTTTTTTTTTTCAATCGAAAAAAAAAAATAGAAAGAAAAGTCGGCACAAAATCTAAATAGGGGGCTTAAATACTATCTTAGTTGAAGTTTTTTTTGAGACAAAAAAATTGAGAATCGAAGGTTTCGGACTTCGAAAAAAAACGTTTTTTTTGAAAATATTGAAATATTTCATAGATCCTGACATCTGTCAATTTTTGAAAAAGTTCTAGCATTTAAAAAAAAAAAGAGCGGTTTTTTCCAAAAATTCGTAACTTTTTTTGGGTTGGGTAAAAAAATCTGAAAAAATTCAGAAAAATGTCTTTGGTAGGGTAGAAAATGATACAAAATTTTCAGCGAAATCGAAGGGGGTCGGGCCGAAACCTCGGTGATTTGGCATGGAATGCCCCGTATGCAATTAATATTCTTTCAAATCGTTGTTCTTCTTCTAAGGATCACGTGGAGAGGGAAGAAAGTAACACTACTAAAAACTCACGTTGTTGTTAGTCAGAATTCCAACCATAAGAGGGGAAATAAATCCAGCGATCGTTGTCATAATGTTACAAATGGCTAAATTGATTCCTGCATAATTCGGACTGAGGTCGACAAAGCTGGCGAGAGTACCAGCGGAAATGGATCCGCTGGCAGCGGTCCCTGCGATCACGGCGACTATTACTAAGTAGGAGTAACAGCCGCTGAAAGCCAGTCCCAATAGCATGAAACATTGGATCCCGTTGGATACAAGCATGGCAAATTTTCTCAAGTTTGTTGTCGACATTATCTTCGTTCTTAGCAACCAGTCTGCGAAACTCGAGAACACGTACGAAAACAACATGCGCATCAATTGAGAAGTAGCCAAAAGCCAACCGGTCTGTGAAAGTAATAAAAACTAGTTTTTAAATAAATATTTTTATAGGCTCATTTACGGTGATGGCACCAATGGTTTTATTGTTTCTGACCGCATCACACTATTTGTGTGAAATAGAATTATAAATTGAGTAACTCGGCAAAAGTCTCTGACCGCTAGCGTTATTCTTTTGCCTTCTTTATTCTCAAACTTTATAAGCTTCCATAATCGGCTTCTCTGTTATTACGCTGATTAGGTATACCCTGTGGCGCGCTGCAGTCGACGACAATAATTTAGGCGATTCTGTATAGTTGTGAAAATCTATGTACTATGATCCTCACCGTAGTAATGTCCCATCCGTGAATGTGGTTCAAGTAAGAGGGGCCAGCAAGTGCCACAGTGTACATGGCCCAGTTAGCGCCACAGGAAGTGATAGATGTTATCCAAACAGGGCCCGAGGTCAGGATGGCTTTCCATGGCACTGTTCGGGATCTAACGTGGTTTACGGAATCTTCAAGGTTTTCCAAAATGTAAGCTTTTTCGGCTACCGAAATTCGAGGATGTTCTTGGGGAGTGTTGTAAACCAGGTAATACCAGGCGATATTCCTGTGGAAAATTTGAAGCCCTATGCTTTTATATTGGAAATGTGCAGGTAAAGTTGATTTCAACCATGTCCCTGAAAACTGTGCAAGAACTTCTTATTTACGAGAAGGGCGACTTGTTCTTAGCTTCTCGAGTGAGCAAGCGAAATGCTTACGTACCATATAACTCCTAGTGCTGAAGTCACGTAGAAAACCGAATCCCATCCAAACCAGTTGATTAGCAAGGCGCAAAGTGGTAATGTGATTGCTGCTCCCACAGAACTTCCTGACGATCATGAAACCGGATGAATTAAAATATATAGGAGTCAAAATCAATGTTTGTAATTTCACTGCCGACTAGTATGCATTGAGTAACGTTAGGGACGGCGCAATTTGTGCTATGGCACAAGGATCGATGTTATATGCTGGTATCGATGAGTGAAAATGCACTTTATAATGTGTTCGAATTATTGTTAACTGAAATCAGTAACACCTTGATTCGTGCATGCCTTACCAATATAAGAGCTGATGAATTTGCTCCGTTCAACAGGAGGAATCCACTTAGCAACCAAATTGTGCATCGAAGGCCAAATCATTCCCTGAATAGTAAAGAAGTCTGAATGAAGTCGAAAAAAGGTACAAGATACTTGGAAGCAAAGTGTGCATGATGCCACAGTTTGTATTCATCTTCTGTGCTCAAACTTCATCCACCAATGATACGTACCGCGAATAAACCCTGAAACACTCGTAGTGCCACGAAAACATAGAGATGATAGCGTGCGCCGAACGGTAATAGAAAGCCTAGCATGGTAGTCCAGAAATTTGACCATCCAAAGATAAACTTAGTTCCATAACGACGTGCCAAGAGTTCACCAGGTATTTGTGTGGTCCAGAGAACCCAGAAGGCTCCGGCCACGGCCAGACCTTGTTCGTATTCATTCCAGGCGAAGCGGTCAGCGTAACTCACAGGACTCACTGGTGAAGCCTAGAAATTTCAATTTCTTATTGCTATTTAATGTGAATACTCAAACAGCATTGCGTATAAATGTCGCGATTCACGAATCAGTAATGATATGACGCATTTACGTTTTCAGTCTTCGTTGTAGGCTCCAACGATGATACAGGAGTTCGTGTAAGATTTTGTTCCTTGAAGTTTGTTACTGATGATCCGTTGACCCGCATGTCAGAAAGATTAAAGGTCGTCTGTACATCAGGCTGGCAATGTGAAATAATTTCTGCCTTCGACCGGGGTATGACCATAGCAATGATTGTAATACTCAAGTTGGCTTCATGCATAGCGGTAATGGCAAATCCACAGAAGGTGAGGCACCACAGCACATCACGACAGGAGAGGAATTCTCTTCCTAGATAAAAATTGAATGAAAGGGCTGACAGGGATACAGTTTTTTTTTTTTTATATTTTTCAGTAACTATAATTGACTGAATTGATTCTTCTCATAGACACGATCAACGATTGAAATTCGACAGGGGACTAAGGGAAGCATGGCAGAAAGGTATTCGCCACGGTGTTCTTGTCTCAATATCCGATATCCAGATATTTAACAAAAATATACAAATTTGCCTACGTGTAAAAGTATAGCTGCGATTTATGACCGAAGTCTGCTAAACATTCTAGCTCCTATCTTCTCTTCCTGATTTTGTATTTTAATCTTCGATGTATTTTTGGATTTCGAATCGTCATATCAAATAAAAAAATCAA
The DNA here is from genome assembly GCA_949628255.1 of Macrophya alboannulata. NCBI lineage: Eukaryota > Metazoa > Arthropoda > Insecta > Hymenoptera > Tenthredinidae > Macrophya > Macrophya alboannulata. Next base: position 14,147,342 of record OX451210.1, on the reverse strand, counting down.
CACTTACCCTTAGTCGATCTTTCATTTTCAAGTGGCATAATGTTCAAATAGCGTTGGAAACAATTCAACGATGCGTTGAATGCACTTTCGCCCGCTGACACTACTCGTATAGCGGCTAGCTAAGGCTCATCGTTTAGTGCCGAATTTTTATGCAGCTAAGCAGTTCAGAGTTCGTCTACGTAAGACGAATACTTGGATCGGCTAATTTATCGCTGTTATATTTCGGGTTACCAAAGAAGAGATAACTTCTGCGTAACGTATTTTGCACTACCTCATACCTCCCAAGGTTGTAGAAAATAGCGACGAGGATAAAAAAAAAATTGAAACAATTATTACAGTAAACCAAACCAAAGTATTCAATGAAATTCCAATCAAATACCAATAGACCCAGTGAACCGGATCCAAATGAATCGTGTCAAAATTTGTGCAGTCTCCGTCACTGAGTTCACTTTATTATTCATTTCGATCGATCAGTTGTTACGGAAATAAATCGTCAAGAAAACAATACCAAACGGGGACAAACAGACAGTCAGGTAGATAAACATGAGGTATAGTCATGTGGAACCCAAAGTGAATTGTAACATCATACTCATCAAACTTATTTGAAGGACAAAAAATAAAGGTGGCTCCGGCAAATATATATGTCTTTTGCCAGGTAACGTCTGGTATAATATTCAACCCAACATTCAAACTAAATATAAAACGTCGCCCACCTAACGTAGGACAGATAATTTCAACCCTTGGCTGACCTCTGATGAAAAATTTGTCTTACGACAATGGCACAGTTGTTTTTCCAGGTCGTAGTACGATACTTGCCAGAGATTTTATCGGCAATATTATCTTTTTCCAGGCATCGAGATCAGTTACGGTGTTTTAATCAGTAGCATATATATTTCGTCTGAAACAGTATTCCAATATTCTCATTTTTTATCATTTCAATTGTCCCTCCGCGTCTGCTGTGAAGATTCGTATCATTATTTCATTCGTTTCACGATATACGATTTTTTTTAATCCAAGAAATTGGTACTAACTGAAATGTTAGCTACTGTCTCATTAGTTTACCTATGTGATATTTTTTGTTGCCAATTCGACCACGCCCGATCATCAGATTAGACGTCCGTGAAAATCACTTGTATCAACAATTCCCCGGCCTGCTACTATACGTTAGCCACAACAGAGAACAGAATACAACATCATTATTTATTGTAGGTACTTCGTGACAAGTGTGTTCCGCAAGCAGCTACCGAATTCACCATAAGTATATCACATGAATTTCGAAAATATACAAGAGTTGAAGATAACGAATGTATACATCATGATTCGGTTCCATCGACCCATATTTTTAGTGTATATTCTTCTGAAAACCTAGGACTATATGTTGCTCACCAAAAATGTCAGGAAATGTTAGTTTCTGCGTCACGGAAACTCTACGTTGACTCATCACAGAGTATGTAATTTAATATTGTTAATTATTATAGGTACCCTGGGACAAGTCTGCCCTGAGAGCAGCCATTCAATTCAGCATAGGTATAATAATACACGAATCTCGGAAACACACATCGATACAGTGTTGAGCATAAAGAACGTGTACAGTCGGTCCTTAAAATTACAACTCGGAATAAGTTTGTCGAAAAAATAACGATTTATCAGAACTCATTACACCGAGTAACGATTTTTCATGAAATAGTAATGAGATTTTGCTCGATTGCGACCGTCATGAGAAATACCATACACCACTGTTCGATCCCCAATCCTCGATAAGTTCCACTGAAATTCAATACAGCATCTGCAAATTATTGAAGGTGTATGTCGACTGAATTTTGTACAAATCGTATTACTTCTCCAAAATTTGTTTGACGAACGTACTACGGGAGCAACGTACAGAGCTAATGAGACGTTCCTGAGACACTGATAAGCGGGAAAATGTTATTACTCTATCGTGCTTAGTAATTTTTGCTACATGCTTTTCTCTACTCTGAGGGAAATTTCAAACCATTTTTCAGTCTCAGAGAATGTGACTACGTCTGTAGTCTTCATCAGTTTCTGCTCCACCAACATTCAACTGAAGCTTCTGAAGCGCCTCGCTTGTTTTTTCGTGTTTTTGGTCGTTCCAAGGCTGCAGTACCGACGTACCGGGAATATACAAATTTTTTCACGTTCGTAACCGAAATTTGTCAAACCTTTCAGCGCCAATCTTACCTTTTTAATTTTATAACTTATAAATGAATACATTTTTGGATACTGAATCGTTGTATATGAAACAAAAAAAAAGTCAACACTCACCCTTAGTCGATCTGTCATTTTTGATTGCCATGTTGGCTAAACAGTGTTGCAGACAATCTAAAGTATCTTTTGTCTGAAAAACACTTAGTTTCAGTAATATCGGAGTATTTCATGTTCGGATTTACAGCAACACGATCTTCACCCCGAATTCAACTCAAAATCTAATCAGCAAAGTGCTACTGCCTAGGTTTGTAGTGCCTTGTATGTATGTATGTACATGTTTCAATAAGAACAATGTTTTACAATAAAAATAAATGTTTGTTCATCCAATCGTGACGGGAATGTTTAGAATTGAAATGATCACGAGCTGGAAATTTTATTTTACCGGAAATTGACAATTCACTATCGATTTTCTCCATACATATAATTCTATGCTTCGATTTTACCGCGAGACGTATTTTCCGCACAAAAGTGTTCATCTTTGTGAAATCAGCACGGTGGTAAAAAGTACTATAATTTCATTTTATTTATATATTAGTCCAGTATGAGTTGTGGCAAAGGATGCGGTTTCTATCAATCGGTGACGGTCACGGTGACGATCGATCACTTGTTATTGTAATAAATAGCCTCATTGCTTAGAAGATAGGTAAGGAAATTTTGGAGCGCTGCCACATACATACGTAAAGTAATTCGTCACGTCATACTCAGCAGTCTTATTGGGATCGAAGAAAGTAAAGGTGGATTCAGCGATCTATCTTTTGCTACATAAAGTCCGGCAGAAGCTCCAACTTGACATTTAAATTGAATACAAGGATCAGTCTCCCACCTAACAAACGACAGATAATTTCGACTACTTATTCAGTTTTCACGAAAAAATCTTTCTGCAGACCAAATTGGCATAATTTATTCAGGGGCATACGATGCACATCGCTGATTTTATCCAAGACTGTTGTTTTTCAGAAATTGAGATCACTCATGGCGTTTCAGATCAGAGCAGATACTTTTCATATGCCGTTATTGCAATATTACTTCTAAGGAAACTATGTGCAATTTTTGTTCGAACCAGCTTCCCTTGAACATAATTTTTAACTGTGACTTTATCCTCTCGCTATCGCTAAGAACGTTCGAATTCGTCGTTATTTTGTTTTAGACTTTGTGCTTCACCACATCAATTTTTTGTGTTCCAAAAAATAAACTTCAACTCGAATGGTCGTTGTGGCATCGATGTATGCTTTTATCGGTCGTTAACACTTCTAGGCAGCTTATGTGTTCCGAATTCTGTGAAGATCACTTGAATCGAAAACTTTCCCGACTGCGAGTACGATTGACAGATAAAAGGCAATACCCATGACAAGAACACAAAAAATGATCCCAAGTGTTGCGGTAAAATCTGCCGATTTTACATTTTACCAACGTCAAACCTTGTCTCTTGATCGGGTTAACAATCCAAACTATTGAGAATAGTGTCATGCGGTACCGCCGTTCACAAATACTACGATTATACTTGAAATAATCACACAAAAAGAAAAGAAAATAATTATTTATTGTACTTAGCGACAAGTGTGCTCTGAGAGCTTTCGTTAAATTTAACTTATGTTAGATGAATTCGGGAAGTACTTATACATATAATTACACAGCGTAATCCATGAAGAAGATATAATACTTAAAGTCAATATAGCGAATATATAACTAACAATAAAATTGGTCGAACAATTCTTAAACCTTATGCTAGAAAGGAGTTTAAATCTGCAACTTCTGTGACATTTGCTTTCCACAAATTTCGCGGCATAGAAACGAAAAGATCAGTGCCGCAAAAGAACGCAACTCTAACAAACAGGTTCTGAATTCTAAATTCTTCCTCCCACAACTCAAATCCTCGACGGGTTGCCCTGGAGTTATATACCGGATTTGCAAATTATTGAAGGTATATGTGCACTAAATTTCGTAGAAATTGTTCACTTCTCCAAGTTGTTTGACGAACGTGCGACGGGACAGCGTACAGAACTAATGAGTATCAGATTTTCTTGAGATACCTATCGGAATAGAAATTCTTGAGACTTCAACTATCTTGATAAGTGATTTTTGCTACATGATTTTCTGTTACGCTAAGGGAAATTTACAACCGTTTTCCTGTTTGACCCAACGTAATTACGTTTGTAGTTTTATCATGATCTGCTCCATTCACATTCGATCGAAGCTTCTGAAGCTCCTCGCTCGTTTCTTCATGTTTTGGATCGTTCCAGGGTTGCGGATCTGATGTTCCGAAAAACATGTAGAGTGCACCAGTTGCAAATACAATTGCAAAATTGATCAGAAATACCAGGCGCCATTGTTCGCTCGTTTGCTGTAACATGTTAACGTTTTTGGTACGTTATCACGTGACTTTTTAATGATGAACATGAAAATTCATGTGTATGCAATTAATATTCCTTCAAATCTTTGTTCTTCTTCTAACGAATCACGTGGAGAGGGAGGAAAGCAACACTACTAAAAACTCACGTTGTTGTTAGTCAGAATTCCAATCATTAGAGGGGAAACAAATCCACCGATCGTTGTGATAGTGTTACAAATGGCTAAATTGATTCCTGCATAATTCGGACTAAGGTCGACAAAGCTGGCGAGAGTACCAGCGGAAATGGATCCGCTGGCAGCCGTCCCTGCGACCACGGCGACTATTACTAAGTAGGAGTAACAGCCGCTGAAAGCCAGTCCCAATAGCATCAAACATTGGATTCCGTTGCAGACAAGCATGGCAAATTTTCTCAAGTTTGTTGTTGACATTTTCTTCATTCTCAGCAACCAGTCTGCGAAACTCGAGAACACGTACGAAAACAACATGCGCATCAATTGAGAAGTAGCCAAAAGCCAACCGGTCTGCGAAAGTAATAAAAATGAGTTTTTAAATAAATAGTTTGGTAGGCTCATTTACGGTAATGGCACCAAGGGTTTCACTGTTTCTAACCGCATCACAATATTTGTGCGATATAAAATTGTAAATTCAGTAGCTTGGAAAAAGTCTCCGGCCACTAGCGTTATTCTTTTGCCTTCTTGATTCTAAAACTTTATGAGCTTCCACAATCGGGTTCTCCGTTATTACGCTAATTAGGAATACCCTGTGACGTGCTGCAGTCGACGACAACAATTTAGGCGATTCTATGTAGTTGTGAAAATCTATGTACTATGTTGTTTCTCCAAAGGCTTATATCCTTGCGGAAAGTAGCCAAATCTATGTACTATGATCCTCACTGTAGTAATGTCCCAGCCGTGAATGTGGTTCAAGTAAGAGGGGCCAGCAAGTGCCACAGTGTAGACGGCCCAGGAACCGCCACAGGAAGTGACAGATGTTATCCAAAGAGGGCCCGAGGTCAGGATGGCTTTCCATGGCACTGGTCGGGATCTAACGTGGCTTACGGAATCGAGGTTTTCTAGAATGTAAGCTTTTTCGGCTACCGAAATTCGAGGATGTTCTTGGGGAGTGTTGTAAACCAGGTAATACCAGGCGATATTCCTGTGGAAAATTTGAAGCCGTATGCTTTTATATTGAAAATGTGCAGGTAAAGTTAATTTCAATCGTGTCTCTGAACTCTGTGCAAGCAGTTCTAATCTACGAGAAGGGCGATTTGTTCCTAGCTTCACGAGTGAGAAAGCGAAATGCTTACGTACCATATAATTCCTAGCGCTGAAGTTACGTAGAAAACTGATTCCCATCCAAACCAGTTGATTAGCATGGCGCAAAGTGGAAATGTGATTGCTGCTCCCACAGAACCTCCTGACGATTATAAAAACCAGATGAATCAAAACACATAGGAGTGAAAAACAATGTTTGTAATTTCACTGCCGACCATAATGCACTGAGTAACGTTAGAGACGGCGCAATTTGTGCTATGGCACAGGGATCGATGTTATACGCCGATATCGATGAGAGAAGATGCACTTTATAATGTGTTCGAATTATTGGTCTCTAAAATTGGTAACACCTTGATTCGTGCCTTACCAATATAAGAGCTGATGAATTTGCTCCGTTCACCAGGAGGAATCCACTTAGCAACCAAATTGTGCATCGAAGGCCAAATCATCCCCTGAATGGAAAAGAAGTCAGAATGAAGTCGAAAAAAGGTATAAAATACTTGAAAGCAAAGTGTGCACGATGTCGGAGTTTTCATTCATTTTTTGTGCTCAAACTTTATCCACCAATGATACGTACTGCGAATAAACCCTGAAACACTCGTAGTGCCACGAAAACATAGAGATGATAGCGTGCGCCGAACGGTAATAGAAAGCCTAGTATGGTAGTCAAGAAATTTGACCATCCGAAAGTAAACTTAGTTCCATAACGACGTGCCAAAAGTCCACCAGGTATCTGCGTGGTCCAGTGAACCCAGAAGGCTCCCGCCACGGCCAGAGCTTGTTCGTATTCATTCCAGGTGAAGCGGTCAGCGTCACTTACAGGACTCACTGGTGTAGCCTAAAAAGTTCCATTTTTTATTGCATTTGATTGTAAATACTCTGACCTCGACTCTGACAGTATAATACGGACATATAAATTTGGTTGAACCTAAGTTAGCACATCATTGAACTATATAATATTTATTGATTTTCGGGATTACGTCATTGCATATGAGGAGTTCCATACGAAAACGGATATTCGTTGTCCACTACCCCTGCAATTTTTTTCTAACTTGGTGAGTTTGAAGGTATAGTCGAAAGAAAAATTCCTCTCAATCATGAAAATTCTACGTTCCACAGATTTACGTTCTACTTTTTAATTTTTGACATGAAACCTTCAAAATTTGAACAATCCTCTACATTTTTCCAAAACTACGTCCAATCACGCAAATTTTACCCCACTTGACTTATCCGATACCGTGAGTCGTTTAGGAACTGCAGCGGTTTTAAAAACGGAATGCACAAATTTTGAGTCCGCTGCTTCTCGAAATCTGTGGGAGTGAAATTTTGATGATTTAAGGGAATTTTTCGTTCGACGATACCTTGAAACTCATCAAGTTAGAAAAAAATCGCAGGGGTAGTGGACAACGAATATCCGTTTCCGTATGGAACTCCCCACATAAATGTTGCAATTCACGATTCAGTAATGATATGACGCATTTACGTTTTCAGGCTTCGTTGTAAGCTCCAAAGATGATACAGAAGTTCGTGTAACATTAAGTTCCTTGAAGTTTATTACTGATGATCCGTTGACCCGCATGTCAGAAAGATTAAAGGTCGTCTCTACATCAGGCTGGCATTCTGAAATAATTACTGCCTTCGACCGGGGTATGACCATAGCAATGATTGTAAGACTCAAGTTGGCTTCATGCATAGCGGTAACGGCAAATCCACAGAAGGTGAGGCACCACAGCACATCACGACAGGAGAAGAATTCTCTTCCTAGATGAAAATCCAATGAAAGGGCTGACAGTGATGTATTTTTTTTTTTTTTATACTTTTTAGTACGATTGAATGAATTGATTCCTCTCGTAGACACGATCGACGATTGAAATACGACAATGAGCTGAGGAAAGCACGGCAGAAAGGTATTTGCCAAGGATTCCTTTTCTCAATATTCGATATCCAGATATTTAACAAAAATATACAAATCTTCCCACATGTAAAGGTATAGCTGCGATGTATGACCGAAGTCTGTTCAACATTTCAGCTCCTATCTTCTCCTCCCGATTTTGTATTTTATTCTTTGATAGGTATTTTTTTGGATTTCGAATCGTTATATCAGAGTTATATCAAACAAGAAAATCAACACTTACCCTTAGTCGATCTTTCATTTTCAAGTGGCATAATGTACAGATAGCGTTGAAAACGATTCAACGATGCGGTAAATGCACTTTTGCCCCCAGGCACTACTCGTATACCGGCGAGCTAAGGCTCATCGTTTAGTGCCAAATTTTTATGCAGCTAGGCAGTTCTGACTGTGTCTACGTAGGACAAATACCTATAGATCGGCTAATTAACCGCTGCTATATTACGCGTTACCAAAGGAGAGTTAACTTCTGCGTAACGTATTTTGCACTTCCTCATACCTTCCAAGGTTATAGAAAATCGCGACGAGGATGAAGAAATCTTGGAAAAATTATTACAGCAAAACGAATTGAGTACGCAAAAAAATTCCAATCAAATACCAATAGACCCAGTGAACCGGACCCAAATGAATCGTGTCAAAATTTGTGCAGTCGCCGTCACTGAATTCACTTTGTGACTGATTTCGATCGATCAGTTGTTATTGAAATAATGAAATAAATCGCCAAGAAAACAATACCAAACGGCGACGAACAGACAGTCAGGTAGATAAACATCGAAGCACAGTCATGTGGAACCCTAAGTGAATTGTAATATCATACTCATTAAACTTATTTGAAGGACAAAAAATAAAGGTGGCTCCGGCAAATATACGTATTTTGCCAGGTAACGTCTGGTATGATATTCAACCCAACATCTGAACTAAACATAAAACGTTGCCAATCCAACATAGGACAGATAATTTCAACCGTTGGTTTACCCCTGAAGAAAAAATGTTCTGACGACAGTGGCCTAGTTTTTTTTTTCGGGTCGTACGATGCTTGCCAAAGATTTTATCGGGAATGTTATCTTTTCCAGGCATCGAGATCAGTTACGGTGTTTCAAATAGTAGCATGTATTTTTCGTACGCTGACATTGCAGTATTAGCGCAACGATAATTTAAGTAATTTTTCGTCTGAAACAGTATTTTAATATTCTCATTTTTTATCGACTCAATTGTCCCTCCGCTGCCGCTGTGAACGTTGGTATCATTATTTCATTCGTTTCACGATGTGCGATTTCTTGTAATCCAAGAAATCGGTACCAACTGAAATGTTTCCTACTGTCTCATCAGTATACCTAAGTGATATTTTTTGTTATTAACTCGACCAGGCCGATCATCGAATTGAACGTCCGTGAAAATCACTTGAATCAACAATTTCCCCAGCTGCTACTATACGTCAGCCACAACAGAGAACAGAACACAACATCATTATTTATTGTAGGTACTCTGTGACAAGTGTGTTCCGAAAGCAGCTACCGAATTCACCATAGGTACATTACACGCATTTTGAAAATACACAAGAGTTGAAGGTAACGAACGTATACATAGTGATTCGGCTCCACCGGGCCATATTTTTAGGATATATTCTCATGAAAATCCAAGACTCAATGTTCTTTACCAAAAATGTGAGCAAATGTTAGTTTCTGCGTTACAGAAACTCTAAGTTGACTAATCACAGAGTATGTAATTTAATATCAGTTATTATAGGTATAGGTTATACCCTGAACAAGTGTGCCCTGAGAGCAGCCATTAAATTCAGCATATATAATAATACACTAATTTCGGAAATACACATTGACACATAGTTAAGCGCATAAAAACGTGTATAGTGGGTCCCTAAAATTACGAATCGGAACAAATTTGTCGAAAAAATAACGATTAGTAGAATAGTCAGCAGATTTTGCTCGGTATCCGGTCCCGTAGAAGTCTGAAATTCCGTCTAAACTCAGAGCTATGTGTAGTAAGGTACCTCAATTTTTCCCTGCAGGTACCATTTACGATCCGACACATCACGCTTCCAGGCAATTGCGAGCGTAAAGTACTAGTATGTGTCGCACTTTTTTTATGCACTGGTGGACCGGGAATTCTCGCAACCTCAACTGTCGTGATTGGTAATTATCGACACCTGATTCTCTGTGCTCTTTACGGGAATATTTTTGCCATTTTCCGCCTTTCTACTACGTCTGTGATTTCAGCATATTCGCTACCGACTACTTCACCCGCGTTTTGTGGAAGCTTTTAAGTTCCTCGCCTCTTTCTTCATTCTCTGTGTCATTCCAAGGCTGCATTTCCGATGTTCCGAAAAGTATGTAGAGTACACCAGTTGATGACATAATCGCAACTGTGATGAGAAAAACCATACGCCACTGTTCGATCGGTTGTTGTGAACGTTTATTGACGTTGTTGCTCTGTTACGTGGAAAATTAAAAGCTCAACTACTTGATATTTATATGATAAACGGGAAAATTCATCCAGTAGGTGTATGTACATTGTTTCCGAACTAGGTACTAGACAACAACAAAAAAAACTGTTGAATTGATAGATCGTCATTCCCAAGGAACGATAATGTGCATGTCGCAGAAACAATTTCTCATGCACTAACGTTCTTGGTGGTGGGAACTCCGACTATCGGAGGGGAGATGAATCCAGCGGGCAGTGTTACGATGTTACAAATGCCTAAGAAAATGCTCGCCTAGTTTGGACTGAGGTCAATGTAGCTAGAAAGAATTCCTGCAGAAAGGGAACCGCTGGCAGTCGACGAAATAACTGCTGCCTTTGGACGAGATCTAACCATAGCAATAATGGTAAGACTCAGGTTAGAAATAAAACAAAATGATTATCACGTAAGGGTAGTTATTTATTGTAGTCGAAAGCAAGTGTGCTCTGAAAGCACCCATCAAATTCGATTCACTCATTACGAATTTCGGAAGATATACCTATGGTACTTCAGGTAAACAATGAATATGGGAATCGAAATATATGGATGAAAAGATCGGCATCTATGAAAAAAATTGACCAAATACACAAAGTTCCAAATTCCCAACTACTTCATCTACAGCCCCAATCCTCGATAAGTTCCACTGAAATTCAATACAGCATTTGCAAATTATCGAGGTGTATGGCATCTAAATTTTGTAAAAATTGTATCACTGCTCCAAAATTTGTTTGACGAACTTGCGACGGTAGCAACGTACAGAGCTATTAAGACTTTCTTGAGACACTAACCAGCGGGAAAATCTTATTACTCTATCGTAGCTTAGTCATTTTTGCTACATGCTTTTCTCTACTTTGGGGGAAATTTCCAACAATTTTTCCGTCTTAGAGATCGCGATTACGTTTGTAGTCTCATCAGTTTCTGCTTCACCAACATTTGGCTGAAGCTTCTGAAGCGCCTCGCCTGTTTCTTCGTGTTTTTGGTCGTTCCAAGGCTGCAGTTCCGATGTACCGAAAAATATGTAGATCGCTCCAGTCGAGAATATAATTGCGACCGTGATGAGAAATACTAGACGCCATTGTTCCATCGTTTGCTGTAACATTTTTACGTGATTGGCATATCATTACGTGGCAAGATAAAGCTCGCAATGTAAACTTACGTTGTTGTTGGTTAGAACTCCAACTATCGAAGGCACAACGGATCCAGAGCTTACTGACATAACGTTACAAATACCCAGAATGATGCTCGCGTAATTCGGACTGAGGTCAATGCAGCTGGCGAGAATACCAGCAGTAAGGGCACCGCTTGCAGTTATCCCTGTGATCATGAAGAATATTGCTAAGTAGGGGTGACAGCCACTGAAAGCCAGACCCAATAGCAGGAAACTTTGAATCCCGTTACATATGAACATTGCAGATTTTCTCAAATTCGTTGTCGAAATCCTCTTCGATAGTAGCAACCGGTCTGCGAAACTTGAGCATATGTACGAAAACAGCATGCGCATTATGAAAGGAGCAGCTGAAAGCATACTAGTCTGTGAAGAAATAGAAAATGACCTGTCAAAAAAAGGATTTTGTGTGGCTGGCCGTAGAGAGACGCTATTACGCATCCAGTGAATAATGGGCTGTCAGTTAATACAGTGGGCAGATATAAAGTATCACTAGCAATAATCTAATGACAATAAAATTGCAGGTCATTGTCTGAAATTCACTTGTGGCGATTCTCTTACTGATTTTGACTACATTAACATATGTATTCAGATGTAAATGCAATAACTCGCCAACGGTCGCTGACCACTTGCAAATCTTTTACCTTCTTTCTTTTTAAATTTCATGAGCTCTCATTATTGGTTTCTCGTATACTAAACCCTAATTTAATTTTGGTAATCCAGTGTGGTGCTGAAAATAAATCTACTGCGATTCTCACCATACTGATGTCCCATCCGTGAATGTGATTAAAGTAAGAAGGTGCTTCGATTCCAATAGTGAAGATGCCCCAGCTAGCACCACAGAAAGTAATAGCCGTGATCCAAATAGGACCCGAGGTCAGAATAGCTTTCCATGGCACTTGTTCAGAATTGACGTGGTTCACGGAATCTCCAAGGTTTTCTAAAATGTAAGCTTTCTCGGCTTCCGAAATTCTAGGATGTTCCTGAGGTGTGTCATAAGCCAGATAAAACCAAGCGACGTACCTGTAAAAAAAATATTAGCCCTGCAGTATTTGGTTGGAAAAGTGTAGTTGAAGTTGATTTTACTCATGATGCTTGTAGACTCTGTTCGAAAAAGTATTAATCAAGAAGAAAAGCTTTCAGCCATTCGGGTAAGAAAGCGAAATGCTCGCGCACCATATAACTCCAAGGGCTGAGGTTGCGTGGAAAACAGAATCCCAGCCGAACCATTTGATAAGCATCGCGCAAATTGGGTACGTGATCGCAGCACCCACAGAACTTCCTATTGATTTCAAAAAAGGGATATAACATGATCGATTGGGATAGAAAAGAATGCAGGGTTATTAATTTCAGAGGAGTATGCGGATTGATTCTAGTGTATCAATAATGCAGAAATTTACGTCAGGACGTATTTGAATTATTAGTTTCTAAAATTTATAACACCTCAGCTGATCCTCACCTAGATAAGAGGTGACAAATTTGCTTCTCTCAGTGGGTGGGATCCACTTAGCAACCATGTTGTGCATCGAGGGCCAAGAAAAACCCTGAATAAATGAGAAATGAAATTGAAGTCAATAAAAGGAATACAACATTTAAAAGGAAGGAAGGTATGCATTATGTGATGTCCAGTTTCTTTATATTTATCTATTTCCGAGTTCAGCCACTAAAAATACGTACTGTAAAAAAACCCTGAAACACTCGTAGTGCAACGAAAGCATAGAGGTGATGGCGTGCGCAGAATGGTAGTAAAAAGCCTAGTAAGGCAGTGGCCAAATTCGCCCATCCAAAGATAAACTTAGTTCCGTAACGATGTGCCAAAATTCCACCGGGTAATTGTGTAGCCCAGTGAAGCCAGTAAAATCCCCCCAGGGCCAGACCTTGTTCGTATTCGTTCCAGTCTAAGCGGTCGGCGTAATGCACGGCTGGACTCACGACTGTCGTCTGCAAAAGTTCATCTTTTCATTGCTGTTAAATAAGATTACCCAGCAGTGTAGTATGGATTATTGTTGTTTGAATTGTATGGTATATACGTGCGAAATATGTCACACGATATGTGATGCAGAGAAAATCTTATTTTTGCTCCAACATTCTGATCCGCGAATCACTAATCATATGAGTAATTTACGCTTTCAAGTCGTGTCGTGAGTTCCAACGATGGGATAGAAGTATTCGCAACATTGCCTTCCTTGAAGCTCATAACTGATGATCCGTTGACCCACGGGTTTGAAATATTGGAGGTCATATGTACATCATGTGCGCATTGCGAAATACTCGCTGCCTTGGGACGAGGTATAACCATAGCAATAATCGTAAGACTCAGGGTGAATTCTAGCACAGAGTTAATGACGAATCCACAGAAGACGACGTACCACAGCACATCAAGACAGGAGAGTAATTCTTTTGGTGTAGAAAAATCGAGAGCAAGAATTAAGAACGATACAGAATTTTCTTGTAATGACTGATCGTATATAAATCGGATATGGAGTAAAGAAGTACGGCCCAAAGGTGTTAGCAAAGAAATTTTTTTTCTCAATTTTTCATATCCATGGATATTCAACAGAAATATACAAATTTGTCCACGTTTGTAACCGAAATTCGCTAAATATTTCAGTTCCAATCTTTCCTATTTAATTTTGTAACTTATAAATGAATTCATTTTTCGATTCTGAATCGTTATATAAAACAAGAAAATCAACACTCACCCTTAGTCGATCTATCATTTTCCACTGGCATAATGTTTGAATAGCGAGGAAAACGATTCACCGATATGCTGTAAATGCACTGAAGCCCGTACACACTACTCGTATAGCGGCGATCTAAGGCTCATCGTTTAGAGACGAATTTTTTTGCGGCAAGGCTGTTCTGAGTTTGTCCACGTAAGACGTATACCTAGATCGGCTAATTAACCGCTGCTATATTCCGGGTTACCAAAGAAGAGATAACTTCTGCGTAACGTATTTTGCACTACCCCAAACCTTCCAAGGTTGCAAAAAATTGCGACAAGAATGAAAAAAAAAACTTGAAAAAATAAATACAGCAGAACAAACTAAGTATGCAAAAAAATTCCAATCAAATACCAATAGAACCAGTGAACTGGACACAAATGAATCGTGTCAAAATTTGTGCAGTCGCCGTCACTGAGTTCACTTTTTTACTAATTTCAACCGATGAGTTGTTATTGAAATAAATCGCCAAGAAAACAATGCCAAACGGGGACAAACAGACAGTCAGGTAGATAAACATGAGAGCACAGTCATGTGGAACCCGAAGTGAATTGTAATATCATACTCGTCAAACTTATTTGAAGGACAAAAAATAACGGCGGCTCCGGCAAATATATGTCTTTTGCCAGGTAACGTCTGGTATAATGTTCAACCCAACATTCGAACTAAATATAAAACGTCGCCCATCCAACGTAGGACAGGTAATTTCAACTGTTGGCTGACCTCTGAAGGAGAAATTTTCCGATGAAAGTGGCATAGTTTTTTTTTTTTCTGTCCCATATGATGCTTGCCAGAGATTCTATTGGTTATTCGTCCCAGGCATCGAGATCAATTACGGTGTTTTAAATCGTAGCATGTATTTTTTGTATGTCGACATTGCAGTATTTAAGCGCTAAGATAACTTATGCAGTTTTTGTCTGAAGAGTATTTCATTATTTTCATTTTCTATTAACTGAATTTACCCTCCACTGTAGCTGTGAACGTTCGTATCATCATTTCATTCGTTTCACGATGCACGATTTTTTGTAATCCAAGAAATTAGTACTAACTGAAATGTTTCCTGCCGTCTCATCAGTATACCCGAGTGATATTTTTTGTTGTCAACTCGACCAGGCGGATCATCGGATTAAACGTCCGTGAAAATCACTTGAATCAACAATTTCCCCGGGTGCTACTATACGTTAGCCACAACAGAGAACAGAACACAACATCATTATTTATTGTAGGTACTCTGCGACAAGTGTGTTCTGAAAGTAGCTACCGAATTCACCATAGGTATATTACATGCATTTTGAAAATATACAAGAGTTGAAGATAACGAACGTATACATAGTGATTCGGTCCCACCGGGCCATATTTTTAGAATATATTCTTACGAAAATCCAAGACTCAATGTTCTTCACCAAAAATGTAAGGAAATGTTAGTTTCTGCGCAACGGAAACTCTAAGTTGACTAATAATTTAATATCGTCAATTATTACAGGTCATAGGTTATACCCCGAACAAGTGTGCCCTGAGATCGGCCATTAAATTCAGCATATAATGATACACGAATTTCGGAATTACACATTGACACATAGTTAAGCATAAAAACGCGTATAGTGGGTCCCTAAAATTACGAATCAGAAGAAGTTTGTCGAAAAAATAACGATTAATCAGAACTCATTACCGAGTAACAATTTTACATGTAATAGTAAGCAGATTCTGCTCGGTACGGAGTCCCGTAAAAAGTCTGAAATTCAGTCTGAAACTACATAACTCGGAGCTATGTGTAGTAACGTACCTCAATTTTCCCATGCAGGTACCATTCACGATCCGACACATCACGTTTCCAGGCAATTGGGAGCGTAAAGTACTAGTAGACAAAAAAAAAACCCTGCAATTGATAGATAGTGATTTGCAAGGAATGATAATGTGCATGTCGCAGAAATAATTTCTCATGAACTAACGTTGTTGTTGGTGAGAACACCGATTATTAGAGGGGCGATGAATTCAGCGGGCAGTGTTACGATGTTACAAATGCCTAAAATAATGCTCGCGTAGTTTGGACCGAGGTCAATGTAGCTGGAAAGAATTCCTGCAGAAAGGGAACCGCTGGCAGTCAACGAAATAACTGCTGCCTTTGGACGAGATCTAACCATAGCAATAATATGGTAAGACTTAGGTTAGAAATAAAATAAAATGATCGTCACGCAAGGGTAGTTATTTATTGTACTCGAAAGTAAGTGTGCTATGAAAGCACCCATTAAATTCAACCACTTACTTTAAACGAATTTTGGAAGCTATACCTATGGTACTTCGAGTAAACAATGAATATGGGGATCGAAATATATGGATAAAAAGATCGGCACCTCATAAGAAAAATTAACCAAATACAAAAAGTTCCAAATTCCCAACTACTTCATCTACAGCCCCAATCCTCGATAAGTTCCACTGAAATTCAATACAGCATTTGCAAATTATTGCGGTGTTTACCGTCTAAATTTTGTAAAAATTGTATCACTTCTCCAAAATTTGTTTGACGAACGTGCGACGGTAGCAACGTATAGAGCTAATAAGACGTTCTTGAGACACTATAGTAAGCGGGAAAATTTTATTACTCTATCGTGCTTAGTAAGTTTCGCTACATGCTTTTCTCTACTCTGGGGGAAATTTCCAACCATTTTTCCGTCTCTGAGATCGCGATTACGTCTGTAGTCTTATCAGTTTCTGCTCCACTAACATTTGACTGAAGCTTTTGAAGCGCCTCGCCTGTTTCTTCGTGTTTTTGGTCGTTCCAAGGCTGCAGTTCCGATGTACCGAAAAATATGTAGATCGCTCCAGTCGAGAATATAATTGCGACCGTGATGAGAAATACTAGACGCCATTGTTCGATTGTTTGCTGTGAACATTTTGACGAGATTGGCATATCATTACGTAGCAAGATGAAGCTCATATACCTATGTCCAATACCGTGATGCATGATATTTTTTGAATAAATCGCGAAATTTATACATTAACTGAGGAAAATCTCTTAACAATGTTTTTCATGAATTCGAGTGCGCGGGAAAAAGTTACGATACTATAAACTTACGTTGTTGTTAGTCAGAATTCCAACTATCAGTGGAGCAACGAATCCAGAACTTACTGACATAACGTTACAAATTCCCAGAGTGATGCCCGCGTAATTCGGACTGAGATCAATACAGCTGGCGAGAATACCAGCAGCAAGGGCACCGCTGGCAGTTACCCCTGCGATCATGAAGACTATCGCTAAGTAGGGGTGACAGCCACTGAAAGCCAGACCCAATAGCAGGAAAC
Organism: Macrophya alboannulata; assembly: GCA_949628255.1. NCBI lineage: Eukaryota > Metazoa > Arthropoda > Insecta > Hymenoptera > Tenthredinidae > Macrophya > Macrophya alboannulata. The sequence continues at coordinate 14,129,919 of OX451210.1, read as the reverse complement.
TTTGCATCCCGTTACATATGAACATTGCAGATTTTCTCAAATTCGTTGTCGAAATCCTCTTCGTTTGTAGCAACCAGTCAGCGAAACTTGAGCATAGGTACGAAAACACCATGCGCATTATGTGAGGAGCAGCTGAAAGCATACTAGTCTGTGAAAAAAACAGAAAATGATCTGTCAAAAAAAGGATTTTGTGTGACTGGTCGTAGAGAGACGCTATTACGCGCCGAGTGAATAACGGGCTGTCAGTTAATACAGTGGGCAGATATAGAGTATCACTAGCAATAATCTAATCACAGAAAAATTGCAAGTCATTCTCCGAAATTTACTTGAGTGGCGATTGTCTTACTGTTTTCGATTTATCATGAACATATTGAGTTGTAAATTCAGTAACTTGCCAACGGTTGTTGACCACTTGCTAATCTTTTACCTTCTTTCTTTTTAAATTTCATCAGCTGTCATTATTGGTTTTTCTCATATTATACGCTAATTATATTCTTTGGTAATCCAGTGTGGTGCTGAAAATGAATCTACTGCTATCCTCACCGCACTAATGTCCCATCCATGAATGTGATTGAAGTAAGAAGGTGCTTCGATTCCAATAGTGAAGACGCCCCAGCTAGCACCACAGAAAGTAATAGCCGTGATCCAAATGGGACCCGAGGTCAGAATAGCTTTCCATGGCACTTGTTCAGAATTGACGTGGTTCACGGAATCTCCAAGGTTTTCTAAAATGTAAGCTTTCTCGGCTTTCGAAATTCTAGGATGTTCCTGAGGTGTGTCATAAGCCAGATAAATCCAAGCGACGTACCTGCGCAAAAGTAATAGCTCTGCAGTATTTGGTTAGAAAAGTGCAGTTGAAGCTGATCTTACTAACGCCTGCTAAACTCTGTCCAAAAAAGTAGGGAAAAGTTGGTCAGCCCCAGCCGGGCGGTAGCCCCGGCCATTTCAAGATTGTATATTCTTCGCGTGTCTACTATTAGTGTTTCAGCATGTATTGTGTCTGGTAGGATACCAACTTGCGCAGACATGATGAAACACTGATAGTAAACACGTAAAAAATAAACAATCCTGCAATGACCGTGGCTACCGCCCGGCCGGGCCTGAGCTCACCACCTTTCCCCTATTCATTAATAAGAAAAGGTTTTAGCCTTTTGGGTGAGAAAGCGAATTGTTTGCACACCATATAACTCCCAGGGCTGATGTCACGTAGAAAACATAATCCCAGCCGAACCATTTGATGAGCATCGCACAAATTGGGAACGTGATCGCACCACCCACAGAACTCCCTACCGATTTTGAAAAAAGGGATAAAATATAATAAATCGAAATAGAAAAGAAAGCAGCGTTCATAATTTTACAGGCTAATGCGGATTTATTCTATACTACTGTATCAATGATGCAGAAATTCATATCAATACACTAAAAAAAAAAATTTGTTCAATCAAAAAAATATTGTTCAAGTCGAAAAAATGTGCTGTTACGGGCGGCGAAATGAGTTTTTGCTTGGGACAACCAAGTACTTTCTCAAACCGATGAAATTACGTTTCCATCAACTATCTCTCACTTCGGCGAAATGCACAACCGATTACTACAACAAATTTTCTTTTTTGGAAATATTTAGTAAATCCAACAAATTATTTCTCTCGGTGTACATATTCGAATTATTAGTATCTGAAATATGTAACACCTTAGCTGATCCTGACCTATATAAGATGTGATAAATTTGCTTCTTTCCATGGGTGGGATCCACTTAGCAACCATATTGTGCATCGAGGGCCAAGAACAACCCTGAATAAATAAGAAGTGAAAGTAAAATCAATAAAAAGAATACAACATTTGAAAGGAAAGAAGGTACGCATTATGTGACGTCCAGTTTCTTAAAATTTATTCATTTTCGAAATCAGCCACTAAAAATACGTACTGTAAAAAAACCCTGAAATACTCGTAGTGCAACGAAAGCATAGAGGTGATGGCGTGCGCAGAATGGTAGTAAAAAGCCCAGTAAGGCAGCGGCCAAATTCGCCCATCCAAAGATGAATTTCGTTCCATAACGACGTGCCAAAATTCCACCAGGTAATTGTGTGGCCCAGTGAAGCCAGTAAAATCCCCCCAGGGCCAGACCTTGTTCGTATTCGTTCCAGTCTAAGCGGTCGGCGTAATGCACGGCTGGACTCAAGAGTGTAGTCTGCAAAGCTTCAACTTTTGATTGCTGTTGAATACGATTACTCAACAATTTCGTACAGATTATTGAATTTGGTCGAACCTTAGATCGCACACTATACAACTATACAACTCACACTATACGAAATATGTCACACGATATGTGATGCAGAGAAAATCTTATTTTTGCACAAATATTCTGGTTCGCGAATCATCAATCTCGTGAGTAATTTACGTTTTCAGGTTTTGTTGTAAGCTCCAACGATGGGACAGAAGTATTGGTAACATTGCCTTCCTTGAAGCCTGTAATTGATGATCCTTTGACCCACAGGTTTGAGATACTAAAGCTCATCTGTACATCATGTGCACATTTCGAACTAATCGCTGCCTTGTGACGTGGTATAACCATAGCAATAATGGTAAGACTCAGGTTGAATTCCAGCACAGAGTTAACGACAAATCCACAGAAGACGACGCACCACAGCACATCACGACAAGAGACCCGTTCTTTTCGTGTAGAAAAATCGAAAGCAAAGATCAAGAACGATACGGAATTCTTTTCTAATTACTGATCGTAAATGAATCGGATGGGGTAAAGAACTACGGCCCAAAGGTGTTTGCAAAGATATTTCTTTTCTCGATATTCGACATCCATGCACAGAAAAAAAAATTTTCCTTGCTGGAGATAAATATTCTTGATTCAAGAAAATAGTTAGGAAGATCGAAATCATTCCTGACAAAGTACAAAATTTTCTTGAATAAACAAAATTTCTAGGTTCAAGAAAATACTTACTACTTCGTCGTGGATAATTTCGATTTTCCTAATCATTTTCTTGGTTAAAGTTAACTTTTTTTCCTGTGTGGATATTCAACAAAAATATACGGATTTGTCGACGTTTCTTACCGAAACTCGCTAAACATTTCAGCTTCAATTTTTCCTTTCTAATTTTTTCAACTTATAAATAAATGCAGTTTACGATTCTGAATCGTCATATGAAACAAAAAAATCAACACTCACCCTTAGTCGATCTTTTATCTTCAAGTGGCATAATGTACAAATAGCGTTGAAAACGATTCAATGCTGTAGTGAATGCACTTTTGCCCGCACGCACTACTCGTATAGCGGTGAGCTTCGGTTCATCGTTAAGTGCCGAATTTTCATGCGGCAAGACAGTTCTGAGTGTGTCCACGTAAGACGTATACCTAGATCGGCTTATTAACCGCTGCTATATTTCGGGTTACCAAAGAAGGGATAACGTCTGCGTAACGTCACTTGCACTACCTCATACCTTCCAAGGTTGTGGAAAATCGCGACGAGGATAAAAAGAAATTGAAACAAGAAATGCAGCAAAACAATCTGCGTATGCAAAAAAATCCGAATCAAATACCAATAGACCCAGCGAACCGAACCCAAATGAATCGTGTCAAAATTTGTGCAGTCTCCGACACTGAGTCCACTTTGTTACTAATTTCGATCGATCAGTTGTTATCGGAATAAATCGCTAAGAAAACAATGCCAAACGGAGACAAATAGACTGTCAGGTAGATAAACATGAGAGCAGAGTGATGTGGAACCCAAAGTGAATTGAAATATCTCTCATTGTAATATACTCATCAAACTTATTTGGAGAAGAAAAAATAAAGGTGGCTCCGGCAAATAATATGTCTTTTGCCAGGTAACGTGTGGCATAATATTCAACCCGACATTCAAACTAAATATAAAACGTTGCCCATCTAACGAGGGACAAATAATTTTAACCGTTGGTTGACCTCAGAAGAAAAAATTTTTCTACGAAGTGGCATAGTTTTTTTTCCCCTGGGTCGTACGATGCTCGCCAGAGATTTTATCGGAAACGTTATTTTGTCCCGGGCATCGGGATCAGTTACGGTGTTTTAAATAGTAGAATATATTTATAGATACATGCTAAGATAATTTATGCAATTTTTGTTTGAACAATATTTTATTATTATCATTATTTATCGATTGAATTGTCCCTCCGCCGTCGCTGTTAACATTCGTATCATTATTTCATTCGTTTCAGGATGTACGATTTTTTGTAACCCACGAAATTAGTTCTAACTGTAATGTTTGCTACTGTCTCATCAGTATACCTATGTGATATTCTTTGTCGTCAAATCGACGAAGCCGATCATCGGATTAGATGTCCGTGAAAATCACTTGACCCAACAATTTCCCCAGCTGCTATTATACGTTAGCCACAACAGAGAACAGAACACAATATTGTTATTTTTTGTAGGTACTTTGTTACAGGTGTGTTCCGAAAGCAGCTATCGAATTTACCATAGGTATATTACACAAATTTTGAAAATATACAAGAATTTAAGATAACGAAGGTATACATAGTGATTCGGTTCCACCGGGCCATGTTTTTAGTAAATATTCCTACGAAAATCTAAGACTGAATGTTCTTTACCAAAAATTTAAGGAAATGTTAGTTTCCGCGTTACGGAAACTCTAAGGTCGCTAATCATAGAGTATGTAATTTAATATTGTCAATTATTATAGGTACCCTGAGACAAGTGTGCCCTGAGAGCAGCCATTGATTTCAGCATATAATAATACACGAATCTAGGAAATACACATTGACACATAGTTGAGCATAAAAACGTGTATAGTAGGTCCCTAAAACTACGAATCAGAATAAGTTTGTTGAAAAAATAACGATTTATCAGAACTCATTACCGAGTAACAATTTTACATGAAATAGTAACCAGATTTTTTTCGGTATCGAGTCCTGCAGAAATCTGAAATTCAGTCTAAAACTACATAACTCAGAACTATGTGTAGTAAGGTGCCTCAATTTTCCCTTGCACGTACCATTCACGATCCGACACGTCACGTTTCCAGGCAATTGTGAGCGTAAAGTACTAGTAAGTGTCCCACTCTTTTTAGACACTGGTGGATCGGGAATTCTTGCAACTTTAACTGTCGTGATTGGTAATTATCGACACCTGATTCTCTGTGCTCTTTATGGGAATATTCTTGCCATTTTCCCGCCTTTTCACTACGTCTGTAATTACAGCATATTCGCTACCCACCACTTCACCCGCGTTTTGCTGAAGCTTTTGAAGTTCTTCGCCGCTCTCTTCATTTCCTGTGTCATTCCAAGGCTGCAATTCCGATGTTCCGAAAAATACGTAGAGTACACCAGTTGATAACATAATTGCAACCGCGATGAGAAATACTATACGCCACTGTTCGATCGTTTGCTGTGAACATTTATTAACGTTGTTGATTTATTACGTGGGAAATTAAAGGCTCATCTACTTAGTGTACATTGTTTCAAAACTATAAGGTACTAGATAGAAAATACTCTTCAATTGTCAGACCGTTATTCCCAAGGAATAATACTGTGCATGTCAGAGAAACAATTTCTCATGAACTCACGTTGTTGTTGGTGAGGACTCCGACTATCAGAGGGGAGATGAATCCAGCGGGCAGTGTCACGATGTTACAAATGCCTAAAATAATGCTCGCGTAGTTTGGACTGAGGTCAATGCAGCTAGAAAGAATTCCAGCAGAAAGTGAACCGCTGGCAGTCAGCCCCGAGATCATGAAGACTATTGCCAAGATGGGATGACAGCCGCTATAAGCGAGACCTAACAGTAGGATGCTCTGGACTCCGTTACATATACAAATGGTAAATTTTCTCAAGTTCGTTGCTGACATCCTCTTCGTTCGTAAAATCCAGTCCGCCAAACTCGAGAACAGATACGAAAATATCATGCGTATCAAATGAGGGGCAGCCGACAGCACACCGGCCTGCAAAAGAAAAACCAAAATGTAAACGAGTTTTGAAAAGAGTTTATTGCATGGGGTATCGTAGAAAGGTACAAATCCATTCACGCGACTCTTACCGCGCTCACGTTCCATCCATGAATGTAGTTGAAGTAAGAGGGTGCTTCAGACATAAGCGTTAAAAGACCCCAGTTACCACCGCACGACGTAATAGCTGCTAGCCAAAGAGGGCCTGAGGTAAGAATGGCTTTCCATGGCACTGGTCGGGAACTGACGTGGTCTACGGAATCTCCGAGGCTTTCCAAAATGTGAGTTCTTTCGGCTTCAGAAATTCTAGGATGTTCCCCCGGGGAATCGTAAGCCAGGTAATACCAGGCGACGTACCTGTGAAAAATTATAAAAGTCCTGTACTGTAAGACTGGAAATGTGCACGTCAAGCTGATTCCACTAATATCTCTAAATTTCGGTCAAGAAGTTCTGATCAATAATAAAAGCCTTCCGCTATCAGCTTTTTGGGTGAAAAAGTATACCGCTGGCGTACCATATAACTCCGAGTGCTGAGGTCACGTAGAAAACTGATTCCCATCCAAACCAGTTGATCAGAATTGCGGAGAGTGGATATGTCAACGCTGCCCCCACGGAACTTCCTACCGATCATGAAAACAGGATGAATTATAATATGTAAATGACAAAATAGAATGCCGTGTTTATATAATTTCACTGCGGACTGCAATATCTAAACGTAGAATTCGTACCATGACGTAATTAAGTATTGACACCTCAATTTTTCACTCACCGAGATAAGAGCTGATAAATTTGCTTCTGTCAGTGGGAGGGATCCACTTAGCCGTCATATTGTGCATCGAAGGCCAAAGGACACCCTGGATAAGAAAAGAAGTGAGAATGAGTTCAATTCGATGGAAAAAGATCACCGTGAAAGATTTTTGGATATTTGAAGCTCGGAATGAATATAAATAAATCTTCGTAATTAAAGAGCACAGTTTGTCTTTCTCGTTTTTTGAGGAAAAAAACCGTGGCATATGGTGATTTCAAAAATTTTCGGATTAAATGTTTTGTAAAAAATTACTGTGCTGATATACTAATTACACTAAGGACTGCAATCTGCCGGCCACTTTCTATAAATCAAAAGTACACGTACCGCTACAAATCCCTGGAGAAATCTTACAAACACGAAGGCGTATAGATGATAGCGTGCACAGAATGGAATGAGAAAACCAAGTAAGGCAGTCATCAAATTTGCCCAACCAAAGACAAGCTTGGTTCCGTAACGTCGTGCCAATAGGCCACCGGGCAATTGCGTGACCCAGTGAAACCAGAAATACCCTCCTAGGGCTAGACCTTGTTCGTATTCACTCCAGGCCAGGCGATCAAGGTATTGCACGGGATCTGCTGATAGAGTCTGAAAAATATCATTTTTTCATTCCACTTCATTCTGATTACTTGGCAGTGTGGTGCAGATTGATGGATTCTACAAAATCTAAGGCAAGCGATTAGACAAGAACTTTACAAAAAACTGCGAAATTTTGAAATGTCGTCGATCACAAAATCGCAAATCATGAGTTATTTACGTTTTCAGGCCTCGTTGTCTGCGTAACGCTGGGTTCTTCCATGTTTGTGACCAATGATGCGTTTATCAACAGACTTGAAAGAGTCGAATTAGTTTGTACATCATGTACGCATTGCGAGGCTGCTGCTGCTTTAGGCCTAGGTAAAACCATAGCGACAATAGCGAGACTCAGATTGAGTCTTAGCATATAGCTAATACCAAATCCACAGAAAACGAGATGCCAAAGTACATCTCGACAGGAAAGCCATTTGTTTCCTGCAAAAAGAAAATCAAACTATATTCTGAAAAGGGTACAGATTTCTTTCGAAACAACGAATTATACTGATTTCTTGATATTCTCACACAAGATCGTATTATTAATTTACTCACAACGAAATCGACTCTAGTTTTTCAAAAAGTGACTCCATAGTTTTCAAGAAAAAGCCTTTGCTCTCTACCCGTAAATCTAGCTCTACAGCAAATGCTTCAATTCCCAAAGACGTTTGGGTGAAGAGTTATATTTTGGAACGCGATTTATAAGATTAAAAATCTTCAATATCAGCAATAATTCTGATTTACTAAGATAGAGCATGATGTGACGTATGTACATTTTACGATAATATATTAACGTGTTGTTTAAATTACGTCTAATTCAATGTTATAAATCGCTTGTGTATCATACGTACAATATGCAATACCTATCTTCGAGATAAAATTTCCTTCTACGTGGATGGTCTTGCCTAATATACCTACATGCAATTTTTATACTCGTGGTATTTCATTGTTATTATATATATTATATCAGAGATTTTTAAACTTGGTTTCATGTGATGACTGAATTTTTTCTAATTGCATCCCGGAGCTCTTGAAAAATAATTAACACTCACCCTTCGCGGATCCTTTCGCCTCGAATACCATGATAATCAAATAGCGTTGATGAAAATTTGAAACTTAACACTAAGAATGAGTTTAGTTTAATCGATTTCGAATTATTTCTTAATCTGATTCGCACTCAGAAGATGTTCATCCCGCAGTCAACTCGCAATTGAATCAACAGAATTTCACTGTTCAAGCTCGGAGTAAGTTATATACATTAAAAAGCAATCAACACCTGTTCGCATATTATACCTATACGTATATTAATATACCAAATTAGTTACATTAATTTTTGGTATCAATAATCTATCATGAAATTGAGATAAAATGTATATCTTGCATCTTAACCAATGAAAAGATAAAATTCTTGAGTCATATACGTTTTGCGAATAAATGATTAATTTTTATTTGCATTTCCAGCAGTATCAAACGTATAATTTTGAAAACATTTAATATGTATACTTATATGTTTAAACGAGGAACATCTTTTTGCCAAATAAACGTGTCTGGAATATCGTTGGGTGACTTCTTTATATTCTTTTTTTTTTTTTTTTTATGCGAACTGGTGTTTATCGGGAATGGTAGTTCAGCTCAAGAGATTTTCGAGTAATCCAAAATCCGAAATTCAGACAGGGATAAAAACTACGTCGAGGTGGCACCTCCTTGCGCAATCGTGAACTAAATTCTGATGTTATAGGTATACTGATCAAGCTGCTAATTGCGATTGAAGTCAATGAAACCAGCTTCGGCAATATATGCTGGCAATATAACTTCTGGTAAAAGCTCCATCGTGACATTTAATTCGCAAGTAAATATATGTAGGTCAATCCACACCAAGGTACCATCTGCGATAATTGATATCATCAATTAACAAATATTTGTGAGGAACGTACGTAAGTTTTTTTTTTTTTTTTTTTATTGTTATGAATTTCACCGAACATACTTTTCCAGTAACAGTGACTAATTTTTAACCATCGTTTGAATTACTAATATCGTTGAAAATTTTTATTTGCCACTGTGAATTTCTACTTCAATGACAAAATGACAATTGTTTGCGTTAAACAGATCACGAAATCGGTTCTTTGTCAAATGATGATTATGGTGTAGTTTCGTGGTTTTTTTTCTTTTTTTTTCCAAATGTTTATTCGTTCAGGCTGCTCTGATTCGGTTCTCCAAATTCACTCAACTTCGCTTGAGTCAATTGATTCCTGAGCGGAGAAATAGTCAGTCATATCCAGTAAACAAAGCCAATGCAAACAGGTAAAAAAACAAAAAACGTATCTATAACTGTAATACGTGTAGACACATAATTGACGATTATAGTTCATCGGTTTTGTCTTATCATTTTTAGAACGACTATAATTTTCATATTTAAAGAAATTGGAAGCCTGTCAATTATATACTCGTATTAATGATTCGTCAATACGGTTTGGTAAATAGGCTATGAACATTGGTACATTGAACTAGTAACCCCAATTTGTTGAAGATCGGTTGAATCAATAGGAACATCGATTGAATAAACTTAATTAAAAATACATCAATTGATATGCTAATAGGGCAAACAAAGGGAATTGATGCAAGTGTCTGTGTAAAATATGCCAATTTTAACCAATATGAGCCTCAAACTTGATTCTTATGATCAATATATTTATTGGCTTACTTTATGCCTATACTGGAGTATCACTCGACCCAGATAACAATCTTGCCACGCACGTTATACGCACGGCGTGTAAGGCATGTCGTGCGTGCGAACATGCACCTTTTCCGCCAGCACAATGAAACCCTTAGACCCAATTGATTTTCCTGGAAAAAATAGATAAAATCACTCAGCAAAAGACGAAAATTTGAAGACCTTGCGGAATTTGGTCTGGCTCGTCGTTTAGAAGTTATGCATCATACAATCTTGTTGAGGAGTTCCGATTGCTCCAAGTTTTATTTTCTAATTTCTTTTGTTGAATATAATATTTTTCTTTTCCAATTTCTGTTTATGAATTCAAATTTGAATTTTCGTATAAGTCGGGATGTTGCAGAAATTTAAATTTGAATCCATAAACAGAAATTGGACAAAAATACTTTATTGACAAAAAAGAGAACTCGAAAAAAACATTTGGACCAAGTGGAAGTCGTCTTCGCGATTATACGATCCATAACTTCAAAACGAAAAGTGGGCCCAAATTCCGTAAGTTCTTAAAAAATTCGTCATATGCTGAGGGATTTTATGTATTTTTTTCAGGAAAATCAATTCGGTCCAAAGGTCTGTTAGGCAAATTTTTCACTTTCTGGGTGGACTTTCATGCCGTTAGAGGAGGGAAAAAATTTCGTAAAGAATTTTCTCCCCAAAGTTCACATCAAAATACGCAAATTCTGTCATATGATGGTTTTCGATACAAAAATGGGATTCGGATTTACAGTCTTCAGAAGAAACATGGAATTTAAAACAGAGCAGAATTCACAAAGATCGTAACAGCGACAGCTTTATCCGGAAAAATCTGAAAAAAATCGTGGAGTGCTAGCTCAACTAGCATTACATATAGATGAAAAACATTGGATCCTATGAGGTCCCGAACCTAGTTGAGTTGAGCTGAAATTGCTCTTATATATCTCGATGGAAAAAATTGACACAAGACGTGTTCCCGTGACATCTGCTAATTTCGAATTTTAAAGTTGATCATACTGTACCAACGCTTAATGAAACTCTGTGATAATAATAACTGAACCACTTGAAATAATTATACAATGATAGATTAACGCAATAATTTATTGTGCTGCGAGAGCAGCTGCCATTAAACTCGGAATGAGCGTATATATTACATAAATCTCGAAAAAATTCATAAACATGGATTAGGGAATGAAGAATTCATACTTATTACTTAGAATTAGGATTTAAAATAGGTTCTTACCACAATCTGCACCTAGGTGCTTTTCGCCGATTTACGATGCAACTCAAACTCCAATAGACAAAGTGAAGAAATCACTAGTCGATATTCAGAAAAACGTAGGTATCTATGACATCGTGAACCGCAGAAAGCATTCGGATCTATAACATGTGTCTAGCTGCTCATAGACACTATAAGTAGTAGACTGGGAATTGTTATAACTTTAACAATCACGATTGTTAACCTCCGCCTTATGATCAACTGTACTCTCTGCATGAATAGTGTGATCGTTCTCCTGTTTCGTGATTACAACGGTAGTTTTATCATTATCTGCTACTGCACCTACATTTGACCGAAGCTTCTGAAGCTCCTCAACGTTGTCTTCATCTTTTGTGCCATTCCAAGGCTGGAGTTCCGATGTCCCAAAACAGACGTAAAGCACACCAGTTGGGAATATAATTGCGACCGTGATGAGGAATACCAGGCGCCATTGTTCGATCGTTTGCTGTAACATTTGGACGTTATTCAAGTTATTAAATGAAAAATTAGAAGCTCCGACAACCCGTAGCAGAATGCATGATTTTTTTGATTTTTTTTTGTAATGACCGTAAAAATTTGTGAAATGAAATGAAAATTCCCTCAAATCATTTTTTTCCGAGCAATCAAGCGAATGGTGCAAAGTTACACTTCTATGTACTCACGTTGTTGTTTGTCAGAATTCCGACGATCAGAGGTGCAACAAATCCACTGATTGCTGTCGTAACGGTACACATGCTCAAAATGACGCTCGCGTAATTCGGACTAAGGTCAATACAGCTGGGAAAAATACCGGCAGTAACGGCACCACTGGCAGCACTCCCAGTGATCATGAAGGCTATTGCTAAGTAGGATTGACAGCCACTGAAAGCCAAACCCGACAACATGATAGTTTGAATCCCACTACATACAAGCATAGCAAATTTCCTCAAATTCGTTGTTTTCATTCGCTTTGTTCGCAAAAGCCAGTCCGCAAAGCTTGAGAACACATACGAAAACAACATGCGCATCAAATGTGGAGTAGCCGAAAGTAGACCAATCTGTGAAAAAAAAATTTGAATCAGTTTTGAAGAAAGTATTTCACATGGCTGGTCGTAGGAAGACGTTATATATATTGTCTGAATTGTATAATGGGCTGTCATGTGACGATTCTTCGACGTGACGATTAGTTTGTTGTTTATAAATGAATTACAATCATTAATTCAGTAACTGGTCAACGGACTCAGATCACAAATTAATCTGTTGGCCTTTTTCTGAGCTGTTACAATTGGCTGGAGATTATTGACTGTGATCCTCACCGTGCTAATGTCCCATCCGTGAATGTTGTTGAAGTAAGAGGGGGCTGCAATTGAAATAGTGAAGATACCCCAATTGGAGCCACAGGAAGTAATAGCTGTTATCCAAACAGGCACTGAGGTCAGGATGGCTTTCCACGGCACTGGTTGGGAGTTGACGTGGTTCACGGAATCTCCGAGGTTTTCTAGAATGTAACATTTTTCGGCTTCCGAAATCCGAGGATGTTCCTGGGGTGTGTCGTAAGCTAGGTAATACCAGGCGACGTACCTGTAGAAAATGACCATCTCTTAAATGTCAGATTATAAAGTTGCATGTTTATAAAGTTGATTTGATTCATATCTCTGAGATCTGTTCGAGAAGGTCTAATCTATAAGAAGAGCGTTCCATTGTTAGATCATCCATTGATCATCCAAGTGAAATGATTACGTACCATATAACCCCGAGAGCTGATGTCACGTAAAAAACTGAATCCCAGCCAAAGCAACTGATGAGCATCGCACAGAAAGGATACGTCATCGCTGTCCCCACAGAACTTCCTACCGATCATTAAAAAAGACATAAAATGAATTGAATTGGAATCGAAAAGAATGCGGTGTACATGATTTCACTGTAGGCGAATTCGGATTGATTCTACAATCGTGCAGTATCGATGCGTAGAAATTTACATCAAGACGGTGGTACATGGTTACAAAAAATAACCGATGTCCAATTAAAAGGAAGGAAGGAAGGTACATCAAGACGTATTTGAATTATTAGTGTCTAAAATTTCTATCACTTGAATTGATCCTTACCAAGATAAGAGGTGATGAATTTACTTCTCTCAGTTGGAGGGATCCATTTAGCAACCATGTCATGCATCGAAGGCCAAACGAAACCCTAAACAAGAAGAAAATCAGAATAAAGTTGATAAAAGAGTTACAACCATTTGAAAGCAAAGTATGCATGATTTTCACTTTTTTTTTTTACAATTTCATCCGTACTCTACTTCGGTAGCCAAAAATACGCGTACCGTGAAGAAACCCTGAAATACTCGTAGTGCCACGAAAGCGTATAGATGATAGCGTGCGCAGAATGGCAGTAGAAAGCCTAGTATAGCAGTAGCCAAATTTGCCCGTCCATAGATAAATTTCGTTCCATAACGACGTGCCAAAAGTCCACCCGGTATTTGCGTGGCCCAGTGAATCCAGAAAGCTCCCCCTAGGGCTAGACCTTGTTCGTATTCATTCCAGGCAAAGCGGTCGGAGTCATGCACTGAGCTCACTGGCGTAGTCTGAAAAACTTCATTTCTGTATTGCCATTCATTATGATGACTTAGCAGTGTAGTACAGACTGATGAATTTGGACGGACGTTAGGCAGTACATCGTTTAATTGTAAGACATTTTATGATTGTTGAAATTACTTGGTACACATGTGCATCCTCACACAGTGTACAATGCAGTGAAAAATTTATCTCTTTATTAATCTTATTATCAAATGAGTCTCTCACGTTTCCAGGGCTTGATGGAAGCTCCAACGATGAGTTAGAAGCATTTGTTACATTGTGATTCTTGAAGTTTACGACTGATGATCCATTGACCCACGGATCAGAAGGGTTAGAAGTCAACTGCTCACCATGTTGACATTGTGAAACAATTGCTGCAGTAGACCGGGGTATGACCATCGCAATAATGGTAAGAGGTAGGCTGCCTTCTAATATGGCGTTAACGGCAAATCCGGAGAAAACGAGATACCAGAGTACATCTCGACAGGAGAGGTATTCTTTTCCTGAAGAAAAACAAAATCAAGCTATCAAACCGAGAAAGCTACATATTTTTTTCTGAAATACGTGACGATTCGTCATTATATCTCTAGAGGGCATTTTAAACGTGATAACTAACACCGAACGTTGTACATCACTCGTGTCTGGATTATTATTTATTATCCTAATTTTTTTTTTGGAATTCTGTTGGAGATTTGAAGTCTTGATTCTGTCTAATTACCGAATTCCGTCTATGCACGGAGTCTAAGCAGGTACGAAACCCATTAACTGCTTCAAGAAACGGATCAATTGTAAATAAAATAGTCGTGAAACTCAGCTCCAGGACATTTTTTCAAGGTGTAAATAGGTTTGTGCAACGCGTGATCTGAATAAACTCCATTTTTACACATTTTTTTGTTTTTGTTTCGAATGTAAGCTTTTTGGTGGTCCGATATGAAGTGTTCGAAATTTGGTCACATAAGGACCACCCTATAATTTATCCAGATATAGCAGACTTCGATTCTCATAAGTGGAATTATAGCATTGAATAAATCATATCGAACGAGGAAATTAACACTCACCCTTAGCGAATTCTGTCTTCTTGAATTTCATGATACTTAAATAGCGCCGGGAACAATTAAGAGCCCTATCTTAAATATAACTAGTTTACTCAATTCCGAGTTGTTCCTGTTCGAGTTAGGCAAGATACATCTGATCAGTTCAGCGTGAATCGCGTGACTATAATTTTCATATTTACAGAAATTGGAAGCGTGTCAATCAGTCTTCACGACTCGTATTAATGATTCATCAATACTGTATGGTAAATTGTTCCATTGATCTAATGTTAGATTGAACTAGTAACCCGAATTTTTTGACGATCACTTGAATCAATAGGCACATCAATTGAAATGCGAATAGGGCAAGCAAAGAGAATTAATAAAAGTGTCTGTGTAATATATGCCAATTTTAACCAATATTAGCCTCAAACTTGATTCTTATCTATATCTTTATTGTCTTAATTTATGCTCATACTGAGACATGTCGGGCGTGCGAAAATGCATCTGTTCCGCCAGCACAATAGAGACCCTTGGACCCAATTGATTTTCTTGGAAAAAATAGATAAAATGCCTCAGCAAAATGTGTTGCCAAATCCCTCTCCAAATTGTGTTTTCTAATTTCTTTTGCCTCATAAAGTATTTTTCTTCTCCAATTTCTGTTAATGGATTCAAATTTGAATTTTGGTATAGGTCGGGATGTTGCAAAAATTCAAATTTGAATCTATAAACAGAAATTGAAACAAATAATTCATTCAAACAATAAAGAAACTCGGAAAAAACATTTGGACCAAGTGGAACTCGCCTGCGAGATTGTATGATCCACAACTTCAAAACGAGAAGCGGGCCCAAATTCCGCAAGTTGTTGAAATTTTCGTCTTTAGCTGAGGGATCTTATGTATTTGTTTCTGAATAATCAATTGGGCTCAAAGGTCTGTTAGGCAAATTGTTCACTTTCTCGGTGGACTTTCATGCCGTTAGAGGGGGGCAAAAATTTCGTAAAAATTTTTTTTTCTACAGTTCACATCAGAACACGTGAATTCTGTCATTTAATAGTTTTCGATACAAAAATGGGTTTCGGATTTACAGTCTTCAGAAGAAACGTAAAACTTGAAACAAAGCAGAATTCACAAAATTCTGAACCGCGACAGCTTTATCCGGAAAAATCTGAAAGAAAATCGTAGAGTGCTGGCTCAACTAGCATTACATGTGGATGAAAAAAAATACCAAACAAAACAAATCCAAATCTATAAGGTCGCGAGCCTAGTTGAGTTGAGCTGAAATTGTTCTCATACATCTCGATGGAAAAAATGGACACAAGACGTGTTCCCGTGACATCTACTAATTTCGAATTTTGAAGTTGATCATACTGTACCAACGGTCAATGACACTCTGCGATAATGATAACTAAACTACTCAAAATAATTATAAACACATAGATTAACAAAATAATTTATTGTGCTGCGAGAGCAGCTGCCATTAAACTCGGAATGAGCGTACATATTACATAAATATCGAAAAAAATTCATCAACATGGACGGGGGAATAATTCAAAATAGGTTTTTACCACAATCTGCATCCAGGTGCTATTCACCGATTTACGATGCAACTCAAACTCGAATAGACAAAGTGAAGAAATCACAAGTCGATATTCGGAAAAACGTAAGTATCTATGGCATCGTGAATCGCAGAAAGCATTCGGATCTATAACATGTGTCTAGCTGCTCATAGACACTATAAGTAGTAGACTGGGAATTGTTATAACTTTAACAATCACGATTGTTAACCTCCGCCTTATGATCAACTGTACTCTCTGCATGAATAGTGTGATCGTTCTCCTGTTTCGTGATTACAACGGTAGTTTTATCATTCTCTGCTACTGCACCTACATTTGACCGAAGCTTCTGAAGCTCCTCAACGTTGTCTTCATCTTTTGTGCCATTCCAAGGCTGGAGTTCCGATGTCCCAAAACAGACGTAAAGCACACCAGTTGGGAATATAATTGCGACCGTGATGAGGAATACCAGGCGCCATTGTTCGATCGTTTGCTGTAACATTTGGACGTTATTCAAGTTATTAAATGAAAAATTAGAAGCTCCGACAACCCGTAGCAGAATGCATGATTTTTTTGATTTTTTTTTGTAATGACCGTAAAAATTTGTGAAATGAAATGAAAATTCCCTCAAATCATTTTTTTCCGAGCAATCAAGCGAATGGTGCAAAGTTACACTTCTATGTACTCACGTTGTTGTTTGTCAGAATTCCGACGATCAGAGGTGCAACAAATCCACTGATTGCTGTCGTAACGGTACACATGCTCAAAATGACGCTCGCGTAATTCGGACTAAGGTCAATACAGCTGGGAAAAATACCGGCAGTAACGGCACCACTGGCAGCACTCCCAGTGATCATGAAGGCTATTGCTAAGTAGGATTGACAGCCACTGAAAGCCAAACCCGACAACATGATAGTTTGAATCCCACTACATACAAGCATAGCAAATTTCCTCAAATTCGTTGTTTTCATTCGCTTTGTTCGCAAAAGCCAGTCCGCAAAGCTTGAGAACACATACGAAAACAACATGCGCATCAAATGTGGAGTAGCCGAAAGTAGACCAATCTGTGAAAAAAAAATTTGAATCAGTTTTGAAGAAAGTATTTCACATGGCTGGTCGTAGGAAGACGTTATATATATTGTCTGAATTGTATAATGGGCTGTCATGTGACGATTCTTCGACGTGACGATTAGTTTGTTGTTTATAAATGAATTACAATCATTAATTCAGTAACTGGTCAACGGACTCAGATCACAAATTAATCTGTTGGCCTTTTTCTGAGCTGTTACAATTGGCTGGAGATTATTGACTGTGATCCTCACCGTGCTAATGTCCCATCCGTGAATGTTGTTGAAGTAAGAGGGGGCTGCAATTGAAATAGTGAAGATACCCCAATTGGAGCCACAGGAAGTAATAGCTGTTATCCAAACAGGCACTGAGGTCAGGATGGCTTTCCACGGCACTGGTTGGGAGTTGACGTGGTTCACGGAATCTCCGAGGTTTTCTAGAATGTAACATTTTTCGGCTTCCGAAATCCGAGGATGTTCCTGGGGTGTGTCGTAAGCTAGGTAATACCAGGCGACGTACCTGTAGAAAATGACCATCTCTTAAATGTCAGATTATAAAGTTGCATGTTTATAAAGTTGATTTGATTCATATCTCTGAGATCTGTTCGAGAAGGTCTAATCTATAAGAAGAGCGTTCCATTGTTAGATCATCCATTGATCATCCAAGTGAAATGATTACGTACCATATAACCCCGAGAGCTGATGTCACGTAAAAAACTGAATCCCAGCCAAAGCAACTGATGAGCATCGCACAGAAAGGATACGTCATCGCTGTCCCCACAGAACTTCCTACCGATCATTAAAAAAGACATAAAATGAATTGAATTGGAATCGAAAAGAATGCGGTGTACATGATTTCACTGTAGGCGAATTCGGATTGATTCTACAATCGTGCAGTATCGATGCGTAGAAATTTACATCAAGACGGTGGTACATGGTTACAAAAAATAACCGATGTCCAATTAAAAGGAAGGAAGGAAGGTACATCAAGACGTATTTGAATTATTAGTGTCTAAAATTTCTATCACTTGAATTGATCCTTACCAAGATAAGAGGTGATGAATTTACTTCTCTCAGTTGGAGGGATCCATTTAGCAACCATGTCATGCATCGAAGGCCAAACGAAACCCTAAACAAGAAGAAAATCAGAATAAAGTTGATAAAAGAGTTACAACCATTTGAAAGCAAAGTATGCATGATTTTCACTTTTTTTTTTTACAATTTCATCCGTACTCTACTTCGGTAGCCAAAAATACGCGTACCGTGAAGAAACCCTGAAATACTCGTAGTGCCACGAAAGCGTATAGATGATAGCGTGCGCAGAATGGCAGTAGAAAGCCTAGTATAGCAGTAGCCAAATTTGCCCGTCCATAGATAAATTTCGTTCCATAACGACGTGCCAAAAGTCCACCCGGTATTTGCGTGGCCCAGTGAATCCAGAAAGCTCCCCCTAGGGCTAGACCTTGTTCGTATTCATTCCAGGCAAAGCGGTCGGAGTCATGCACTGAGCTCACTGGCGTAGTCTGAAAAACTTCATTTCTGTATTGCCATTCATTATGATGACTTAGCAGTGTAGTACAGACTGATGAATTTGGACGGACGTTAGGCAGTACATCGTTTAATTGTAAGACATTTTATGATTGTTGAAATTACTTGGTACACATGTGCATCCTCACACAGTCTACAATGCAGTGAAAAATTTATCTCTTTATTAGGTCTTATTATCAAATGAGTCCCTCACGTTTCCAGGGCTTGATGGAAGCTCCAACGATGAGCCAGAAGCATGTGTTACATTGTGATTCTTGAAGTTTACGGCTGATGATTCGTTGATCCACGGATCAGAAGTGTTAGAAGTCAACTGCTCACCATGTTCACATTGTGAAACAATTGCTGCAGTAGACCGGGGTATGACCATCGCAATAATGGTAAGAGGTAGGCTGCCTTCTAATATGGCGTTAACGGCAAATCCGGAGAAAACGAGATACCAGAGTACATCTCGACAGGAGAAGTATTCTTTTCCTAAAGAAGACAAAATCAGGCGATCAAACCGAAAATGCTACATATTCTTTTCCAAGATACGTCACGATTTGTCATTATATCTCTAGAGGGCATTCTAACCGTGATAACTAACACTGAACGTTGTACATCACTCGTGTCTGGTTTATTATGTATTATTTTAATTTTTTTGTGTGAATAGGCTCCATTTTTACACATTTTTTTTGTTGTTTCAACTGTAAGCTTTTTGGGGGTCCGATATAAAGTGTTCGAAATTTGGTCACATAAGGACCACCCTAATTTATCCAGATATAACAGACATCGATTCTCATAAGTGGAATTATGGCATTGAATAAATCATATCGAACAAGGAAATTAATACTCACCCTTAGCGAATTCTGTCCCCTTGAATTTCATGATACTCAAATAGCGTTGGGAATAATCAAGAGCCTTATCCTAAATACAACTAGTTTACGCAAATTCGAGATGTTGCTGTTCGAATTAGGCAAGATACATCTGATCAGTTCAGCGTGTATTGCGTGACTATAACTTTCATATTCGAAGAAATTCTCGAAGAAATTGGAAGCGTGTCAATCAGCTTTCACGACACCTAAATACAGTATTGACTCGTATTAGCGATTCATCAATACGATATGGTGAATAGGTCATGTATATTGTTACATTGAACTAGTAAACCCAATTTTTTCGCAGATCACTTGAATCAATAGGCACATCAATTGAATGAACTTAATTAAAAACACATCAATTGAAATGTCAAAGAGAATTAATATAAGTGTCTGTGTCAAATATGCAAATTTTGACCAATATGACCCTCAAACTTGATTCTTATCTATATCTTTCTTGGCTTATTTTATGCTTATACTGGAGTATGACTCAACCCAGATAACAATCGTGCCACGTACGTTACACGCACGGCGTGTGAGGCATGTTGTGCGTGCGAAAATTCATCTTTTCCGCCGGCACAATGAGACCCTTGGACTCAATTGATTTTCATGGAAAAAATATATAAAATCTCTCGGCAAAAGACGGAAATTTGAAGACCTTGCGGAATTTGGTCCAGCTTGTTGTTTAAAAGTTATGCATCATATAATCTCGCTGAGGAGGTCCACTTGCTCCAAATTGTGTTTTCTAATTTCTTTTGTTTGATTAAGTATTTTTTTTTTTTTTTTTAATTTCTGTTCATGGATTCAAATTTGAATTTTCGTATAAGTCGGGATGTCGCAAAAATTCAAATTTGAATCCATAAACAGAAATTGGAAAGACATGCTTTATTGAAAAAAAAAAAAAAGAAACTCGAAAAAACATTTGGACCAAGTGGAACTCGTCTTCGAGATTGTATGATCCACAACTTCAAAACGAAAAGCAGGACCAAATTCCGCAAGTTGTTACACTTTTCGTCTTTTGCTGAGGGATTTTCTGTAGGGTGAGTCCGGGGGAGATGGCCATAGTTGTTTCAAGGACCTGTCAAAAGAAAACTACAGATATTTTTATACTTATCTTTATATATAATTAAACTTTGAACATTTAACTGTAATATAATTAACAACAACAAAAAAAATTCTGATGAGATCAACCTTAAAATTAGCATTATTTCAAAATTGTGATTGGCCATCCCTCCCGGATTATCCGGATGAGATGGCCATAGGAGTCGAGGAGAGATGGCCAGTACTCAATTTTACCCTTGGCTATCTCTTTGGTTTTATGTTTCAGTTCTGAATTCTTTTTTTTCCTTCTGGACACATCTAGAGCATCTATCATTGAATTCCGTACAATTTTCGAGTACCCAAAGTTGGCACACTATGCACTGAAGTCAATCTTCGATGAAACGGGTTTCATAATAATTTTCTCAGCTATCAACCCAGTTATCTTCGTCTTTGCTCACATCGACATCATCACTACTCTCAAACACCCTTTCCATTGCTTTTTTTTCTTGCAATACACTTCATGCTGGTTAATCTCATAACAAAACTGTATGTGGTCATACTGTACCAACGCTTAATGACACTCTGTGATAATAATAACTAAACTACTCAAAATAATTATACACTGATAGATTAACAAAATAATTTATTGTGCTGCAAGAGCAGCTGCCATTAAACTCGGAATGAGCGTATATATTACATAAATCTCGAAAAAATTCATAAACATGGATTAGGGAATGAAGAATTCATACTTATTACTTAGAATTAGGATTTAAAATAGGTTCTTACCACAATCTGCACCTAGGTGCTTTTCGCCGATTTACGATGCAACTCAAACTCCAATAGACAAAGTGAAGAAATCACTAGTCGATATTCAGAAAAACGTAGGTATCTATGACATCGTGAACCGCAGAAAGCATTCGGATCTATAACAAGTGTCTAGCTGCTCATAGACACTATAAGAAGTAGACTGGGAATAGTTATAACTTTAACAATCACGATTGTTTATCTCCGCCTTATGATCACCTGTGCTCTCTGCATGAATACTGTGATCGTTCTCCTGTTTCGTGATTACAACGGTAGTTTTATTATCCTCTGCTACTGCACGTACATTTGACCGAAGCTTCTGAAGCTCCTCAACTTTGTCTTCGTCTTTTGTGCCATTCCAAGGCTGGAGTTCCGATGTCCCAAAACAGACGTAAAGCACACCAGTTGGGAATATAATTGCGACCGTGATGAGGAATACCAGGCGCCATTGTTCGATCGTTTGCTGTAACATTTGGACGTTATTCAAGTTATTAAATGAAAAATTAGAAGCTCCGACATTCCGTAGCATAATGCATGATTTTTTTTTTTTTGTAATGAACGTAAAAATTTATGAAATAAAATGAAAATTCCCTCGAATCATTTTTGTTCCGAGCAATCAAGCGAATGGTGCAAAGTTACACTTCTATGAACTCACGTTGTTGTTTGTCAGAATTCCGACTATCAGAGGTGCGACAAATCCACCGATTGCTGTCATAACGGTACACATGCTGAAAATGACGCTTGCGTAATTCGGACTAAGGTCAATACAGCCGGGGAGAATACCGGCAGTAACGGCACCGCTGGCAGCACTCCCAATGATCATGAAGGCTATTGCTAAGTAGGAGTGACAGCCGCTGAAAGCCAGACCCGATAACATGATAGTTTGAACCCCACTACATACAAGCATAGCAAATTTCCTCAAGTTCGTTGTTTTCATCCGCTTCGTTCGCAAAAGCCAGTCCGCAAAGCTCGAGAATACATACGAAAACAACATGCGCATCAAATGTGGAGTAGCCGAAACTAGACTAATCTGTGGAAAAAAATTTTGAATCAGTTTTAAAGAAAGTATTTCGCATGGCTGGTCATAGAAAGACGTTATATATTGTCCGAATTGTATAATATGGCTGTCGTGTGACGATTCTTCGACGTCACGATTGGTTTGTTGTTTATAAATAAATTACAATCATTAATTCAGTAACTGGTTAACGGACTCAGATCACAAATTAATCTGTTGCCTTTTTTCTGAGCTGTTACAATCCTCACCGTGCTAATGTCCCATCCGTGAATGTTGTTGAAGTAAGAGGGGGCTTCAATTGAAATAGTGAAGATACCCCAATTGGAACCACAGGAAGTAATAGCTGTTATCCAAACAGGGACTGAGGTCAGGATGGCTTTCCACGGCACTGGTTGGCAGTTGACGTGGTCCACGGAATCTCCGAGGTTTTCTAGGATGTACGATTTTTCGGCTTCCGAAATCCGTGGATGTTCCTGGGGTGTGTCGTAAGCTAGGTAATACCAGGCGACGTACCTGTAGAAAATGACCATCTCTCAAATGTCAGATTATGAAGGTGTATGTATGCATATAAAGTTGATTCAATTCATATCTCTGAGATCTGTTCAAAAAGTTCTAATCTATAAGAAGGGCGTTGCATTGTTAGATCATCCATTGATCATCCAAGTGAAATGATTATGTACCATATAACCCCGAGGGCTGATGTCACGTAAAAAACTGAATCCCAGCCAAAGCAACTGATGAGCATCGCACAGAAAGGATACGTCATCGCTGTCCCCACAGAACTTCCTACCAATCATTAAAAAAGAGATAAAATTAATTGAATTGGAATCGAGAAGAATGCGGTGTACATGATTTCACTGTAGGCTAATTCGGATTGATTCTACAATCGTGCAGTATCGATGCGTAGAAATTTACATCAAGACGTGGTTGAATTATTAGTGTCTAAAATTTATATCACCTGTGTTGATCCTTACCAAGATAAGAGGTGATGAATTTACTTCTCTCAGTTAGAGGGATCCATTTAGCAACCATGTCATGCATCGAGGGCCAAATAAAACCCTAAACAAAAAGAAAATTAGAATAAAGTTGATGAAAGAGTTACAACCATTTGAAAGCGCAGTATGCATGATTTTCACTTTTTTTTTTTAAATTTTATCCATAGTCTACATCGGTAGCCAAAAATACGCGTACCGTGAAGAAACCCTGAACTACTCGTAGTGCCACGAAAGCGTAGAGATGATAGCGTGCGCAGAATGGCAGTAGAAAGCCTAGTATAGCAGTAGCCAAATTTGCCCGCCCATAGATAAATTTCGTTCCATAACGACGTGCCAAAAGTCCACCCGGTATTTGCGTGGCCCAGTGAATCCAGAAAGCTCCCCCTAGGGCTAGACCTTGTTCGTATTCATTCCAGGCAAAGCGGTCGGAGTCATGCACTGAGCTCACTGGCGTAGTCTGAAAAACTTTATTTTCTCATTGCCATTCATTATGATGACTCAGCAGTGTAGTACAGACTGATGAATTTGGACGGACGTTCGGCAGCACATCGTTTAATTGTAAAAAATTTTATGATACTCGAAATTACTCGGTGCACATGTGAATTTTCACACAGTGTGTAATGCAGTGAAAAATTCATGTCTTTATTAATCTTATTATCAAATGAGTCTCTCACGTTTCCAGGCCTTGTTGGAAGCTCCAACGATGAGCCAGAAGCATGTGTTACATTGTGATTCTTGAATTTTACGGCTGATGATTCGTTGATCCACGGATCAGAAGTGTTAGAAGTCAACTGCTCACCATGTTCACATTGTGAAACAATTGCTGCAGTAGACCGGGGTATGACCATCGCAATAATGGTAAGAGGTAAGCTGCCTTCTAATATGGCGTTAACGGCAAATCCGGAGAAAACGAGATACCAGAGTACATCTCGACAGGAAAGGTATTCTTTTCCTAAAGAAGACAAAATCAAGCGATTAAACCGAGAAAGCTACATATTTTTTTCTAAAATGGGTCACGATTTGTCATTATATCTCTAGAGGGCATTCTAACCGTGATAACTAACACTGAACGTTGTACATCACTTGTGTCTGGATTATTATTCATTATTTTAATTTTTTGGGAATTCTGTTAGAGATTTGAAGTCTTGATTCTGTGTGATTACTGAATTCCGTTATTGCACAGAGTCTAAATAGGTACGAAATCGAGTACGAAATCCATAAACTGCTTCAAGGAACGGAACAATTGTAAATAAAATAGTCGTGAACCTCAGCTCCAGGACATTTTTTTAAGGTGCTAGTAGGTTTGTGCAATGCGTGATTTGAATAGGCTCCATTTTTACACATTTTTTTTCTTTGTTTTGTTTCAAATGTAAACTTTTTGGGGGTCCGATATAAAGTGTTCGAAATTTGGTCACATAAGGACCACCCTAATTTATCCAGATATAACAGACATCGATTCTCATAAGTGGAATTATAGCATGGAATAAATCATATCGATCAAGAAAATTAATACTCACCCTTAGCGAATTCTGTCTCCTTGAATTTCATGATACTTAAATAGCGTTGAGAATAATTAAGAACCTTATCCTAAATATAACTAGTCTACGCAATTTTGAGTTGTTTTTGTGTGAATTGGGCAAAATACATCCGATCAGTTAAGCATGAATTGTATCCCTGTCGTTACCAAAAAATTTTCATGCTCGAAAAAAGAATGTCAAACTGATGCAGTTGACAAAAAAATAAAAAACTTCTTTTTTTTTTCCTTCTTTTAACTTGATATTTCCTCGATATACACGGGTTGTGCCGATTATCCCTCAGTCCACTCTGCTCCTGATGAATATATCAATATGCTGTAGTCGCTGTTGAAACTGATCGTGAAGAACAGAACAACGAACGCATACAAACTGCGTATAGAATAGAGAAACTCCGTAACGCTGCAGTCACATTTTCGCAGGAGAGCAATCTCATCGTATCTTATAATAAGTTATACCTGTCAAGCTATTTGCGACTGGAATAAGTTACGGCAGCATATATTTTCTACGCCTGTCAGGAGATCCGACCTAAAGTTCAAATAAAGGTAGTCTGAGAGGCAGAGAGCTCAATGAAATAAGTATACTGATTTCAACGGCATGTGCTCATTGAATTTTCATCGTCACCGATGGTAACATTCGGTTTTATAAAATATTTACAGACAAAAAATTACGCTGAGGAAGGGTGCGCCGTGGAATAGCTCCGATAAATGAAATCCATAATAAATAAAATTTGTACAATTTTTATTTCGTTGTCATACAAAATTTTTTCAATCATTGTGATTTTTGCAACAGTGTACCATAGGCTCTCAGAAGCGTTTGAAGTCAGTGATAACGATCTTGATCTTCAAAATTGCGACTACGCTGAATTCTGAATTTTGATCAACGACTTAAAAAACTTCTGACAATATATATTTTCATACAAATTGCGATAATTTTTCAATTCTTCTCCACTATTTTTAATTTTCGAATTTACACATCATATTCATAATGATATTCAGATTTATTCATAAACCTTAAACATATTGTAATCCTTTTGCTTTTTTTGTAACAGTTCACAACTTTATGTAAGTCCTTATCTAAATTTTCAAAATGTTATTTAAGTAGACTAACAAAGTACGTATTATAAATAGATTAGCAAATATAACTGACCTGCCACATAATTTATAATATTTCCGAAAGTTCTTAGAAATTTTGAATTCAACAAAATCTCTTATAGAGTAGCTAATCAGTATATTCGCAAGATCATCAATCCTTTAATTATCTATAATCGGCCGCACTGCGAATTGTCGAAGTAAACATTTGCAAACGATAATAATTGATCCGCGTTGAATACTGTATTTATTTATCTACGTCTAAATTGTATCAACCACAATGGCACTGTCCTGCAAACGGACCACAATCTGGGCAGAATATTATTTATATTTCATTAATTTTCATTTTTAAAATGAATTTTATTCGTCACTGTACGTTTAGAAAATGTCCCTCTTCAATTGACGACACGCACAATCACATATTCGAGAGTCTAAAATGATGTATCATGATATGAGACAGTTGAAAATGAAACTATTGTGACGATCTTGCAAGATCGATAAAAAAAAAAAAAAAAATTGGCAAATTCTTTCAGATACCTATCACCATTGTTATAAATTTACTTCCGCAACGTGATTTTGTACGTTGTTTACCATGGAAGTACCATTTTCTGATTTCGCGATTGTTCCGCTAGTCTCATTATGTTGGTCGACGCGAGGTTTTCGCCTGAGCTTTCGAAACTCTTCGCCTTCTTCTTCTTCGTCCCCTGCGTCATTCCAGGGCTGCAAGTTCGATGTTCCGAAGAACATGTAGAGCAGACCAGTTGCGAACATAATTGCAACTGTGATGAGAAATACCAGGCGCCATTGTTCGATCGTTTGCTGTAACATTTGAAAGTCGTTGTTTCGTCATGTGGCAAATCCAATATCTAATAGGTGTACGTTTTCTTTTCAACTCACGTTGTTGTTCGTCAGGATTCCAACAATCATAGGTGCGACAAATCCAGCCGTCACTGCAAGCATGTTACTCAAACCTAAAACAATGCTTGCGTAATTTGGACTAAGGTCAACGCAACTAGCGAGAGTTCCAGCGGAAAGTGAACCGCTGACAGCCACTCCTGAGATCATGAAGACTATTGCTGAGATTGGATGACAGCCGCTGAAAGCTAGACCCATCAGCAGGAAACCTTGAACACCGTTGCATACGAAAACCGCAAGCTTTCTCAATTTTGATATCGACATTTTTTTCGATCGAAGAATCCAGTCCACGAGACTCGAGAACAGGTACGAAAATACCATTCGTCCAACGTGAGGAGCAGCCGAAAGGACACCAGCCTGTAAACACAAAAATTCGAATTTAATTTTACTGCAGAGGGACTAGTACGCAATGGCAATGCAGAGCTTTCAGTTATTGCAATCGATATGAGGAATAAATCCTCCTGCCATCCTCCTTCTGGATCTTCTGCCAACCTTACCGCGCTAATATTCCATCCGTGAATGTAATTGAAGTAAGAAGGCGCTTCAGCCATAAGGGTCAGGACACCCCAAGACCCACCGGTCTGAGCTATGGCCGTTAACCATACGGGGGTGGAGGTCAGTATAGCTTTCCATGGCACGGGTCGGACACCGACATGATCCACGTCATCCCCCAAATTTTCCAATATGTGATTCTTCTCAGCCTCCGAGATACGGGGATGTTCCTGAGGAGTGTCGTAAGCCAGGTAATACCAGGCGACGTACCTGTCATCAACCGATTTTTATAATGGAAAGGTGGCGAAGTCGGTCTCAAAAAGTACACTTTGAATTGCTCTGAGTTCAAATTCCATTAAACTGTACAATTTTTGAGCAAGAAAATTAAATTCAACGAAAAACAACTTAGAGCTCTTGCGTACCATATAACTCCGAATGTTGACGTTATGTAAAAAACTGAGTCCCATCCAAGCCAGTTTATTAGCATCACGCAGAGTGGATATGTGAGCGCTGCTCCCACAGAACTGCCTACCGTCAGCACAACGGGATAGAATATCATGAAAAAACAGGGTTGAAAATTATAGTTCAGAGTTTAGCACTTTTGCAGACCATAAATTTGAGCAGCGACGATATGTCTGTGCCTACCTAATCTGGTAAATTATATTAACACCTTAATTTTTTTCACTCACCAAGATAAGCGCTGATGAATTTACTTCTCTCAGTAGATGGAATCCATTTAGCAGTCATATTGTGCATAGCTGGCCAAGAAGGACCCTGGATAAAACAAAAAATGAATGAATGAATCTGAAATATTTGAAATGAAGTTTTTCTGTGTCTAATAATCACCAAAAACAAACTACCCACCTCGACAAGACCCTGAATGACTCTTAAGAAGACGAAGAAGTACAGATGATGCCGTGCAGCGAATGGTAGGAAGAAGCCCAGTAAAGCTGTAGCAAGATTTGACCATCCAAAGACAAGCTTGGTTCCATAACGACGCGCCAAAAGACCACCAGGTATTTGCAGCAGCCAGTGAAGCCAGTAATACCCTCCCAGAGCCAAACCTTGTTCATATTCATTCCAAGAAAATCGATCGGGATACTGCGCGGGGTTTACCGATGTAGTCTGAAAGATTTTTTTTTTTTTTTTTGTACCTGTGCTGGTTAATTAGAAGTGCACGGTCCAGATCTAGCCTAAAGTAGTAGATTCTCAATCTTCAAAAGCTTCTTGTAATTTGTTCAGAAGTATATGAACAAAGTATGCCAATATCGCTTCAGTGGTCAGAGCTTATAGACTTACGTTCTCGAGCTCCAATGACTTGGTAGTACTATGGGTTATGTTGTGATCCGTAATGTTTATAACTGATGATACGTTGGTCCATGGGTTGGAAAGATTAGAGCTTGATCGTCCATCCTGCAGTATATCACATTGTGCAATTGCTACTGCTATTGGTCTGGGTACGACCATAGCAACGATAGTAATACTGAGATTGATTCTGAGCATATAGTTCAGGGCAAAACCACAGAAGGTGAGATACCATAGTATATCTCGACAGCTGAACCATTCCTTTTCTAAAAAGTCAAAAAAAAAAAAAAAAAAATAAGGAATGAGAATGAATTGTTGAGAAAATTAAATTTCTTTCGTGGCAAACGCATGTGAAACAATTTCCAAAAATAGAGCTGCGGACTTTGACATAATTTTTACCCTGCATGGTGCGTGATGAGAAAATATTGGGTAAGGGTTTTGGGGAAATAAATTTAGTTTTTGGCAACACCAACATAAAGGATGATTTTTTTTTGGTTCCTCAATGTACAGTGAAAACAGGCTTTTGCTATTTGATGGAATATAATCGTGAATCGGAAATCCGGATAAATTTCAAATCATTAAATATAATCAGCGTCTGAGCTGTTGGATAAATTTTTCTTTCCATCATGATCTCGCAAATGCTTTTATCACTCGAAGATTGGAAAATTGCTGGAATCTAAGTTCATTAGAATTCGTTTATTTGTTATTCTTTCACAGAGATCTGAAGATCAATCATACATTTCATAATTTTAGTGAAATCATTCAGCTAACTTAATTCATATGAAAGATCGTGAAATAACGCAACCATATTTCAAAAATTCAAACGATGCATTGAGCTTTGATTCTAGTCTTTACGATTACACGAAATTTTGACCTTTGAAAAAATTTAATAATACAAATTTTTCCTTGCATAAAATCGCTCTATATTGGCCAATGGTCAAGATAGACATGTAAAGCATTTGAATGATTATCATCTGACTTCAATTCTGATTTCTATAATCAAATGTTCACGTAAATTTTGAATGTGATTCGATGAAAAACTGTATTGAATACTTGCCTGTTTTCAATTTGTCGGTCTCGATTGTCATGATGATTAAATGGTTTTGAAAAGAAATTGAAGCTGCTTTTATCTCTTCAGTCGTTTAAACAATATTGAATTATTTTCTAAACGACCAGTTGAGCTTAACTCAACAAGGTTTGTCTACCTATGCTCGAAGACAGCTGTTCACATTCCGAACATATATTATCGTTGTTTAATTCAAAATTGTTTTTTTTTTTGTATGAAACAAAGTTTGCAAGATCCCTCCGAAGCACCTGAAATTTCGTCAAAAAAATTAATGATGCTCAAGATCGCTTTACGGTTCTGAAATTTTATCTCTTTATAATAATTATAGCGAAACACTTTGAAGTTCTTGTAATCAAAGAACCAGAAAGTTTATTTTAAAATAATTATAAATCAAAAAGGGGTGAAGTTACGACGTGTATAAAATTTAGTTTCACCTGCGATATAAAATACTACGTATAATTTAAATCACGATCGGAAGCGATTATTATTACCACAATTAATATCGTATTAATTTTCGTAAAAGTGAAAGTCTTCAACCAATCGGTATAATTACTATAAATACAATGATTTCAGCTTATAACTAAAAAAATGAGAACGATACAATCGTCGTGGCCAAAGGTTATGATTATCACTGCAGACAGCACTGTACCACTTTCGATCACCGATTAAATATTTATAAGATAAATCGCGAATAAGAATACCGAAAAGACATAACGTGGAAACAGAAGATCACAAGTAATTCGTCGAACGTAGATACACAAACTGAATTAATCCACGATACCGATCAGGCTATAATCTAACGATGGGATTGATAAAGAAATCAGACTAGATCGACGGAAATATTTTCTATCAGGCAATGTCTAGTGCAAACTGAAAGAGCTGTAGCGTTTTTATATAATATATTTATAATATGTATTACTATAGTATGTATGTATTTTATATAGTTGAGGCGGTTACTGATATCAGTACAGACTACACGTGTGGAGATTGCGATGTTATTTACATTTATATACTGTCCACGCGGTAAGATTACCGTTGGATTAATTTTATTGCTGGCTTAAAGGCCTCCGTGGAATAGATTGCGTTAATTTTACTAATCGTCAACGTTTCGTGTGATTAAAAAATCAAGGAAATCATGCGTGAGAATTATAGAATATTGCGATGACTTGCTGGATCAAAAACCACTATCAAGATCGCATATCTGGAGTGAGGCTAGATTCTAATCGGATACGTTTCAACAGTCGTGTCACGCGAGACATAGAGATAAAAGGATTTAACGAGACGGAAAAAACGTCATGAAACGTGCTGACAACTCTTCATGACGAAATGAAATAACTCTCGCTTAATTCGATCTTCATAAATTTTGCCAATATCGCATATTGAAATGAAAACATGAAAAATTTTGAGATTAAAATAGTCACAGCTGTAGCTTGAACCCAAAAAGTCAAAACTCGAAATTTTCTAAGGTGAAGGTTCGACACTTTGTTAGAAAATTTTACGCACTAGAGACAGAAGACAGAGTTGACACAAGTATTTTCTTCAACTGTTCAGACCTCATTCGTTAAAAATGTCAGACTTCGCCTCTTAATAATTAGTTATTATCTCATTTAATGGAACCGCGTAATCTAGTGGGAGACTTTTGCGTAACAGCGATGAGAACAAGCAACGCCCGAATAGTATAGCATATAATTTCATAGAATTCTTTCTAACGTGGAAAAATTTTTTAACAACTTTCCTATGGCGTGTCTAGAAGAGAACTCAACTCGCATCATATTGGAAATAATTGAAACACGAGAAAAATTGTTCATACTTACTTTTATTGTATAATGGTACGAGGTTCAGTTCTTGAAATATTCAAATGTTCAAAGTTCAGACTAGAATTATTTTCAAATTTTGGATAATTATTCGGAGGGATTTACTGCAGCCAGCAACACCGCGAGTACTACGAACTATGCAATACCTAATCCATAATGAACCCACGGTAATTTTCGTTGCCGATTTTTTTACCACGTGGCTACTAATTCTGTTACATTATATAGCTTTGCGTACACCACGAGGGTAATAACACGTTTACACGAATATAGAGTTTCCCCGTTGTGTGAATATATTGGCTTCATTATGTTTTCTTTCGTGCAATCAAGCCCCCTTGTCTCCTCGAATGCGTCATATATTTTAAACCAACTGATCAAACCGACCACAACTATAATACAACGCTGAAATACAAACATTATGTATCTTTCTTGCCTTGAATATGTAGTTCGATCGACATATGCGCTTGCGTCAGATGATTTCCTTTTTATATTAAACAGCAACGTTTGAAATTTTCTTTTTTATGGAATCGCATCGAATATATCGCGAAGGATACATTGCGAAATATTGCAATACTTAATTTCAGGCGTAACAAGAAGAGCTTGAAAATTGTACAAGCTTTACAATATAATGATTTCATTTTATCTATAATTTATTGAAAAATTTCTCAAGCCGATTTAATTCAACTAAAGTTGCATATCGTTTAGGTAATTGTTTACCCCGTGCCTACAATGATATAAATTTTCAACATTTTCCGCGTCATTGAGAACGCCTAGAATAACCTATGCTATCAACTATATAACGTCTCTATGCGTATAAATTATAATAATATACATAGGAATTATTGTACAGGTAGATAATATATTATACATATGTGAACAACTCAGCAGAAATGAGTAAAGTATATATGATTAATGAAATTACAAGCATATAATTGCAAAGGTGTTTTATGCCTTCAGTCGACGATTCAGATGATATTTAGCTACATATGGCTTAGGCCAATAGCGGAATTAATAGAAATTTCATAAATGTTCATCCAATTATTATTTTTCTTGAAATTTGTAATTTTTTTTTTTTTATCTATGTGAAATTGGATCAGATCAAATATTAACTGCGATATTGTTAGGAAATTTCATTCGATGGTCGACTCCTCAAGTGTGCGATGGCCAATTTAGCCACATACCTCATTCACGTAACAAAAATTAACTGCAGTAGAGATCACTTGAATCAATAATCTCCAGCCGACGCGACACTATTATGAATATCGAAAGCTCCACGTATATAACGGCATAATTCAATGAAAATTTTTTACGACGATTTTTTAATCTGACACAACGTTTACAAAATTCGAGTTGTACACAAAAAATTGATACAAGTGTTTTCGTGAAACGTGACTATTTTATTTGCTCCGCAAACTTCGGCGATTTTTACGGAATGTATAGATTTCTCGATTCTCGATTAGCGATTGTTGGATAAAACTTTTCAATAGCATTGTGACGGTTTGGAAATATTTTTAATAATCTTAATTGAACCGCAGCGGTCGGTGAGAATCGTGTCAAGTTCTGCAGAAATATTCTGTGGCTATACCAGAAAAATAATTCCATCCCAATAAGAATTATAAGTTTCATGATTCAACCGTGAAACGCAATATAAATTTACAAGCTTCGCAATTTCTTATCTTTTCAAAGCTGTTTCTCGGTAAATTCATATAATTTTGTATGCTCATGATAAACAATTTGTCATCACACATCGTTATTCAGTGCATGTCGATCGTGAAGATGAAAACAAGTGACGCACTTGGATATTTGATTAATAGCACGAGTTCTGGGTGAATTTATTTTGTCAATTTTATTTGCAATATTTAATAAAGGTATCAATTATCTTTACTGTAAAAATCAACTATAGGATCTTACCTATACACGATTGTCGGAAAAGTGGGCGCCTGAAGTCAGGCTATTCCGTTTTTCTCAAATCTGGCAACATTATTGGTCGACCATATCTATTCGGCCAATAATGTTGTCAGTTTGGTAAAAAAACCGAATTGCTGACTTCAGGCGCCCACTTTCCCGACAATCGCTCTGTATATTCAATTAGTCATACCCGATGATTTCGGAATAACGCCTCAGTAGGTTGGCTTGCCTATCTTCGGGTGCGGGAACTGTGGCTAGTCTAGCTCTGAAGGTAACTATTGACGCGAAATTCTAAATTTTCGATCTTGCAATGTTCACTGCAGTTATTTTTATGTTGCAAATTTTTCGGCTTTGCAGGCTGCAGTCATGATGAATTAAATATAGTCGATAATAATTCTCAAACCTTTCCGAAGCAGCCTGTTAATTAGCTCAAAATTGTTTCCGTTATATGCTTCGAGCGAATTAGTTTCAAAATGCGAAAAATAAGCAACGCAAAAAATTTTCACAGGTTCGAAATCGTGTTTATTTTTCGTCAAACTTTGACGAATAATCAAAAATGCTAGTCAATAAATAGAAACTTTAATTT
This sequence comes from Macrophya alboannulata, assembly GCA_949628255.1. Classification (NCBI taxonomy): domain Eukaryota; kingdom Metazoa; phylum Arthropoda; class Insecta; order Hymenoptera; family Tenthredinidae; genus Macrophya; species Macrophya alboannulata. The sequence continues at coordinate 14,095,473 of OX451210.1, read as the reverse complement.
TCTATATGCGATTAACTTCGCGTTTTAATTTTTAATGCATGTGCAGCATCATCGATCAAAATGACTTTCTTTTGTTTGCAAAATAAGAATAAAATATCATTGAGACTCGGACATTTATCGTAAAAGGATTAAAATTTGAGTATTTTGTACACAGGCGAAGGTGGGATTAATATTTTTCTAGTTTCACAGACCTTTTTGATTTGTTCAAACTCAAAATATTACCGTAAGAAAAATTTATTTTTCCACACATAAGATTATGCTAATATTGGAAGTTATTATTGCTCGTAACCCTAAAACGAAAATCTAAAATTGTCACGAAGAGAGAAGATTTCGTTCAGAAATAAAACAAAACGATTCGACGAATAGCGAAATAAATATGCATTTCGAAAGGTGACTGCAAAATCTGACTATAAGCATTAAAATGAATAAAGAAACTCCTATGTTATGCGCCAATCATATGCAGGTATGACAAACGACAAGAAATTTGTATTCGAGATTCTATTGTGAAATTAATTTTGAATTTACTTAAGAAAGTATGCTATACCTATATGCACACTTGCAGTTTATCGTAGCTGCTATGACCAAGGATTACGACAAATCTAGAGGTATTGCAAGCACTAGTAAGTTTCATTATAGAAAAATTTCTGACAAGTAGATATTTTCCATTCATTCAAGATTTTAATTGCTGTAAATGAAAATTTCTTTCATTACAGTACTCAAAGCCGAACCTGGCAATAAAATTTTACGAAATTACTTGTCAATATTGGAAAAAGCAACAAATCAACGTACGTATTTCATAAATTGATGGAAGTGGTTTATACTTAACTACACCTGAATTAAATAAAAAATTCTATTCAACATCATGGGACATAGAAATCCAAATTATTCTTTTTTTTTTTTCTTCATCAATTAAAACTCCATTCAGTTAAAATTTCTTTCAAATTACTCGAAAATTAATTGGGAGTATAATTCTGCAGTGAAGTTAATTCATGATGAAGTCGAAGTTGGTGAATCGGACAGTGAATCAGCAGCTAGTGTTGATAGTAACAGCGACAGCACCGATAGCAATAGCAATAGCGATAATAGCAGCGACAGCGACAACGACGACTGCAGTCAGAATACCGAAGACAATAAGAAGGAACGAAATTTTATTGAGCCAAAAAAATTCACCCCAAAATTTAACACAAAAGAGTTATTATTCGATAACGGCAGAGCAAAAGGATCCCACGATACGATTTACAAACGAAATAGTGAGATCAATGAAAATAAATTCAAAGGTAAAATAATTAGAGTATTGCCAATAAGATTGAGCGAAAAGATAAATGGAATAAGGTGATTGAATGTTCACGTTGAGAGACTTCTTATGTAGACATAGAGACTTATGTCATAGAATTAATAATTGATTGATGAATATACACATTTGAGTATTTGTGTATATAATTTGTGGAAAAAAATCAATAATTCAATAAATGAATAAATTGGGCGAAACATATGGCTATGGCAATGACACATACAGTTTTGTATTATGTTGGTATATTTAGAAATGTTTATACAGTAATCTATATATTGTTGTTTAATATACATAGAATTACATTAATTTTTTTATTATTATTTTATTTCATTTTTTTTTTCAATTAAATATACAACACTCAACTTTGAAAGTCATCCAACATGGTTACGACTCACGAATACCCAGTCTAACTATGATTAATATCCACATAAAATTTTCCGATTCATTTTTTTTTTTTTTTTTTCTTTTTCTCTTTTTGTTTTCTTTTCGGTTTACTTCATTTTTTTCAAAAACCCATATAGCACATACATACGGGGAATTTCATGCCAACTCGACAAACGTTTGTCCCTGACCGTGTTACTCAACTAAAACTCGAAATGAGATTATAGATAGCTATGTTAGAATACTGGATAATAGATTTTTGAACTTCCATCGCTGATGACAGATAGAAAGAATTGGAATTACATGATCTAGGGTCTGAAAAATTCGGGCTCTGGCTCTAGAATTTTATAATTTTTTTTCAAATAAAATCAAAGGTGTCCCAATTTGAAGAAAAGACTTGTTTTTTTACTTTGAGGTGTAAAAAATCTATCAAAATTATTTTGAATAATTTTCTCACTATTCTTTAATGAAAGTACAGTTCAAGACGAGAAGAATGATGCCCTTACTTTTGTCAATATCATTTCTTTTTCGCTGAGTTGTAGGCAATTGAAATTTTTAGGGTCGAGATTTTTCAAAAATTCATATCTCGAGAATTGATTGAGATAAAAATCTGAAAAAAATCGTGGAGGTTACTTTCAATGAATACTGAAAGATAAAAAAAAAAAATCAGTCAAAACAAAAATGGTCTGCAGGGACTAACGTTCGACGAGTAGGCATAAAATTCCCTGTATATGCGTATATCGTACGACGTTAATTTTACTTTTTATTGTATTAATACCTATACGGATTCACTGGCTGTTGTAAAAGTTGAATTTCGTTCTAGGCTCGGAATTGCTCGCGCAAGGCTTTCGAGACGAATTATATTCAATCGTAACAATTACAATATATCTATGTATACAATATATACAAATGCTGCAGCAGGACTAATTTTTTTTTTCTCTCTTCTTTCGTTTCATTTTATTGAAGTTTATTCCATATTGAATAATCTCGCTTGTGTATCGATAGTCGAGAATCACAAACGTGGACAAATTTACAGAATTCTCTATTGATATATGGGGCATTCCACGTCATCTCGACCAATGATTTTCACTCACCATTTTTAATTCGTTTCACGATTTTTCATACGATTTTCCTATCTCAAAAAAACACTTGGGGTCTGGGTCTGGTGTCAAAAGATTCAGAACTGAACACAGAATTTTTGAGAATTTTTTAAGATTTTTTAAAAATGTCCCATTGTAGATAAGTTTGAATATATTCATAAAAAATTAACGGTTGGAAAAAAGAAGATCTGAAAAAATTCGGTATCGCTTTTTTTTTTGAGATACGAAAATCGTATGAGAAATCGTGAAGCGAATGAAAAATAGTAAGGTAAAGTCATTGGTCGAATTGATATGAAATGCCCCATATGTACGTTTCTGTTTCCCAAATTCAGGCAATTATGATAAAATTTAACAGAAATTTTTTTTCAAACAAACGACTAAGGATCCTCACTACCTTTTCACATTTTCGTGGCAAACAATTATATTATAGCGATATAAAAATAATTTACAAAAAAAAAAAATAGCAAACTGAATCCGAAGAAGGTTGGTTATTTTATTTTTCGTTTTTTGTTTTGTTTTTAATGGCTTTTTAATTTTTATAATACACTTGTGCCACGTTAAAAATATCGTCACGTATATATATATATATATATATATATATATATATATATATATATATATATATATATATATATATATATATATATATATATATATATATATATATATATATATATATATATATATATTAGGGTGGTCCTTATTTTGGATATTTTCGATTTTTTTTCCACGATCCCCCTAAATCGGTTCTAAATAAATAAAAAAAAATTCCTGCCAAATCGGAGCTCGATATTTCAATTTTAACCCGGCCCCCCCGGCAATCAAAGTTTTAAACGGGAAAATACGTGTATTTTAGACTGTCAATTGTTTGAACATTTTTCCAACCTAGTGAAAATTAATAGAAAAATTCGAGATAAGGCACAAATATTCCTCATAGTATAACGTACAATTGAAGTAGTATATCAAATTTTTACATCCGTAATTTCTGGAGTTATGATCTATATAAATATCAATTTGATATTCATAAAAAAATAAATAAATTGAAAAAAAAAATTTGATATACTACTACAACTATACCTTATACTGTGGGGAATATTTGTGCCAAATCTCGAATTTTTATATTAATTTTCACTAGGTTGGAAAAATGTTCAAACAATTGACAGTCTAAAATACACGTATTTTCCCGTTTAAAACTTTGATTGCCGGGGGGGCCGGGTTAAAATTGAAATATCGAGCTCCGATTTGGCAGGAATTTTTTTTTATTTATTTAGAACCGATTTAGGGGGATCGTGGAAAAAAAATCGAAAATATCCAAAATAAGGACCACCCTAATATATATATATATATATATATATATATATATATATATATATATATATATATATATATATATATATATATATATATATATATATATATATATATATATATATATATATATATATATATATATATATATATATATATATATATATATATATATATATATATATATATATATATATATATATATATATATATATATATATATATATATATATATATATATATATATATATATATATATATATATATATATATATATATGTATATGTATATATACTGTTGTTGTTGAAAATGTGTACAATAGCGCGATACTAACACATACATACGTTCAAGTCTATATATAGATGTGTTTGTCGAGTCTGTTGTCAATTAATGAAACTTTAAATTAAAACAGCGATGTATATACTGTATTATAAAGAACAAATACTTACATATAGTAGACGGATTAAAATAATATTAAATATTGTAAAACGACTATAATAGAACCAATAATAATAAGCATTACGTTTACTTTTAGGAAGAAATGTATGGGTATGTATACTCATTAATTTGTAGATTAATAGATACGTATAAGATGTTATAAAGTATATGTAGTTATATATAGCAGTCGGGATGATCGAGGAGAATAATTTACGTTAGAAACATGAAGTTATATATTGCGTCAAATTTTTATAATCAACGCAATTACCAGCAGAAATATGGATAGATTAATTTTTGGCATATTATGCTTGTATATATAGGTATAATTTTTGTTAGAAAAATACAAATTATAGTATGATGTATACCGTGAGCGCCAGGTGAAACGGGTCAGTGAAACGACGATGACGCTAGCTTACTTGAGATTTAAAGGGAGAGCCAATACACTAAGAATATCCCTAGTTCCATATTTAATGGCGTTTGACATCTACCCTTCGAAAGGCCTAGGGATATTTTCGCGATGGCAGTTAGTTCCCCTTATAAATTTCAAGAATCTAGCGCCTTCGTCGTTGCACTGACCCGTTTCACTTGGCGCTCACGGTATGTATATAAAGTATAATAATATAATTCAAACGAAATTTTGGCGAGTGACAAAAATTGACTTTTGAATAGAAGAATATGATGAGACTATTTAAAAAACAAAAAAAAAAAAAAGAAAACTACAAGAATTACGCGGTTCTGTAAAAATTAAAAATTACATTAATGATAAATTTCTATATATAGATAAAATATAGTGATATATTTATTCAATTAACATATATATAGGTATACTGATTTAAAAGAATCTTAAACTTACATGCGTGGGTTACACTATCGTTTTTTTTTTTTTTTTCTTCTTTTACTTTTTTTTGTTTCTTTTTTTTGTTGAGTCTTTCGATATTTTATAAACATATAAATTAGCTACTAAGCTACTAATATAGTTTACATGCTACCGAGTTGTGATACAAGTTTTATTATATATAAATATCATGTAAATTGATTATCAAACACAAAAATACAATTAAATAATTACATTTAATAATGTTATGAAAAAATGTACACATTTGTTAACAAAGATTATATATATTTATATATATATATGATAATATGAATTTTCAAAGATACTGTCATATATATTTTTTTTTTTTTGTAATAATATGCTAAATAAATCAACGATTCAGTCAACAATATAACACCGTTACAAAACAGCTCGTACCAATTTTTTTTTTTTTTCATATTTTTATATTTTTATATTTTTATATTTTGGATATTATAGTTATTATTTTTTCACTATTTTTTTTATCATTATTTGTTCTCCTCCCTATATGTTTCTTACTTATTTAAATGAAAACCGGTATACATTCAGCTATATATACTATTTAATATAGATATTGGCGACAAGTTATATAGTATCGATCAAGTATTAATATCGCGATACAATATTTATATTTGTTAATGAACGTATGTATACATATATAGGAAATTAAAAACTGAGTAGAACTTGAAGGCTTTGTATGAATAACGGGAAGAAATATTTCAATAATTATAATAAAGAAATATAATTGAAACCTCGGCAATGGCAACATATTATATTGTATATATTTAAACTTTATGTAGTCTGAGTTTCCTAAAAATTCTCGTATCAACTCTGTATATAGCAAAGAATTGTTAATAAGGCTTTCAGTCTATAATTTTCTAACATAATATAGGTACGGTAGTAAGTCCGATACATATAATTTATATTTCTCAATTATAAATTGATATTATTTGACAAGTTGAAAGAAGAAAAAAAAAAAAAAAAGAAAATGAGAGATGGATAATAATTAGGGTTTAAAATAAGCATAAATATACTAAAAGGCTGCCGGTTATATGATCGGTATACATAAATTGATATTGAAATTAATTAAACATAGAAAATTCATCCTTAATATATTTATTTATTTTCTCTTCGTGATTGGACGTATATATATATATATATATATATATATATATATATATATATATATATATATATATATATATATATATATATATATATATATATATATATATATATATATATATATATATATATATATATATATATATATATATATATATATATATATATATATATATATATATATATATATATATATATATATATATATATATATATATATATATATATATATATATATATATATATATATATATATATATATATATATATATATATATATATATATATATATATATATATATATATATATATATATATATATATATATATATATATATATATATATATATATATATATATTTATATGTATATGTATGCATATATATACCGTATCCAAATAATTCCTAATTCTGTGGCTAAAATTGTATACATTATTTGTTGGCTGCGATAATTCTTAGGAAATTATGAGCTTCAATTGGTTGCTGCTGTTGTCGTATTTTAAAAAAATTTTTTTAAATTTATTTATGTAGTTTTTTTTTTTTCTTAACACAGTATTTTCAATTTCTAGTTTTAGACTGTAGGTATATGTATATATCTAATACATTATACATATCCACTATATATCCGTAATGCTTCTAACAATATAACATGGAATAAAATATAACAGTATATTATATGTATCTTGCGTTATGTATGCATGTATGTATGTACATTGTACAGGTACGTTCATAATTCATATGCAAGTACAAATGTGGAACACTTCGGTAGTAAACATTTAAATATATGTCCGTATTGATCATTTCATATTTTACTTTTTTTTTTTTTTCTTTTTTTTTTTTGTTATTATACCCGTATATATATATATTTATAAACTGTCTGCAATACATCAGCTGGCTATATAATATATGTATATACACATATATATGACTTTTGGGCAGATATTATTTATATAACCATTTCTCTCATTTTTTTTTTTTTTTCTTTCAAGTTCAACAATCATTATACTATCAAGAGCATTATTTGAAAAAAAAAAAAAAAAAAAAAAAACGAATGCTCATAGATTTAATAAAATGTTTATATTCTACATACCTATATCGGACCGCTCTCAAATTATCTCAAGCCTTTTTTTTTTTAAGACGATATTATATACGAGGGGATTCGATATACATATTTAATAGCAAATTTGGTAACATTTATATAACACTTTGTTGTTGTATTTTGTTTTGTTTTTTGTTTTTTTCTTCTCTTTTTTACGTATTTTTTTTTTTCTTTTCTTACTGTTTTTGTTTTCTTATAACGACACAAATTATTATTTAAATAAATAACACATAATTTTCAAATAAAGATGATACTTGAATTGGTTTGTTTAAAATGGCACGTCGTTCATTATACAGGCGATTTCACGCCAAACCGACCTACGTCTGACGTATATTTCGAATTTTATTTTTTATTCCTCTTTCTCGTCATATATTGCACATATAACATACGAATATTTGCAGCTTAGACATTAACTCAGTTGTCAAATTTATTTATGACTTCCAAAAAATGTACTCCAATGTAAATGTGCATCGAAGTGTGAATGATTTTCTCAATGTTCGTTTGTCTGTAACTCCTGAATTAAAAGCATGCCCATGCCTCCATCCAGGTCTCGAAATTTTCGTTTAAATAAAATCAATATTCAAAAACAATGCGATTTAAAAATAATTTTTTTTTTTTTAACGTATAACTTAGCGAATCCAATGGCATTCTGAACTTTTTTACCTTTCGTATAAGAAATTACATAAAAATGGATATTTAATTTGATTGTTCTAATTGATTCAATTACTTGTTTCGCCTCTAGCTTCTAAACCAAACGCCTGCCCACTTCCATATTGATATCAAAATTTTTGATTTTCAACAAAAGAATTTATGAGAAAAATTTGAAGCCAATCGATTGGGGCTATTCGTTCGAAAATTGGTTTTTCGTATTTTTGGGAGCAGTAGGAATCAAACCCGTAGTCCAGAAAATCCAAACCTCGGTAAAAGATGTTTTTTTTTTTTTATCTACCATACGCCATACTTAAAGATGCAAAGAAATCGCCGATGATGAGGGTCAGACGTAGGTCGGTTTGGCGTGGAAAGCCGCTTGTTTTATAAAATAAAATATATCATCATTATTCGATATCAAATATCAAATGAAATTCATTCATTATTTAACATTGTAGTACCAAGAATTGTAATAAAAATGAGAGACAAAAGATAAAAAGAGAAAAAAAAAATCTATTAAGAAGCGGGAAAAAATGTATACTATAAAGTAATATCTAGATGATAATAATTATTATTATGCAATATCACGTATGAAGACGAGATTAGAAAAAAAAATAAAAATAAATAAAAATAAAAAAATTAGAAACAATATTTCGGCGTTATATTAACATATAAAACACGAACGATACGTGTATGTGTATACATGTATGGATTATGCTAATACATGTACCTATACCGGACTTGATAATAATAATTTATAATATAGATATATAATACATTGAAACAGATTGTAGAAATCATTCGAAACAGTATTTTTTTATCGCCACAATTAGATATTCTGATATTATTATTATTATTATTATTATTATTATTATTAATATTATTATTATTTAATTAATTATAATAATCATCAATTTACAAGCCCCGGTAAGAAAAATAATATTCAAACGAGTAAAGTCTTATTGTTAGTTAAAAATTGACAAATCGGACTGTTTGTTTATTCCGTATCTATGTACCTATTATACACATAATTGATATTATATAGAGGGTACCATATAACGTGCCGTTTAATATACCAAATGGAACCATCTTACTTATAATTAAAATATACGATAAAAATTTTGATCGAGAATGAGGAATCGATAGTATAAAGAATTAAGCAAACACATTTTCGTCATGTTTTTGTAAATTTTTTTTAACTCAACCTTGCGAACTTATCATATACGAGGCATTACAGAGATAAACTCAGTCTACAGCTGCTGACATTAAACCAGTTAGATTTTTTTGTTCACTGATTAGAATAGATCGTAGTGGTTAGTAGGTAAGTACGGAGAGGAGAGCATTTGTGTAAATTTAATCCTTTTATTTCCAAGGCTGAAAGAAGAAAGGGCGAGATATTTTGAAAATTTGAAGTTTATTATTATTTCAAATATTTCAAAGAAAAGAGTATAAAAGTATTCCGATAAAATCCTAGCGCGTAAAAGTTTACTACATAAATTTTCTGAAGATCCTAAAGAATTAGAATCTAAAGAAATTTATGATGAAAATCATAATGTCGAAAATCTCGAAATTTTTTACAACGAAACGCCGTTATAGAATCCTACAAATTTTTGAATCATAAAATTCTAACACACGATGATCAACAGTCAATGTCTTATTACTTATTGGAATTCTGACTTGATATTTTTCTCATTCAAAAATACATTAAAAATTAAAATTTTTCAAAAATCGCATCTTGTGTTAAATTATAAATTAAAATCTCAAATTTATCAAAACATCTTTTTTTACAAAGCACTGTGACATTATTTTCTGCTAAGATAAGAAAATAAAAAAAAATCTGAAAGGCATCTTTTGTCAACGGCTGATTAAGTTGGTCTGAAATTCCTCCATAAGTTGTAAAATAACTGAAAATCGACAAAAATTATTACTCAAGTTTAATGTGACAATAATTGAAATGAATTATATTTGAATAACATGATTCGTGTTAAACGTCACGTCAAATAGAAAACCCTGTATGCATTCATAACGAATGAATTTTTCCAAAGTAATGGAAAAGGCATTCTTTTCTAATGAAAATAATACGGGAAAGGTAATAACATAGGATGGCGATTATACGTCCGTATCTACCTAAGTCTTATTACATCGATCGGTAGGGTCCTTGCATTTTTAGGAATTGTATAACTAGCGACGGACCACCGGCAACGATTTCGGCTGGAATTTGTGATAACGGACAATTCTCAATCGACATAATACTGAGGTTTGTGCATAGGGCCAATTCAAAAGGTAAATTGTGTAAATTAGCGTTGTCGTTAACATACAATGAGTCTAAATTTTCCAAAGTCCCTATTTCCTCGGGAAGATAATTCAAGTTATTTTCACCGACACTTAAATGAGTGAGATTAATTAGGTGTCCAATTGCTCTAGGTAGACAAGTGACTTGATTAGACTGTAATATTAACTTCTGAAGATCTCTAAGGAATCCAATTTCATTGGGAAGAGATTCTATCTTGTTCTCCTCAAGGTCAAGCACCCTAAGTTTCCTAAGATTAGCTATACTGGCCGGTATTCGTTTCAGTAAATTATTAGACAGTATTAAAATCTCAAGACTTTGAAGGCATTGTATATCGTCGGGAATCTTGGTCAACTGATTAGTCCCCAAGTTCAACTCAACCATATTTGTCCACGTTCCAATATCCAGGGGTAAAGCAGTTAGCTGATTCTCCTTCATATTCAATTTGGTAAGATTTTTAGCCCTCGAAAATATACCGTAGGGTATTTTGTCGATCTGATTATGCTCCAAATTAATAGAATAAACATTAGTGAACTGGGACGGTCCTCCTGAAGGATAAGCGGTGAAAGCATTACGCGATAAAGTTATAGTAGTCAGGTCTGACAAGCTGGAAAGCAGTCCCTCAGGTAGTTGAGATACTTGGTTTCCTTCGACGCTGAATTCATCCATTAGTTTACAATTAGCGAGTGACTTAGGGATACTCGATAGTCTGTTGTACCTCAAACCAAGCCTGGTAACAGCCGTTAAATTCCCAATAGTTTCAGGAATATCGAGAAGTTCATTGTGCTGCAAGTCTAACGTCGACAATTGTACACAGTTACCAATTTCCTCTGGCAAATGTTCCAAGTGATTATGCGATACGTCAAAAGTGATGAGATTAACAAGTCTACCAATACCAGCGGGTAATTCTCTTATCTTGTTCTCTCTTAGACTCAGCATCGTTAAGTTAGTCAAATTCCTTATACTGTCACTGACGTATCTAACTCTGTTGAATCTCAGGAATAAAGTAGTGAGTGAACTCAGTTCGTAAACAACGTCAGGTATTTCGTTCAGTTTGTTATGCCTCAAGTCGAGAACTTTTAGAGATTTTAGATTCTCCAAAGTGTCCGGCAAGCTTGTTAACGAGTTTTCGCTCAGTGCCAGAGTCTTGATATTAGTAAGGCATCCGATCTCAGGTGGTAAAGTAGCCAGTTTGTTACCATAAAGATAAAATTCGACGAGATGGGTAAGATCGCGTACAGTATTTGGAAGGTTTGTTATACTCGATTTGCTAAGGTCTAAACGAGTGACGCATTCGTCTCTGCATCTTATGAACTCCTTTGATACATCCAAATCGGCTTGTATTGGTTTACCTTTCTTGGCAGTTGGCTTTGGTTTGTTTGATTCAGGGTGTTTAACTGTGACTGTTTTCTTTGTGTCTGAGCCAGCTATCGAGGCTGTTGATAATTTCTTTTCCTTTAAATGTTCCTGTTTTGTATCTCTGGATAATACTTCAACAGTATCAGGCGTATCGACAGCTGAACATGTGTTCAAACCACAACCTTCAAGATACTCTGGTATATCTTGTTCCTTCATGTAAGAAGCTGTTAGATGTTCTTGTATATCAGTAACGTCACTTTTTACTTCTGGCAAACAAACCGAGGATATATTACTTACGCCCGATCGGTGTTTACTTGATTTCTTCATTTTCTTTTTTTTTTTTAAATCGCACTCGTTTATAGTTAAGGATTTTTATACATATATAAATAATACCACGGTTATGTTTAACACGATATAGAAACTGCAATCGTTTATTTAATCTATTACATATTTTTCAAATTCTTTATTCTTTACAAGTATTGACATTTTCGACAATGCTATAGCCCCTCTCACTTTAACGCGCAAGCGCGTCAAATTTTCTACTACCCTAGGCTTAAAATAAAGTTATGTATAGCTACTAGTCAGATGGGCGTCGCAGCTCTCTCTGGATCCTTGAATACATTCGAGACGGTAGAAAAGAAACTCAACTGTGACGGAATAGCTGGCACAAAATTGATACTCGAGGGCGCTGATTTTGGGGGCACAGAAAGATGCGTTTGCGAACAGATTCAGGAATCCACAAGTGTCTCGTATTAATTTCCCGCCAATTTATCAATCCTAATAAACAATACTCTGTGTCATACTCTGTGCTGCCGGTATAAGAATCGTACGCTTATTATTCGTATTTCTGAAGAGTGATCCGTGAGTTTAAATAAATAGTTGTTAGAACATGGATGTAGCAGACCCGTACTCTGGTCGTGTGAGAGTTAAAGATGACGTTGGAGTACAATGTCAGAAATTGTTTCTCGATTTTCTCGAGGAGTGAGTTAACCTCAAAAAATAGTTAACCTAACAGTCTCCTCTGTACAAACATAAAACAATTTTAATTCCACAAATTTCTGTACAGATTCAAAGAAGACGGTGAAATAAAGTACTTGGAACCAGCTAAAGAACTCATCAGTCCCGAGCGCAGTACATTAGAAATTTCATTCGACGATATAGAAAAGTATAATCAAGTACTCTCCACCACAATCATCGAAGAATATTACAGGTATGTAATTACAGATTTTTGAAGTGAAACTTTATATCGACGGGAAGCGCAATTTACTGTATAAAATCGTTGTTTGGCAATATATAGGGCGTTCCTTACCAATGACGGAAAGAACAAAAAAAAAACTAAATACACCCAGATCGAATTGAAGTTTCACTTCTGCAGAGCGGAGTCGTGCTATGCATAATTTTTTTAACTCTAAAAAATGAACGAAAAAAATAAATGAATAAATAAAGAATTGAAAAATTTTAACTAAACTGTTTCCATCACGTTACAGAATATATCCTTACCTGTGTCAGGCGGTTTGTAACTACGTTAAAGACCGAGGCAATTTAACAAAGGACAAAGAATGTTACGTCAGTTTAACAGACGTGCCTACCAGGCACAAAGTGAGAGAATTAACAATGTCGAAAATTGGTACATTGATCCGTATATCAGGTCAGGTGGTCCGCACTCATCCCGTACATCCAGAACTTATTTCAGGAACGTTTGTTTGCCAAGATTGTAACACGGTTGTTAAAAATGTGGAACAACAGTTTAAAGTTAGTAACAAATAACGATTTTTTTAATGTAATTTAATTGATTTCAAGAGAGTATAATACAGAGTATTGTTTACTATAACATTGATTTTTTTCTTTTGGTGTTTTCAGTTCACAAATCCCACTATTTGTCGTAATCCGAAGTGCGGCAACAGACGTCGGTTTTTGCTCGATGTTGATAACTCCGTATTTATAGATTTTCAAAAAGTTAGAATACAGGAAACTCAATCGGAATTACCTAGAGGCTGTATTCCTCGTTCTTTGGAAGTCATTCTGAGAGCTGAATCTGTTGAAATGGTGCAGCCAGGAGACAGGTAGGTCGACTCACTCTGTAGCCAAGATTTAAACTGCAAATTCACCTAAAAATGATAAAAATAGGCTTAATGAACTCAAAGAAGTTATGAAACTGTTTTGGTTTCATAGATTTCTCATTTTGTTTGTCTAAAATCTCCAAAAAGTCTAGAAAAGGATTGATTTTTGCATTCAATTTGATGAGGTAAACATTATTTAATCTTGTATTTTGTACCCTTTTAACACAGGTATGACTTCACTGGTACACTGATAGTAGTGCCGGATGTAGGTGCCTTGGTAGTGCCTGGTGCAAAATCCGAATTTGGCTCTAGACATAAACATGGTGACCCATCGATCGAAGGAGTTCGTGGTCTGAAGTCACTTGGAGTCAGAGATTTGAACTATAGAATGGCTTTTCTTGCCTGTAGTATAACTTCGACTAGTTCAAGAGTGAGTTCTGATTTTCAATTATGATATATTTAAGATTGGACCAGAAGATCGTTTAACGAAGGGTTTCTTTATTATTTTTCTATTCATAAACAGCAATCGTTGAAAAACCGTTCTAAAAGATGTTAAAAAGTACATTAAATGCTGGACTGTTCTACGAAATGTGATCATTCTTTTTCTTTCATTGATTATCTTTATAGTTTGGAGGCACAGACATGGCAATGGAAGAAATCACGCAGGAAATGATAAAAAGACAGATGTCTGATGCAGAATGGAACAAAGTTTACGAAATGAGTCGAGACAAGAATCTCTACCAAAATTTAATCTCTAGTTTATTCCCTTCTATCCACGGAAACGATGAAGTAAAAAAGGGAATCACCCTCATGCTGTTTAGCGGTGTTCCAAAAACCACTATCGAGGGAACTACCCTGCGAGGAGACATAAACTGTTGTATTGTCGGGGATCCTAGCACAGCTAAATCCCAGTTTCTTAAACAAGTAACTGATTTTTCACCTAGAGCAGTCTACACGTCTGGAAAAGCTTCCAGTGCTGCAGGTCTCACTGCTGCTGTAGTCAGAGACGAGGAATCCTCAGATTTTGTCATCGAAGCCGGAGCCTTGATGCTCGCTGATAACGGAATTTGTTGTATTGACGAATTTGACAAAATGGATCCCAGGGATCAAGTCGCTATTCACGAAGCAATGGAACAGCAGACTATCTCAATCGCCAAAGTAGGATACGTTTTCATAAGATTTTAGGGAAAATCAGTATTTAAATTTTTCTCAAATTATATTACCAATTTTTTTTTCATTTTATTCTCCAGGCAGGTGTGAGGGCGACTTTAAATGCCCGAACGTCGATACTTGCAGCAGCAAATCCTATCGGAGGTAGATACGACAGATCGAAGTCCTTACAGCAAAATGTATTGTTAACAGCACCTATAATGTCTCGTTTTGATCTGTTCTTTATATTGGTTGACGAGTGTAACGAATTCGTTGACAATGCGATAGCAAAAAAAATCGTCGATCTTCACAGTAACAATGTAGTTACCATAGAAACAGTTTATACTCGAGAAGAAATCCTCAGATATATCAACTTCGCAAAGCACTTTAAACCAAGGATAAATCAGGTGAGTAAACTAAATTTTGTATTCATCCTGGTTTAATAAAAACGAACCAATACGAATGATTTAGGCATCTTCAATTTGTTGTTAATATCAATAATTATTTATAGGAAGCTGCAGAGCTTTTGATAGAGAGCTACACAACTTTAAGAGAAAGAGAAGGTGGTAGTTCGGGAAAATCTACATGGAGAATAACCGTACGTCAGTTAGAAAGCCTCGTACGTTTAGCTGAGGCATTAGCGAAGTTAGAATGTGGAGAAGAAGTAACGGTTAGACACGTAAAAGAGGCTAAAAGATTATTGAGCAATAGTATTATCAGAGTTGAACAACCAGACGTTAATCTTGACGAGGATGATTTCCGATCTGGTCAAAATGGGATGGAAATGGAGGTCGACGACGCTCCTCCTCTAATGGCTGCACTCAATAAATTGGACAATGGAACTGCTGCTGGTTCGGGTAATTGGAATAGAAATTCAACTTTACTTTTGTACATTTTCGTCTGTTTTTAATATTCTGTATTAATTTAATGAAACAATACTTTACAGCAGCGCCCTCAACTGCTACTACACAGCCTTTGGATGAGCCTGTTAAGAAAAAACTCACATTATCTTTTGAGGAGTACAAAAATCTTTCTAATATGCTGATTGTCTATATGAGGACAGAAGAGAATCGTATAGAAACGGAAGGTCAGTATTTTGTGACGAAGAGTTAACGTGTTTCTTCTGTGTCTGTGTAATCCTAATTTTTTTTCTTCTTTTACGTGATCAAGTTTCAAAAGACCTGAGGGGTGAACTAAGGTCATAAAACTGGGATTTTCGGAAGATATTATCAACACATCTTAGTTCTTTAATAAATATTCTTCCTCAATGTGTAAAAAAAACTTTCGCATTTTATGTTTCTACGTGATCTTTGATACAAATTTTTTTTTATTACACAGAAGGGAACAAGGAAGGCATAAGAAAATCAGAACTGGTCATGTGGTACCTGGATAAAATACAAGAACAAATTGAGTCTGAAGAAGAACTGCTCGAGCGAAAAGGACTGATAGAAAAAATCATCGACAGACTCATATACCACGTATGTATATCTGCATACTCTAATGTTTGTAAATTCTGTTTACTGGAATCAAAGAGAGATTACGTTTAGAGATGACGATAAAATTCGGTATGCTTATTCGATAACTAAACATGACAACTTTTTTAAAGGATCAAATCATAATACCACTGACCACGATGGACCTGGCTTCTAAGGGAAAGGATCAAGAAGAGGAGGAAGATCCTATGCTAGTTGTGCATCCGAACTATATTCTCGATCCTTAGTAATAAATAAAACTAAAATAAGATACAATTTTGATACATTAATTTGCTCTGAAGAAATTATAATTGAATTTGTTTTTTAATCTGAGCAAAGATACGCGTGAACTGTGTACGATTATTTTAGTTATAATAACATCGTAACAATCTGAGATGAAATTATTTTAATTACATGATATGAATCACAGTCTTTTTAATAGAAGTTGTACCTATAAGTTAATTGCTGTTGATTTTTTTTTCTTTTTTGTATGGATACCATGAGACAGTTTATTATTAAATAAAAACTATTTTATACGTCATTTATTCGAACGTTTTTATTTAGCGAGATTAAACCCTTTTTTTCTCGTTAAGTGAACACATTTAAATCTCATTAAGAAGTCACGTTCTAAAGACTTCTTTGGGGCCTTGACCTACCTTTGGTTTAATTACATACGAAGCCAACATTCATACAAGTAGTTAACAAAGCTGTGCTAGCAATTAGTATAATCGTTCCCACTTTGCGAATCTTAATTGTTGAAGAAACTGAGAAAGCTGAGCATGTGGTAACTTTTTTTCTTAAATTCTGAGACTCGGAAAATTAAAGTTTTTACAGTTTCTTATAAGAAATAAATAAATAAATAGAAACTAAAAAAACTTTCGAATATCAATTCATGAAATTTTAAATAAAGGATCTAAGAAATTTTATAACATGTACTTATCTTTAAAAATCGAAATCCAATCTTCCTAAACAGAGAGAATTACATATTGTTCAATGTAGTTGTGAATAAGGAGGATAGATTCTAAGGATGTTGAGTCTCTATGCAACTAAACTCCGCATGTCAGTGTATCTATAGTAACATTGCAGTAGATGAAATAAAACTTGATGTATACGAAGGAGAGGTGACTGGAGTCAATCTGACGCAACGTGGATCAGTCTGTATCTAAAACTACCATGTGTAGCGTCAGGCGGGAGGTAGGTACACGATCATATGCAAACGGTACTAAAAAATTGCCATTTTTTTTATTAATTTTTTTTTTTTTTCAAATTCTGCATCGTTTCTTATTCTGTTTATTCCAGTTAATTTCAAAATTCATATACAAAATCAGATTCGAATTTATATTCCGCGAATTTCTATCACCGCGTACCGCGGATATTTATGTATTCCTATACATATGTTATATAGGGTGATCTTTTTTAATCGCCCCAGGCGTATATCTCGGAAATTAAAAGAGACACGAAAAAAAACTTTGATACCAAACTTGAAGGATTTTGAAGGGGACATTTGATAATGCTATCGGTTTTGGATTTTTATAGATTTTTATGGGGTTTTTATGAGGTAATTTTTGTTTTTCAAGTGGGAACCCCCATTTTTTAGTCAGGATTCATAATCCACTCCAAAAAATACATTACTTTTGTACGAAACTTTTTTTTCTAACAGTTCAATTTCTTATCATTTTTTGCGTTGAAATAATTTTTTTCTTACAATAAAAAAAAAAAAAAATTCCATTAAAAATATAAGGTTAACGAAAAAAATTTCAACAGGTATAAGTTTTTTATTTTTATTGATTAATTATGGCAAGTCATTTTTAAAATTCATTAATCACTTCAAAAATGTTATTACATTATTAGCTTTGTAACGATATAATTAACTTCATTATTTCAAATGATGACAAATTGAACATTCAGAAAGAAAAGTTTCCTACAAAAGTTATGTATTATTTTGTGTAGATAATAAATCTGGACTGAAAAATAGGCGTTCCTATTTAAAAAATAAAAGTTATCCCAAAAATACCCGGTACAACCCTATGAAAATTCAACACCCATAGCATGATCAGATGTCCCCCGCGAATCCATACAACTTTTGTCTAAAACATTCTTCACTACCTTGCTTAGTTCTTGAGATATTGGCCTGGGGTGATTGAAAAAAACCACCCTGTATAGTGTTAAAATAATGACAAGAAAATCCAGATTCATAGTTTCAGAATCGTTATCATTATTGTTATTATAATTATTTAAATTAAATTGGCGAAAGAAAACTCATGCTAAATCAGTGATGATCGATCTCTTTTTCACATAGTGAATTTTTAAACGAATAGATTGCACGCTGATGTAAATGTTACCCGGAATAAATCTTTCACAGTGTACTTTAGTGTTTTAATGAATTCTGTTACTCTCGATGTAAAAAATTTTAGATCTGAATAGACGAGTATAATTATGTTATCAATGAGTTACAGTAAGTTAATCTATTCGCAGGAGAGGCGATTCGCCGCGTACATTGGAGATTTCTCTCTATTGAGAAATTATTTATCAAAAAAGAAGAATAACTCGGCGTGGATTATATTCAAGTCATTTGACGCTCTTTTTAGGGGATATGGACAGGTAGGACCAATTTCTTAACATATTTGTGTTAGTATAATCGGATGAACATCTAAGCCGAGATAACTGAAGGGGTGTTAAAAGCACGTAACTGTTGCATTTCAATTTTCACCTCAGGGTTAGAATAGTGTTACTAAAAGAAAGCACTGCATATTGCTTTCGTATGTAACGGCTATGTCTTGCGATATTGTGATACCGGAACACGATACACCGCATT
Source organism: Macrophya alboannulata (assembly GCA_949628255.1). Taxonomy (NCBI): domain Eukaryota; kingdom Metazoa; phylum Arthropoda; class Insecta; order Hymenoptera; family Tenthredinidae; genus Macrophya; species Macrophya alboannulata. The sequence continues at coordinate 14,076,086 of OX451210.1, read as the reverse complement.
TACATATCATATTTGAAGTGCAAAAAATCTATATGCATAGCAAATGGTCTATGTAGCTATATCGAGGCGGAAATTTTACTTTAAAAATAGGTTTTAGCAATACGACGAAGATTTAAGTTAACTTTCGCTTTCACGATGACCCAAGTTATTATTATTTTTTTTTTTTAGCTTGCCTCCTACGAAATTTCATTCTAAGATAAAACAGACATTCGTTCAAAACTGCAGTCAACGATCAATTCAGTGTCGATCGTGGGATCAATAATGTTACGAAATCGCGGATATTGGCAGATTTACACTCAATCGTATCTATATTTTCATCAAGCTGTAAAAAATATTTCAACAACTGTTTTATTTCATTTTTTTTTTGTTGTTTTTTCTTCGTCATCATTTCGGGGGTAGAGAAGTCACTAAGTTCAGAAAATTTCGTTCAGAAGTTATCAAAAAACTGTTTACTCGTGATCTGTACACCTTATCGGCAAAAACATATAATAAAACTTGTTCCTATTGACAATGAGGTGTATCTACTATTTAAAATGAATTTTCAGAGAATTTTTTAAGGCATCATTAAGATCCTAAAATATGGATATTTTTGACAAAAAATTTAACTCTTGTTCAAATATTTTATAATTCCTTCGCCACCATACAGTGGATACGTAACAGTTGGAAAAAGTGTCAATTCCCACTGTCAGCCCTGATCGAATGCCGATAGTATTTCCCTTGAAGGTTTGGGGCACAGTTGATATTGTGTGACAATGATCGATGCTACGTTCTTATGACTAACGGATGTTTGTTCTTAAAACAGCAACCGTTTGCACTCCGCACTTGTTACGAGTTAGACCATGGCTTATACCGGGTGTCCCATTAATGGCAATTTTCTTTTACGCAATCGTCTATTTAATTGATCAAAAATATATCTTCTCAGTTTTTGCATTATGCAGTAATTTTACTCTTTCAATCGAAGATCGATAACAATCTATGGATTGTTCGTCAAAATGTAGATTTATAAGATTTAAGGGATTTGGATCTTCACGTGAATGTAACAAACTGTCAAATTTGGATCAAAATTCATTTGTCAATAAACAGTAACAATAAATTCATGAAATTATATCACCCTGTATACATCCACAAACAACAGTACATACACAATAATCGCTTTAAAGTATAGCAATTAATTTTTGATAATCTAAATTGTTACGGCAATTAGGCCATCCTGTCAATAACAATTTCGCTTACGTCAGATGTAAACAAGCAAGCCCCACGTTGGCCATAAAGTTTCTCGCTTAATCGCGCGATGCGAAGAGATACAACATGGGTACCTACATAATTTTCATATGATAATGATAATGATAATAATTATAATTCCGCTCAAATAACAACAGACGGAAACAACTTGCTGACAAATGACGTCAGATCAATTGAAATTCGCAGGTGGTTTTCGCCAATAATCCAATCAGTGGATTGCTAATAGCTGGTGCACTTGCAGTCGTCGAACCGGGACTGATGTTCATGGCTACCTGTGCCGCAATCCTAGGTTTAATATTATCAGTGGTACGTGCGAATGCCATTAATCATCATCAGTGTCATTTTTTTTGCACTTTTATATTCGTCATTTTTGCTAATGCTAATTTTTTTTTATAAAACTGAACCCTTTTCCAGCTAATCGGTGAGCCACAGTCTCATCTTGAAAATGGCGTGACTGTTTTCAATCCATTCCTCTGCGGCGCTTTGACATATGTTCTGATACCCGATGTCTACGATTCGTTTGATGGGCGACTGTTCTTATATTTTTCGTTCACATTAGTGATTTGGTAAAGGAATTGACTATGTAAAAAAATCTCATTTGGTTTTAGAAATTTTCAGCGTTTCTGATCCCGTCAACTTGAGTTCTAAAATCTAAAATCGAGTGTTTACTGGATTTTTAAAACGTACAGGTTACATTGTTACATGTTTGGATATCGGCTGTGCATTTCAGCGTTTACCTGACGCGAGCTTTCGGAAGTGGAAGACTTCCTGGGTTATCGGCACCGTTTAACGTCGTTCAACTTATCTTTTTATTCACCCTGGCTTCAACAGACAACAATGTTGTGCCAGAGGCTAACAATACGACAATCAAGGTAATTGCTAATTACTATTAAGCAGGCACTTCCTGCTATTAAGTATATTAGATATATTAACGCAACAATAGGAAGAGCTCGTATTAAACAGTGCAATTTTACCGCCAACTGTGCATCGAGGCATTTTATTACGGGACAATATTAATCCCCTCGATTAAACCCCCTGCAATACCTCAATTGGATGCATTTTTTTTCTGTGCACCTTATGCCTTTGTAAGATAAGCTCAAAAGCTTTCTCAAGTAGTTGCAATTTTTTTTTTCTTTTCTAATACACGAACTGCGAATGAAATATATATAACAAAAAAATTCTTTTACATTTTCGTGTTGCATGATTTGAAGAAATTTTCATCGAGTATGTTTCCATCCATTTGGCTATGCCTATATACCCGCCACTGATCGTATCCCATTAAATTATTCGAATTCGAGGTACATCGCTAATGCCGAAGTCACTGAATCGGCGAAGCTCGTAAATCTGAAGTTTGTTTAGCGTGAAATTAGACCATTGTTCAGTACTGTATCGGTTTAAGCGACGAGCTTGGGGTTGTGATTTATCGTACTGCTATACGTAAACAACGGGCCGTGGGTACCATCTGCGTTTTTATTTACGAAACTGAAACGGTCGAGCAGAAAAGTCTCTTTCCGATATCCACGAAACTTTACGAAGTCTTTTTCGACGTGTTTTCAATTTTGAAACACGTTTATTTACAATAAAAGTTCAGAAAACAGGTCTGGGTTTGAAGACAAATGTTTTCTAAAGTGTGAAAATGATTCTTCTGTACAAAATAGTCCCTATAAGATTGTGCAATCGAATTTTGACCGTCCTATCTTTGATTTTATCTTGCAACCACTTGATTCACTATTTCAGGCACACGGAACTTCAGCTTCTCATTCATTTGCCGGAGATACAGATCCTATTATTTCCAATGCTACAAGCGTAAATCTAGATTGGGGGATGGTAAGTATTCTTCGCTTTGAATAAAAGAAACGTTAGAGATGTTTGCGAAAGATGAGAATAAATGGAAGAAGAGAATTACACTTTTGTTTTCGAACAACTGATGGCAGAAACTGCTGCAGTATCAATTCTGTAGATACACGCAAGAAAGTATTATACCCAAAATGTGAATAGGTAGGAAATTTGATAACTTCTTACACGACGTTTTCGAAGATGAAGAAATTAATTATTTTTATACATTGCGAGACATTGCTAGACCGCTTTTTCAAATGAATTCTTAATTCTTTCTTCTGCTGCATACACGTATAACATCCACAACAGAGAGCGAGGAGAAGTTATAGCTTCACCTGGATATTAAGGTGTGAATACTGCATCCAAATTTCCGCTTCGAAGTTGGAGATGTAATTTTCTAGAAGCTCAGTTCAGCCACCGTTACTTTTTTTTTTTTTTTTTTTAATTTTTTTTTGCTGTTACGTTTTTTCTTGAATAATTAAATCCACTCTTAGGTCTTTCGGGGTATGGTGACTTCTGCCTCCCAGGTATTTGCTGTGGACAACGTAGCAGTCTCCTCAATAATTTATCTCGCCATCTTGACCTACTCTCCAATAACAGCAGCCTTCTCTTTCGCTGGAGCAGTGTTCGGCTCTCTCACAGGTACGTCATAAACTACTGTGTTAAATTCTACTCAGCTATGCTCTCCTTCTCGACTTCATATCACAAAGAAAACTAAAAACTTTAAGTGGGCTGGGACTGGTCTGACTCGACAGACTTTTACTACTCATTGTTAACCGCTCGCAACAGCCCAGTAGTAAAACTCGGCGTTAGTCAGACGCCTGCTTGCCGGAAGGTTACGCGGCTACACTACTGACTTATCTATACCGGACGTAATTGCGGACGGAAAAACTATGATCAAATGATCTTTAGCGTCTTGAGATATTCAATACGTAATAGTTTATGATTTTTGCGGATCAGGAGTCAGTGAAGCCTTCAAGACAAATATATAGGACGATAAACGTTAGAGAGTTTCGAAAATAATTGGAAACTTGAGATGTCGATGATTGCTGAACGATTTTCTTGCACTTTTCCCTACGACGATTTTTGTTACTACTCTAATAATTAAATATTTTCAATTTGCTCTCTTTAAGCAGACATTTGAATTGAAACAACGACATAGTCATTATTGTATCGCTGTTTGGAGCCAAGTCAATTAATATGATAATTTCGTGAACCGAGGGACGATAATTGTACAGAGTTTGTTTTCTTAGGCTTGATGCTCAACGTTCCAGTCGAAGAAGCTTACTCTGGGCTCTGGGGTTATAACGCGCTTTTGACGAGCATTGCCATTGGCGGTTTCTTCGTTATCATTGAGCTTCAGACGACAGTGGCAGCGATATTTGCCAGTATCTTCGCAACCGTTCTTCAATATGCTATGACTCCACTTTTTGCCCAGGTATAAAACCCGCCCTGATTGACGGGGGAGTCAGATTTAACTGTGTTGTAAAATCGATCGATCGATCGATCGATCGATCGACATTTTTAGAATCAATGTATAAGTCTCATTCATAGTCGTACGCATTAGAGACTGAAAAGAAACGAAAAAAAAATTCATTCTCCAGATAAAATAAATTTCAAGGTTTATAAGGAATGGGATTAAATAAGTCAGAGTTTAATCCCGAAGAATCAGCGAGCCACATATCCCGCGCGCAGTTAGTTTTCATCGTAAAACTGTTCACTACCATATAGATATTCCAGTTTCATTCATTGATAGAAAAGGTTGGTGGCCATTGATGAATTATTAGTATCATAAAAAGAAAAAAAATACCCAATCCTAATACATAAATCGAATGAATTATTATCACCAGATTGGACTGCCAGTGTTATCGGTACCCTTTGTTTTAACGACTTGGCTATTTTTGGGACTCCGGGGTTCAGACGGATCTGGATTCATCGAACCTGAGACAATATCGTTTCCGGAAAAACATCGCTGGGATTTTATCGACGCTCAGCAAGTTACTACGATCCCATCTCATCGCCATGTGAGAATTAATTGATTGTCATTATGATTATGATTATTTTAAATACTGAAGCAATCGAACTTGACTGAGATATCTCAATGGATTAAACTCTGAATAAAATAATATAACAATGTGCAAAATTACACGAAGTAGTTTTTACTACTTTTGTTTTTTTTTTTTCTCACCAGATAGGAGAATTTCGCTAACTGATAATATAAAAAAACTGACACGTTCAAATATATCGGGATGAAGACTGATTCTTTTTTTTTTTTATTTTTCGGCCAAGGAGCTGACGGCGTCGCGGTCGGGACCGCGATTGATTGCGAAACGGAAAGCCTTCGACAGAGTGGAAACAACGAGATGGCGATTCAATTTCCGTTTTTTTTTTTTGTTATATTTTTTTGACACTATACGACGCGTGTATCTCGCGGTCGACGCGTATCCGAATGATAATATGCTTTCTAATGGTGGCACCCTTCGGGCGCCCTTCAAATACCCTTGAAATTTTTGTCAAAGAAATTTTACCAATTGATATATACCAATGCGAGAAATCCGACACCCCCAAGTCGGGAATAACATCTCCTCCATCCATCCCTCCACTCGAAACGAGACTTTTATATCGGAGTTTTGGTGGCCCATAAAATATAACATTCACTGAAAATGTCTTTTTTTTTTTTACTAGCAGAAAAAAAATATAAAAAACGTGATTTCCGATTTTCTTATAGTATTGTGTATGTACACAAATAAAAAGAAAATGGAAAATACAGACGATTATGTATAATTGTCACTTGATATATTGTCAATTTTTTATTTCATTTACTTGTTAATTCAAGTATAAGACAATGCGGTGCAAATAAATTATCTGCAGTACCAAAAATCTAACACAGATACTAATTTCAATATTTTTTTAGTCCGATGCTTCGAACGAGCTTGACACCTTTACGGCAGAAAGACGGTCTTTGAAATGAATGAGAGGACTGTCACTAAAATCGTCCGCCCTTAGCCCGTCCATGAAAGAAAAAAATCTATATTTATTAAATTACTAACGAAAATTTTTGTCACGCGATCAGACTCTCTCTCTTCTAACGATAATAATATACATGTAATGAATAATGTGTAATAAAAATTGTAAGCCAGACGTATAAATTTTATGTGCACATAGTACAAAAACGTACCTACTCAAGTGATTTGTCATATTTTTTGAATATCTACGCTTATTTACGAAATGGGTACAATTGATCCCGAAAAAAAGAAGCGCAATTCGGGTAGAAAGCTGATACGCATATATTCGAAAGATATTTTCATCCTTCAACCAAGAACGTGAATTATATATATCTTTCAGTGCTCTGGGAATATAAATGTAGAGGACCCTCGAGAAATGTCATGACAAATCTTGGCTGAATATACTATACCTGTACACTACAGTGAAGAGTTGTTGCAATCAATAATTATCACGGTTGGTTTGATAATTAGAGCTTACTATATGTACACGTGTCGACTCGCGACTTCATATATCGATAAATCCAAACAAGGGTTCATCCAAACTTTGAAAAATTCTCGAATAGTTTAAATTCTATTTAAATTCTCGAATAACATGTTCAAAAAATTCTTCATATTCGTCGAAAATTTTTAATCTCGTTTACCGAAAAAAAAATACACCACGACAATTAAATTCATCTCAAAATTCATAAGACTGGATATGAATGTAGCGATAAAGCTGTATATAACTCATATCTGCATACATATCTAATATCTCATGTTCGTCGAAAAGAAAAAAAAAATCGTGTCGCACTTTGACGTCATAGCGATGATACGTCAGCGTAAAATGTTATACTGGTATAGGAAAAATGGGATCAAATTTTACAGTTAAATGTATAATAAAATTCGTTTTCTTTTCAGTTCGTATATGTTGTCATATGGATTATTATCGTCTATTATACGTATGCACGAAGTTATACGCGTATTATCAACGTAATCTTGTCGTTTTATTTTATTCATAACAATTCCAACCAGAAGCTCATCGTCATGTATAATTATTTACGTTCAATTTAGGCTCGTATGATAACCTTACGGTATATTATATATATATATATCTATATTCACATTTACTCGCTTGGATTAATTTTCATTAAAATGACGAAAACTTTACGTATATATTGAATAATATAATAACTTTAATCAACGTTATATTCGCTTCCAGTTCTGTTCAATTTACCAATTTGTTAAATATTATGTACCCTCTCGTTCTTCGCTACCGAGGGTTTTGCAACCCTCGAATATATATCCTGTATAAACTCTAATAACGTGGAGTCATCGAATCAACTAATTTTCGTTATTCAAAAAAGGTCGAAGGAAAATTTTCGCTATAATTTATTAATTTTTTTTTTAATGCTTGATTCGTTTCGCAGATTTTCCTCTCGATATATCTATTCGATTCTCGATTTACGGGCACCCTTACGATACGAAAAATTATAGACTGTGAATTCACGTAGCTGACTGATCAACCGACCGAAAGAAAAATAAAAAAAAAATATAAAAATTTCCCGACTAAGGTTAGTCAAGCGGTGAAATTTTCAGGTCCTATACAACTCTGACATAAAGTTAGGTTCGTATATACGAGACTCTTTCACACTCTCCGGGGATTGTAGACAGGTGAGGGATATCTCGGCTGGATAAACACGCGATCAAATATAGGCAATATATATATGTATAGGTATATAGTCTCGGTTAGTGTTTATATAGCGTTCGATATGAATAAATCCGCGGGCACTCTATTATTATCATATTTTTTCAAATCGAGAGGAGATGGTCTCTGAGCTGCACAAATCACGTAGCTGCAATCATCGAAAAATGCACAACTAAATCGATTATTTTTTATCGCAAGATGAGCTTTGCTCAACTTTTTAATACAAAATGAAAAATTTTGTCCTCTAAAATGAACGTACTTATGTTTATTATTAATATTGGTCGTAGTTCTAGTCTACGAGGTGGCTAAAAACTTTCGTCTCAAGTATTTTACCACGCTTCGTGAAATAGCGGTAGAGTTATTTCGCCTGACAGCTAGTAACGGACACCGTTTACCCTTCAGCCCCGAAATGTCATGAAGAATAAAACAGCGATGTCGAAACTTTTTCCGGAAGCTTTATGAAGTGCGTACTTAGGATTAAAAATACAGTATAATTTAACTACGTACAGGAACTTTCCCTGTCTCGGAACATCCATAGCTCATAGTTAGCAGCGACTAACCATATTAATGGTTAAGGGGTAAATAAAATATTGCACCATAAAATTCAATTTTCGTTTAATTTGATAGAAAAACGGTTACATGGGTAACCGTAATTGAAAAATATTGATGATCGGTTCGTTTCTCGCTCTGTTTTCATGAAATTTTCTAATCAATTGGTAGTCTGCACCTAGATAAGAATCGTAAGCAACTATATATCTGTACGGAGCAATGACGGGGCTGCTGCTGCTGCTGTTACTGAACGCGAAGAGTGCGCCATCCTCGATCGAAGCGGCGGGGGGTAGCAACTGTCTGACCCTTCAGCCTTCAACCCTCAGCCAACTCCAGCTTTCAGCTTCTAGTTTCCAGCTTCCAGCTTCCAGCTTCCAGCCTACAACCGAGAGCGTCGGCCGTACCTTGGCGGCTATGGGAGTGCCGCGACCCCATCGGCGCCACACACCCCTAGCACCCCTGCGCGATCGCGTCACTCGGTACTCAGTATACGTCCTCGCGTCGTTTGTCCCGGTCGACGATGAGGAGGAACGTGAATTTTTAAGATTAGACGGGATCCACGCGAGCTGTATCACCGTCTACATACTGCAGGCAGTATAGATGAAATTCTATAGGAATTCTGTAACATATATAAGAGTAGTTTTTCAAATTTTTCTAGAATAAAATACGTGGGCTCATTTACTGATACTACCGGCATAAGAAAAACAAAATTTCGTCGTTTATTATCCCAACGGATTTTTTATTATTTATGAACAAGGTAAACCCGAATCAGCGACAATCCGAAAAAGTATTTGTGAAACGTGGAGATAAAATGCGAGAGACAGTATTTTTTGTTTTCTTCTTCAAGATATCGCACGAATTTATACCCCGATAAAATAAAGGAAAGCAAGTTAACTTGACTGTATAAAAATTAAGGCAAAAACAAAAAAAAACGCACCTGTATGCTCAGAAATCTAAACTTTGAAGTATATGACAATACGTTGAATTTTAATGTAATTAAAAATTATGCCGAACGGTGTAATAGTAGAACCGTTTTTAACCATCTTCCATAATAATTATACGATGTATAAAATCCGCGTAGTAAACCTGATGAACAAAAGGTTTACCGTGAGCTTAATGACCTTCGGAGCCAGCATATTCTTTGGTGATAATATGACACAATGCGGTGTATAAACCTTGTAGAATAAACTCAGGATATTCTGAAGCACCGGAAAGAACCCGGGAACTTATCAAGAGTCGTCGTCATAGCCATACACGAGGACGATAAAAAGCTTGCCACTTTTCAGCAGCACCGGTTGTTCAAACAAAACACCGTATGACTTCACCCTTCCGACAACCCTTCGAGGTAGAATCCTACAAACACGGTATATCCTCGTGCTTTTAAACCCATGCTTATCAACGGGATTTTATTTGACACTGAAAGGCAGGGTGATGCAGGACGTTATACCGAAAATTCACGACTTTCTAAAACTATAATTTTACCTAGGAGATAATCAGTGGTGAAAAAGATGTGCGGAGAAGATAACGACAGGATCCCGGGGCTTACTACGATTTGCAAACGAATTGATAATACGGTAACATGTTACCCAAACGTATTCCGAGTTACATGTATTACGAAGTTCTACTGTGTATCTACCTCGGCAGTAGAACGTTGTGCTTATGCAAACTACCAATTCTACCCTATCGCATGATACATAAATACATATGTATATCTATGCTGCAGAAGCAAGCAACAGGCAGAACCACAGTTTAACCTGGCTGATGCTGATGTGCTGCAGAGTGATAGTGGTGAAAACTTACAGTTCGTATCGGATAAAAAATTTTATTCCATCGTAAAGTGGAGCGGACCCTGAAACGACGATTTAAAACGTTCTTTATACTACTTGCTACGATTTACTCTGCTTGTAGTGTGTTTCTCGTATTATACGTAAGCCATGCACAAACAGTTGAAAAAATTCGTTTCGTTTTTTTACTTACGTGCTAAAACGTGGTTTTTTTATTTTTAAATTAAATTGTTAACGACGTTAATGAGCCATTTTTTCTAAAGTAAAATTACGCGGTTTTAAGTAAGACGACTTTTTTTCTTCTTCTTCTTCTTCTTCTTCTTCTTCATCCAGACGGTTTGAAGTGTTTGAAAAAAAGCTTCTGACTAATTCGCAAAGGGGATCCAAATCTGAAGAACTTGGATTGTTTCGTCTCAGACTTGGATTAGTCGGAATAAAATCAAGTTTAATATAAGGGAAGGAATAAAACAAGAAGAAGAAAAAAAACAAGATAATGGAGATACTCGTCATGATAAATTATTAAAAATGACTGTTATGCCGGCGAGCGGTGAAGTCGCGGACAAAGCCGTCTCCACCGAAGATGCATCCAGTAACGTCGAGGTGGCAAGGCTGGAGGCTGTCCTGGCCGCACTTGTTGAGACTAAAGTTGAATCCATGAAAGCATCGGCTTCAACAACAACAAGACGAGCTGGAAGTGCTCCTGCCAGTCCACGACGACCGAGATTAACGTCTTCTTCAACAGCGTCTTCGTCGCAAAACCATTACCACCATCACCATCACCATCATCATCATCATCATCATAACCAACAGCAGAATCATCACCATCATCAACATCATAAACATGATAAAAAGAAACGAGAAGATCGTAGGCACAGACGTCACGATTCCGCACCTTGTGGCGAATTCATAGAAGATGTAGTGAGCCAGACGAATCATCACAGAACAAGAAATGGTAATTAATGTGTAGACGAAATATCAAAAGAAAACTCGGCAATTATTTAACAAATTTTCATGAAATGCTACTGGAAAAGAGGAATGATCTTGTTCATTTGTGTTCTGAAAATTTCAAGGGATTCATGGTGTTATATAAAGTAAAAATAAATAAAATAAATGTGAGGAGAAACCGAAAGAAATTTTCCTGTGGATTGAAAGTGTGCAATTTTTGATTTTTTTTCTTTCCATTTTTTTTTTTTTTTGTCAGGTAAAGGATATCGCAGAGATTCGGAACAGCCTAAGAGTCCTCGGAAGAGACGTCGGCACTCTCGAAGTCCTCAGGGTCCTCAAGGTCCTCCGATATTACAGAACGTCCTGGAAGGTCCTGGGCCAGACCCTGGGCTAGGTCTACTTGGAATTGATAGAGATCAGCAGCTAGACTTGCTAAACTTTGAACGAGCCAGAGAAGCTTTTGGTGACTCACATGAATTCCCAAGGCTTCAGCAAAGTTCCTGCTGTTTTTCACAAAGCGCCACTCAGCTGTGAGTACGTCATGCTAGACTAGCCGGAGATTATCAAACTTTTCACAAAAGCAAAACGGTATATGAAAATTATTACTGGAAGTAATAAGTTTGATAAAGAAAGAGAAAAAAACGAGAGATACCATCTCATACATTTTCCTAGCTTTACAAAAACAAAACCAAAGAAAAAGAGTTTTGTTTTCCTTGTCTTTCCGTTACTCGTTCGTTTCTTCCACTGCGGATCTATTTACTTTTATTTTATTTTTCCTCCACGTTGTAATATAATATAACATGCCATCTTATCTCGTATCTTTTCACTGTCGTATCCCACCTCACCATTTTATTCCCCCTCAGGTCATAACGAAAACTCTGTAATGTACTAAATTAGTTTACCTTTTGTCCTTCTATGCTTCTTCACGAATATATGATAAGACTTCTCGTCTTATGTATCCCATTCTAAACATGTATCCGTTTGAGATATGAGATAGTTTTAATTTTAAACTTTTGTGCAAAAACTACCGCGCTCGAAAGCTCTTCAAGGACTTCGGTAACGATAACTCATCATTTATCAACTAACCCATGAGTATATTTGTCAGAAACATGATATTTACAAACGATCATCGTTTAGTTTCGGTTTTGGTTTAGACAATGGTTTAGTTCGGTGGATGATTGAGAGCGAGCTGTGGCATGTATACACGTCAAAAAATATTAGTGCAACATTAAAAGTGGTTAGTTTGAAGAGAAAAAAAAAACCGCGAAAAAACTTGGAGAGCTTTCTAAAAAGAGATCGTTAGTATGTCTATCAGAGTTGTGTGTTTTTGTTCATTGACGATGAAGCTGTATATTGGATGAGCTAGGAAATTAGGGCTACGGCCGTCAACTATATATACCCACGTTGTCGCGAAAACTAATTAAGCCCGTGATAATTGCCTTTGAGATAATTCAAGTTAGACATTTTACCGAGCGCAAACCCTTTCATGAAACACAGGGATAATAGAGGCGCGTCCTTTAACAGACAGACAGCGGCTCAAAAACAGCCAACACCACTGCCAACACTTGCTAAACTCACTCTCTCTTTCTCACTCTTCTGTTTTTCGCCCTCTCTTCGCGTGGGCGTCCCATAAGGCACGAGGCGAGGGCTCACTTTTCACCTGACAAAGTGAATTCCGTAAAAAGGAAAACTGCGTGTGGGACTGCGTATAGGTCCATGCGTTATTCGACGAAAAAACAAGCAGGTAAATCGGCTGACCACGATGGGCCAGGTCTAAAACTTCCCGTCCAAATTTTTCAAGGAAACAAAAAAACAGATGTATGACGATTTCCTAAAATAATTATTGGTAGGCAATTTTCAGATGAGAGGGGTTAAAAAAGTCTGTCTTTGTATTCGTGATCAACGGTCCAGAAAACCTCGAGATTCCAATTTTTATTGGAATCCGTCAATCCTTTCTCGAGATATCGTGGATTAAATTAATTATTTCAAAATTTTGTTCTTCGAATATCTCAAAAACTACTGGACCGATCAAATCCAGAATCTAATCAGTTCTAAGTTCGGAGAATCCGCGTTGATTGATACCAAATTCATAAAAATCTGATCATTCGTTCTCGAGATATCGTCGGCCAAAAAAATTGATCACATACATACATACATACACACACACAGACGTCCATCTGAAAATGATCGGAGATGATTCTCTAGACTTCAAAACGTCGAGATCTAGTGAAAACTCAACTTTTCATTTTCGGGGTGAATACAATAACTTCCTCTTTTCTCTGATATCAGAGAAACGGGAAGTTAAAAACACAATAAGCGAAGATAATCTTTATATAGGCATTTGATAGCGCTAATTTTATACTTCCGAATTTTAGTACGTTAAATGAATTAGCCTTCCTTCTTTTCCCGGAGATAAATGCTTGTTTTTTTAAGTATACGTATATATTATATATACCTATGCGTATGAGGTACAAGGTGGAAGTGATAACAGGGTGAAATCTTTTTTTTCTTCTTTTTTTTTTCTTCTTTTGTTCAGCATTCCGCGAGTTGGAGGATTGCCAGAACTCGTATTAACCGTTCGTTTATATTGTCAGCGAGGTTTGAAATTTCGGGAATTCTACGATTCCGCGGAATAATTTTTACTCGACTCGATATATATAATAACCATGAATAAGCTTTTCTCCCTTCTCTTTTCAGCGAACAAAAATCAGCCAAACGCTAATGCCTAACGCGACCTTTTCATATTCTTTCTTTCCGTTTAAATTCGTTCTAAATAAAGTACACGCGGAAATGGGTGAAAAAAATTCTGCAGATATTTTCGAGAGAGCTTTTTCTTCCATTTCGCACACGTCTAGATGCTAAAATTATTGGCTGTTTCCTGAATGATATATTTTTCACGATTCGACGGAGAAAATTAAAATTTCTCTATTCTAGACCGAAGTAATCGGTAAATCAAATCAAAATCCCGGCGTGTATTTTGCACCGATCAATTCCTCGCAGTCGACACGATTGTTAGATGGATCGGAAATTCCACTCGGAAATGAGGATCACATCTTTAACAGGCTTCTGTTCGATCGGTTTGCTGGACGTCGAGCCGCGAACAAACAGCAATTAGTTGAATTCCCAGTGTCTCTTGAACCTCGATCACTGTCCGTACAAAACGACTGGCCAATCTCCTCATCGTAATTCAATTTTTTTTTTTTATATCCGTATATAGTTTTTAATTTTTTTTCTTCTCATTTTTATTCCTATACTATTGGCTGTGCAATTCATTTATTTGCTCCGAAAAAATACGGGAATTTGTCAAATTCAATTTTAAAAATTTTAAATTGTACCTTTACGGTTTCGAAAGAAGATTTTAAATTATACCTTTTACGGTTTCGAAAGAGTGACAAAAGGAAAAATAAATGAGTAATAATAAAAAATGAATGAATAACTATAACAAGAATTTGTCGTGTGCCATCTGAAATATTTTCCGTGCAGTTTATATATTTTTTCACGATCTGCTAAATTGAAAATTGAGTGTACCTCCGAGGCTGCAGTTCGAGGGTTTAGAAAATGTGAGAGAGAAAAAATGAAAATAGAAAATCAGAGAACTTTTTTTTCCAAGTAGTAGTAGGCACTGTACAAGCTGGAAAATTATGTAAAATATTCAAGAGGCTAGACGGAAAAAAGTGGCTCAGTTGACAAAGAATATACCGTTGACTGATATTTCAGAAAGAGTTGGGTAATAATGTTACCTCCCTCGAGCTAAGGGTGAAAATTCGAGTCGAAAAAGTTTTCCAGACTTACCGAGAAAACGAAAAAAAAAAAAAAAAAAACAGCAATCGCATGTATAAAGTCACACGTCCTCGCGTTATAACTTCACAAGCCCGTCAATTTGAGGGTGAATGAAATGAAACGCGACTTTTCTTTTAAAGCTCTTGACATAAATACACCTGCAAAGATACGAATCAAAGAGATCGTTTCAGACTTTTAAAAGCGCTAATTATCGGCGTTGAGATCGATAAATTGCATTGCTTATAGCTCGAGTACTATCTGTCCGACTTTTAGTGAGCTTTGAAGTCCTGAAAGGGCGTCTTGCACTGCGAGCAGATACCTAGCAAGTAGCTACTTACTGATATTAATTCCTCTGTTTAATATCGATCGAACGGTCTTACCCCTATTATGAAGTGATCGTAAAAACAGCGAGTGTTCGCACTGCGGTGCAATTTCTTTTTAAACTGATTTTTGCCACAAAAATCTATAAAAACTGTTGGATTCACGCAAAGAATATTACGAACTGTATACGGTTATACATTTTCCGAGAAAATTAAAAAATTAAGTACCTGCAAGCGAGATGAAAGAGGTGGAATATTTATTATATTTAAACGTTTGATGGTAAAAATATATCCACTTCACACCACGTGACGTAAGAGAAATTATAAAACTAATTGAATGAAATTAATACGTATGAATAATATTTGATATTATTTTTGAATATATGGCGTTGTCTCATCGCTGCTTTACATTCTGATTGCCAGTCCTCCGTATACGTCTGACTAACAGTATGTATATTTTATAGCTAATTGTCTTTAACCCCAAGGCAATGTACAGTAAGACTAATTTTTGTAAAAATATTCAAGGGAGGTATACTTGTACCATTTTATCCCAGAATGATATTCGAGTTTTTTTTTTTTTATTTTTTTTTTGTCACCCTTAAGACTCGTTCAACCATGACAATCGGCACCCTTAATTAGTACGGCGATTAGGATATGGTGAATTTCAGTTTTAAAGTAAACTTAGAGGCATAAAAATCCCTCACGATGGAGTTTGTATTTATAGAAGTCGAAAAAAAAAAATACGTATTAAATCAAGGAATAGAATCGTGTACGAATGGCTAAAAACGACATATACTTGCAGTCTATAAGGCGTATAACCTATACTACAAATCTTTGATTATAATTTGGCTTAACGATTCATTCATGCGAACGATAAACGATATTATAAACTCTGAGATAGTAAACCAAAGTACATACCTGCGTTGTAAGGCATGCGATAAATGAGGAGAAAAAAATATATGAAAAATGGAGAGAAATTGAATATAAATATGTTACAGCGTCTGGTATATAGGTGTATAAAAATAAACTGTGAAGTAAATCTGTTTGTTTAAAGTGCTCGTTGGTGTAAACTGCAAAGGTTGAAATCTAAATTTACATATCTTTGATAAATGACACGTTTCCAAGCAAGGCGCAAGCTTCTCGCTATTCCGTTACTCGCACGCTTTCATTTCACCCCCATAAAAAGAAGAAGTAGAACAAAAAAAGAAGAAAAAAAAAAGAGTTTTCCGCCTCTTCGCGGTTAAAAAATATTCTCGTGAATTAAGGTTTTCTAAAATACTTGATACATAGGTTTTAATATCGCGTTCCCTGCTGAGGGCTAAGAAAAAAAGAAGAAAAAAAAAGAAAATTTAAGAAATGAGAAAAAAAATTCTATATCGTACCCAGCTACCGAGATTCATTTCACGCAAATTTGTCTAAAAGCCCACCTCATACATTATTTCCATACCTACACACGCATACGACATACATACACATATATATTATATTAGGGCGATTTTTTTTTTTCGACTATTTTTATTTTTTCACTCCCCACCTAAAATTTTGTTGGACATGTCGAACAAAAAATTCCCTGAAAGTTATAGCCCTTAATATTAATTTCAAGTACTTTCCCAGAGCGTGAAAAGATTTTTCATCTAAAATACACGTAAAGCAAATTTTTTTTTTTTATTCAAAATTCTATAACCGAGCGGCATTTTATGCTATCACATTGGTCTTGGTCTCAATTTACGCAGAATTGAACGATATTCAAAAGTGTCTATAACGGCGTAAGTGCAACTCACACTGGTGAGATGGTACGGGTCACTAAAGTTGATTTTTACCCAATATTCTCGTCTTTTCGCTGTTATCTCCGAAATGATTAACTTTACCGAAAAAATGTAGAGAATAATTTTTTTGGAAATTTAATTTCCTACAAAAAAGGTCCTCTAGACCTAAATGCTCAGATTGATATTTCTTGAGATATTGAACTTTAACTTACTTGTGGTATCAAATTTTTATGGTTTATTGAATCAAACGTTTCAAACGCGGGCGCGGGCGCGGGCGCAAAGCGATATTTTTTGATCTGTGATATCTCGCGAACGCGACTTCGGAGACCCCATGTTCTTCGGGACAATTTACTCGGTTCGACCTCCTCTAGGACACCTTTCATTTTGGACATTTGGTTCTGGGACACCCTGTATATAATATCTATGCATATCTACACGAAATTAAATATTTGGGTACAAAAAACTCACGTAATTGAGTTAAGAAAAAAAAAAAGATGTGTAACTTCAGAATATAGATCGGTTACATTTCTATATAACCGATACAGGAACTCGTATAGAACGATGTTCCAGTTTCATCTTTAATTAAAACAGTTCCTATTTAACGTTACGGTGAATAGAACCCGATATGCACTGTGACATTGAGGCTGGCTGTTACATTACTCGACTGAGTATATGATAGGTATACCCTGTATATACCTATATGCTTATAGTTTAACATAAAGGATAGATGATGGACATTTCTATCGATTTTAGACCGAGTATAAGGTATTGTCAAGAACTTTCTCAATACAATGAAAATATATATACCTATATCTCGTCATTTCCACACTTATGATCGTGCTTACGTATAAAGTATGGCTAAAACTTGGAAAATTAACTCTATATCGAGTATAAATCGTGATGGGTATATATGTCAGTTTGATGCAGAATGAAAAACGAGAATAGAATTAGAGGATGTAATTAATTGTCGAATTTCTGTCTCTCGACAATCCAACGTCTGAACTAAGTGAAACTAAACTTATTACGATTTTTCTTTTTTTTTTTTCTTCCTTTTGGTCAAGCAGAAAAATACACTACGACGTAGACGACTACGTCGCGTTGAACCTTGACGACGAGCTGGAAGATGAGGAGGACAGTAACAACGGTCACAAAAAACGACGAGTTCCATGCGACAAGTATCATCGTCCAAAAAGGAAGCGAAAACGACGTAGGCGAAAAGTGGGACCCGAGGAAACACCCGAGGAACTTCCCGATCCCGAAGAACTTCCACCTCGAGCACGGTGGACGATTGTTGCCACTGCCTGCCTCCTTCTTGCCATGTCGCTACTTCTCGTTGGTGTAACGCTTCGGATGGCACCTATAATCGACGATATGGGTACGCGAATGGATTTATTTTTCAAAAACCTCTATCATTCTTATTTTTCTCTTAGAAAATAAGACTCGAACTATTTTTATTGATAGATGGCAATTTTTATGACAGATCATTTCGTCCTGCGGCTGCATGTCCTGCAGGATGCCATTTCCTAACCCGTGAAAACTCGCACTTCATTATGATATCTCCAAAGGTCTAAATTTTAAGCAGAACTCCTTCACGGTCAGATATATATAGACCGGATACGTGCGAACACCCCCGCCGCCGAAACTTTCGACGCAAGCACTGCCGTCTTTAGTTGAGCTTGAAGATTCCTTCGGACCGTTTATTCGCGCTTTGTATACTTATAGTGCTCCCGGAATAATTAGTAGATTTAAAATAATGCCGTTTGTTCACTGGGTGGACCCTGGTTTTATACAATATTTACAGATGTGAGAGTGTTTAGTGAGCTTTCCGTTTAATTCAAGCTTATACAGAACGGCAATTAAAACGCGAATCTAAATCTACGTCAATTTCAATATCCCTGATCAGGTTAAAAGGGAAAGATAATAAACGACATAATTTGTTATGACAGATCGACTATTTTTTGGTAATAAGACAATTTATTGATCAGCTGTTACGACTTGCGTTCATAGTGTTTGTAAATCTTGGTAATTCTCTCTAAATATTCTGCTTTAAGCAATAAGATTGAGCTTCATGATCGCGAAGTGGTTTTTTAGCACAGAGCTACATACTCGCGGAATGCTAATGTTTATTTTTTCGGTACAGGTGAGCCGGATATTCCGAGTCGAAGAATTATCGATAGATTAGCTTACGTCGAGAGTTAAAAAAATTTGGAAGTTTGAATTGACTTTTCGTTATTTTTTTTTATAATTGGGAATTAAGGATTTTAGAGGCTTAGTAACTTCTATCAGCTGAGTACATACTTCTGATCTTCTTCTTGTGTATTGTTTTTTTTTTTTTTCAAGTTTAAAGCGACGAGCTTAAAATTTAGTAAAGCCTGAGCTTGCGGTTACGACATTTTTACAAAATATTTACAGTTCAAAGTGTAGCACGTCGCTTAAGCCTCCCTTTAATCCGTAAATAAAATTCTTAAATCTATATTAAAGTACCCTTCTACTTCAAAAGCTGACAGCTCATGGTTCACTTATTGAAAATGTAAAAGAAGTCCAGGTGTTTTTTTTTTTATGTTTATTTTTGTTTCTGTCAAAAATAGATGATCCGGAATATTTATTTGTAGAAAAAGAAACAGATCTTGCCGTAAGAGATCGATAAGACGTGCCTTCGCCGTTGATTATAATTGTGTCAGATAAAGTTTGGACAACGCCTATGAAGTTAGAAGTCGAAGATAAATATATACGAAAGTTGTATTCTATCGATGAAAAATAAAATAAAAAAAAAAAAAAATGTCTCGTTTGATTCTCGCGATATTCTGAAAATATGAAAACTTCTTTCACTTTCGAGTGGCATCAGTCGAGATGTAATTATAAAAAAAAAATACCTCAAAGCTCCGGATTACTCCATTACCAGTCAGCTATTGAATCAAATTTATATTCAATAAAAGAAAATATCTTCCCTCGAGATTCACACTTGAAACCACCGTGCAAAAAAATATTCATAAATAATAATAAGAAACTTTTTGACATCTCTGGCTTACAATTAGAGAGAATATCTGCTTTTTATCTAGTCATCGAACTCATCGTCCGAGAAAAAAAAAAAAAAAAAAAACTAAATTAACGAATGAATGGGTCTCTTCTTTGACTATTTTTCTTTAAGCGATCAAATTTTTCCCAATAAACAAACACCTGTTTCAATTATAAAAATCTTGATAAATTTGGGGATAAATTTATTAACGATTATATTTACTTACTATTTTTATTACCGGATATTTATATCACTTATAACGACTGTCAGATACATGTATAGGTGGTATAAATTTACTCAAAATCTTAAAATCTCAAAGCTGTTCTGCATCACTCATCGGCCAAAGTATTAATAAACAAGTTGAGGTCAATTTTGGAACCAACAGTCTTCTTAACCTGCTATAAGCAAACGGCAAAGCGTTTCTAATTTTCTGGAGCTTATAAATATATTAAAAAAAATCGATCTGAAAACTCGATAATCCCTCGATGTAAATTACCACAAACTTCATTACGTGTAATCGCCTGTAATCACCTGGCTGTTCATATCCTAAAATTAATGCACATCGCATTATGGATAGACGCGCGTAGCATGTTCGTAACACGAATCTCTCTGTTATTACAGCAACCGAACGCATACCGGACCGAAGCAATTCGATGTGGCTGTTTAGTAGAACGATCATAAAACCTGCGGCCACGCAATGAGCAAAATTGGACTAGAACTAGGTTGATTCAAGTCAGGGATAAATTTATGCATTAGAATTCGAGTCTGATCATATTTTACGCGTGAATATAAGTAACTTAAGAGAACTCATCGTTAATTCTCTGATATATTTATGATCGGTACGGTTCGTCGTTATTTTTTATCTTTTTTTTTTTGGTCACAGTTGCATGTGAAAAATGGAAAGCAAAGTCACACCCAGATTAGTGCATCGTAGAATATTATCTCGAATCGCCTATACACCTTCAACACTCGACTGATTTTAAAGGTATTAATATTCGGGCATAACTCGTTACCCGGCTCAAACCCATTCGTCTGCGCATAGGCAGTAGTAATCCTAAGGTATTAATATACTGAAGTGTAATGGTAGTCGGTTTATAGTTTATATACTCGTGCAATTCCACGTTTCACTTCGACAAGGCGTAGCTAATTGTTCATCAAGTCTTATTGTTTCGGATTCGGGATTTTATAGCCTTGTTTTCTTCGAGGGTTTGATCGCGTTCTCGTCTCCAAGATTCATCGTACGTATACGACCATCATTAAGTTCGGTTTAATCAAAATCGAGACTAGTTTTATGAAAATTAATATCACTGTTCAGAACGAGAGGAGAAATAGCTGCTCCGAGCATTAACCGCTGTACAATTTACACCTTTAATTATTATAGGGCCAGATAATATTATACGCGTTTCGTAATGGACTGAAGGGAACGTGTACGTAGGCCCTCGAGACTTCCGGAGTTTGGATATAATCGTGATTAATTTTTAAACCGAAGTTGGAGGTCGTTTGAAATTCTTTTTTCGGAGGGCAAAAGTGGCCTCTAAATATTTATACGAGTATATTTTTTTAACGTACGCAACGTGACTCGTGCAAAAAAAAATAATATTTATTGAACTTAGCGCAAGGTTGTTATCGATGATTTATACCCAAGATGATTAAGCTTAGAGAAATTATTGACGATCTTATTCAATCCTTCTTTTCAAATCCTCAAGCCTCGGTATCATCGAATAGTTTACATTTTTCAGATAACGAATTTGAGATTCATATTCGCCCCTTTGGTTTCTATAAAAATCCCTCGTTACTCATCAATTTCGCATTTTGAAAACTGAAAACCGTGATAGTAAGGGTGCAGTAGGAGAAATTCCGTAAGGAGTACCTGCAGCAGGTCAGGTTCGCAAAGCATTAGGAACTCCATAAAATATGATATCCCGTAATAAAAACGAAGGAAAAGAAAATCGCCTTGGGAAAGAAATAAATAATCAACGAAAAAAAAAAAAAAAAAATCCCGATAACTTTCATTTTTCTTCACGAGATTGAATCTCAAAATTCGTCTTATCTCGTATCATCCTACACACTTGCAATAATGATGATAAGTGAAGGAAAATATTGTAAGAAAATGTCAAAAGAAAAAAATTGATTATATTGATAGAACGATTCGATAATGCGCACCTATTCCAATTTCATTTTGTTTATTCTAACCGAAAAAGCTCCGCAGTCAGTATTTTTGAGCTTCTATTTCAGTACATTAGTTCTAAACATCCGAGCTTGAATTTTTATATCAATTTATTACAGTCGCAGTGCCACCAGCGAGCTACAACAGAATAATTTTCGACGATATCAGTACGTGAATTATTAATTACAAATGAATTATTACCATTGCGTAATTTCTTCGAACTTCCTTCAGCGATTCAAGTTTATAGTAAATATAGTATATCTTACATCCAGCTGTGCTGAAAATTGCAATGTGTACTTATCCGTTATCCACGTTTCGATCGGACGTATAGGTATAACTTAAGTCCGTCGTAAATCAAAGATGTTTGAAAAGATTGTCAATATTTAGAACCGATTACGACGAAAGCTCGCAGCTGTTGCTCGTACCGTACCGTACCTACTTAGGTGTTTGAGAACTTGACGATTTTTATCTTTTGCTTATTTCAAGAGGACAGAGATTTCAAGAGGTAGATAGCTGCAGCCACTGCAAGCTGCAGAATGTCCGGAAATGAATAAATATTTAATCCAACGAGATACATCTTAGACAAGTTTCGTTGTAAGTAACGATCTGAGGATGAAAATTATGTATTTCATTGATTTATGGATAGAATAAATTTCGATATTTCTTATAGGCGATGATGAAGTCAATTATCGGTCGCAGTAAATATCATCGGTGATAACTACCTTGCCCTTAAAATCATATAATAGGTGATCCATATTTCGTTCGTTCATAACGATCTGTTAACTTGGGTGGTTTTATCTAAACGCGTCGGTCGACTTAAGAGCTGCTGTAGGCAATGAACCTGAAACTGGCACGACTATGAGCATGAATATTTCCTCATCTAAATACTAAACTGAATACTAAAATT
Organism: Macrophya alboannulata; assembly: GCA_949628255.1. NCBI lineage: Eukaryota > Metazoa > Arthropoda > Insecta > Hymenoptera > Tenthredinidae > Macrophya > Macrophya alboannulata. Next base: position 14,053,085 of record OX451210.1, on the reverse strand, counting down.
TTATCAACACTATACATCTACATTAGTGTGCCAAATTTAGAGCGGGTTAAAAATACTGGAACTAAAAAAGCACGAATTTATATTCATCAGAAAATGAGGAAATGCAGGTTGATAATTATTAACTTGTGAAGCTGCAGCGGTTATGGAAATCGAATTACATGTGTTCGTGAGAATTAAAGTTTATTATACCAAAACGTTGAAATCTGTATTGTGAATTAATCTGAAAGTTTGAATTTTCAAAGAATTGAAGTTTCGAAAAAACTCCTGATATTCAAACCGAGGTAAAAAAAAAGTTCATCGCACAGTGAACCTTGTCATATATGACGATGATAAAAATGTGAAAAACTAAAAGCGTCTATATAATACGAAGCATGAAATTATGTGTTGAAAAACGAAAGCTGCACAGTGTGAAAAATAAAAAATTGGAGGATTCTTCAATCGGATGTGAAATTGAAAATTTTTAAGATCTTCAATAAAACGAAGAGAAAACCACGCGAATTAGGGGATCGAAAATGTTTTTCCTGATCTGAACTCGTCGACAGCATCACGTCATCGATGGATTATAACAGAAGTGATCGACTGACGGATCCAGTCGACGATAGGGTGGTTTTTTACATCGAGGATCTTACGACTGAGACATGCCAAAATTCGCCGCCTAATTTTCAAGGCGGTAAAGAAACACGGGGACTTTATCCCCCCGAGACACAAACGTATCCTTCACGTTCGAGTTCGGTCTATTCTCAATCAGGAAGACCCCGACGTTCGAGGACGATAGTAGACGGAGAAGGTCACGGGGGAACTCGTCGGGCCAGCGTACACGGGGGTAGATTACGGGCGAATAGCTGCAATGGACCAACTCCCCTAGGTGAAAATAGCGCGATAAGAATAGAAGAGGCCGACGACTCCCAGATGATAATAACAATAAAAATCAAGATAACAGTAACAACGACTTTCCTCGGTCCGATTTTTATCTTTTTATTTCCAAAGGTTTACAAATTTTATATCGAGTTATTCCGGGTTCACTGACTCCGGGGTTCACAGGAAGCTAGAGATTACGTATAAAACGTCTTTTGCGGGTTCACGTCGACGAGAAGTTAAACGAGGTCAGGAATCGACGTCGGATTATTTAAGCTCATATTTATGTGGGCCAATGATCGTTTAAAGAGATGTTTTGAACACTGAATATACACGACGAGAAGAAGGTTTCGTTATAAAAGTACATTTTTTGATTTTTTTTTTTTTCAATTTTTAGACATTTTGTCTCTCATGGACGAAACTTTCTGTTCCATACTATCCGCGATCGAAAGCTTAAGAAACGGGATTTCGTCAACCGCGAAGAAAACTTTATCCTTCCGGGTTAGAGGGTGTTTTTGAAGGGCCAGTGATTCCCAAAAGAATTTCTCAATGGCTTGGCTTTATACAATAAATCTTTTCAAGTATATAATCAGCTCAAAGCCAGAACTCGTGAACCATACCGTCTCTTCTCACAAGTCAGACAAAGTAAAGTCAGTTGTTGTAATGTTTCTGATCGTTCGCGTTGCTTGAATTTCAGATTTTTTTCGGTTATCTATTATAATCGTTCAAAAGAAATCCACTATCGGATGTTTTACAAACGATTCTACTCAGTATACTGCGAAAATGACGTAAGCGATCAATTTTTTTGCGAAATCGAAGATTCGTTCTCGTATTTTTGGTTTTTAGAACGAAATATAAGATCATTTCATGATTTTACTTTAAATTTCTCTTCGACGTGATCGTTCTTGGTAATTTGCAATAACCAAATGACTATAACCATGGAGAAGAATTTACTAAACACACTTTTTGACGTAAAAATTGTGGAGAACCTTTGACGAACGATGATCATGATCATCTATGAAAATTAATTGTCTGCATAACTAGCTTGCAAATTATATCTAACTCGCATTTTTCTTCTTCTGAAAAGCCTCAATCATATAAAAATTAATTCTTATTGACTAAAAAGCTTTGAGGCCATAATACCAGATCATTACGTCAGTAGTCAAAGGTTAAAATACAGGGCGATGCCTGAAAGATAAATCATTATTACGGTCTCCGATGTTTGAAGAGATACAGAACGAAAAGGGGTATAAGCTCGTCATTAATTTTCTCGTCTATAATATAGAATAGGTAAAAAATTCAAAAAACGTCTGATTACAAGATTCCAAACTATACGACGAATGTTCATAAATGATATCTCCGATTTCTTTGAGTTTAGAGCTTTTTTTGTCCCATAGAAATTGTATTAGAGAATTTCATTCGCGAATTTCGAGATCTTTTCACATTCGAAATACGGTGAAAATTTATTCAATGGTAAATTTAAATAAGCAAGTGACTCGTCGCCGTCGTCGTCGTCGTTATCTTATATATCCATAATGGAAACGAACCGTGCCCCATATTATACTCTCGAAATAATATAGCTTGACAATAGGCCTTGCAGGCTGTTATATAAGCTCTCAGTCTGTTCATGAAAGGAAAATGAATTACACTGTGCTACCGTGTCTCTTCACGCAACGTAAATCGTAATAATGAGCTGTCTGAAATAACTATTAACAGAATAGCTGTGAAATATTTCTGGAAAAAATCGATCCTCAGGAGACGGCAGACGAGCCAGCGTCTGCAGAAAGAATCGTCCTAGAAGGGGTAGCACGGCGAGAAGAAAAAGCTCCATTCAGCCAGGAAAAAATGCCGCCGAGAGTGTTACCAAAGTACCGATAACCCCTGTGGATAATACCGTAGAAATTGAACAGGATAGAAATCGACGAAAAATCGTTATGATTGTACTAGCTATTTTCATATTTTTACTCGTCGCTTCGGTACTCGTCGTTGTCATCACCTTGACCCACAGCTCCTTTCATCATTTGCCTAATGACCAGGGGAATGACTCCGAAGTTCATCACGATAGCTAATGTAAATATTAACGAAAGGTTTTTCTCTGCCCTTCGGGTAAAAATGTTATATTTTTTTTTCAGTTCAATTAAACTGTAATTTGATTTTTTCACAGCTCTAAAGTTCATATACCCCATATTTAAACGTCCGTTTATCTTTTTGTTTCGACCTTAACTCTTTGGAAAAAAAAAAAAATTATACAACTTTTCATTTGTTACAGTTCGAAAAGAGAACGAAGAATTGTTGAACTCGTTGAACCGAGACAACTTCGTGCCTGAGAACGCAACAGCTTCACCCTGAAACTACGATCTGCAGACGTATAGAAGAGGAAAATGATATCTCGCCTTCGTTCGACCTAAATTTAAATTAAAAAATCTGCGTCTATTTGGTTTTGTATACATTTTTTTTTTTCGACTCTTAATTCCCGAATTCAAAATCTTTGCTCTGAGTTATACACGAGTAGAAATCAAACAAATTCAATGAAGTTAAATTAGTATATATTCGAATAATATTACTAAACTATTCGGAGAGTGCTTCACGAAGAATATAAACGATTCAATTTTTATATTTTTATTTCTTACTAATGCCGTTATTCAAACAAATCAAACAATTCTCATCACCTTTAATCGTAATTATATCCAATATGCGACACTCGAATAATTCGATCTATTCAATTTTTCATGGACGATTTTCAAGTCGAATTTATAATTTACAAATTATACAAAATCGATAATTACACAGTCCGATAACTGTGAAAAAAAAAAAAAAGAAAAATTAAGTATGTATAATTATACCGCAGAAGATATTACTTATTGCGACAGTTAAGTCCCTGAATCATTTTCTATAGATGAATTTTTATTTATTTAATTATTTATTTATTTATTTATTTCATTATTATTTCGACCTGAATATACACATATATACATATACAGGTACGAAGTATATAAATTATCAGATTTTTTTTATTTAATATATGCTCAAATATTCAGTCAATGAATATGTATGCAAAGAATACAGTTTTCGTTTTGTTAACCTCTAATTAAAATAAAACGTTACAGTGGTTCTGGAATTATTCCCATTATGCACTAACACCTATATATCTATATTATACTATAGGTATATTGTTTACCGATTGACGCAGTGCAGCTATACATTTATCACAACAACGAAAGGGTCGTTCGGGACAAGCTTTGCAAAAAAAAAAAAAGGAAACAAAAAAGAAAAGAAAAAATAAGAAAAAATAAAGAAAAAAAAAAGAAAAGTAGAAATATCGTTACCTACATTTCAGTTATACTCCAGGGTAGCAGATGTGTATAGATATACCTAATTATATTGTACGAAGAGTGTAAATATTATTGATTATTATAATTAATATTATTATGGTTTGCTAATTGTTAATTACTGTATGATATACATATATACTTATAGTATATATCATGGTCGTATATGGGAAATTGGTTTTAATTGTATCATATACATTATATACATATAGCGAAGGTTGTATACATATACCATACATATATATGTGTATATATATATATATATAATAATAATAATAATTGCAAAACAATCGAATTTGTCCTGGATCGTGACAAATTTTTGTCAATTGTTTGTAATTCGCGTTTTAGGCAAGACTAAAATATTACTATTAATACAGGATTTAACGTGCCAATATGCCATAATATAATATGACATATACCTAAACCGTAAATAGATGTATAAATAATATTAATGATATATATGGGGCATTCCACGCCAACTCGACCAATGTTAAACCCCGACCATCTCGAAATCATTTTAGGATTTTTTTTTTCAACATTCTACTCGGTGATAAATGCCTCCAGATTTTTTTTCCCTAGATTTTGTTGTTTAGCCGTTCAATTTTTTATAAAAATTTTCAAACTGATTGAGAAAGTCCATTTTCAAAAATCAGATAAAAATTCGCAAAAATCCAGTGGATGACATAGAACAGCCCCCTATTTTCAAAAATGTGGAAGGAATTTGTTTTTTTCTATTTTTTCTTTTCACTTAAAATTCGTCACAGAGATAAATTCGGGCAATGTCGTATTGAAAAAATCGATGAGTTCATATTCGAGATGAATTTATCTCTGTGACACGGTCAATTTCAGTTTTCAAAATTACGAATTAAGTGAAAAAAAAAAATAAATAAAAAAATAGAAAAAAATGTCTTTCCACATTTTTGTATATCAAAAGTTTATAAAAAATAAACGGCTGAATATAAAAATCTTAGAAAACCAACAATCGGACACATTTTTAACCGAGTAGAAAGTTAGGAAAAAAAATATATCTAAAACGATTTCGAGATCGTCGGGGTTTAACACTGGTCGAGTTGGCGCAAAATGCCCCATGTAATAGGTATATATACGATTATAGATATATAATAAATATTAATATTTAGAACGTCGTATGCGTTTACAATAATAACAATAATAATAATAATAATAATAATAATAATAATAATAATAATAATAATAATAATAATAATAATAATAATAATAATAATAATAATAATAATAATAATAATAATAATAATAATAATAATAATAATAATAATAATAATAATAATAATAATAATAATAATAATAATAATAATAATAATAATAATAATAATAATAATAATAATAATAATAATAATAATAATAATAATAATAATAATAATAATAATAATAATAATAATAATAATAATAATAATAATAATAATAATAATAATAATAATAATAATAATAATAATAATAATAATAATAATAATAATAATAATAATAATAATAATAATAATAATAATAATAATAATAATAATAATAATAATAATAATAATAATAATAATAATAATAACAATAATAACAATAATAATATCGAAACTTGTTACAGTGTTTGTACATTAAAATTGAAGCCATAATTGAAATTTTATTACAACGTATCTATATATCCACTATATATACCTACGTTAATATTATAGTGTATTTGTATATAATAAGTAAAATACATACATATATGTATGTATATATTACCTACCTATACTATTTTATTTATTTTTTAGAAGAAAAAAAAATCGACTAATATATTGTACGTCTAACATCTGTAATCGTAATTTTTGTAACTCAGGAAGTTCATTGGAGAGAAGAAAAGAAGAAAAATCAATAGCTCACTGTCTCTTGCATCCCTTATTCGTCTCTGGTAGAAAGAAAAAAAAAAAAAAAAGAAAAAATAACTACCCTTGAGCTCAAGTCTGGTTATACGTATATATATGATTATTATACTCAATACTCTCTGACCGCAGTTTAAATATTGATTGCTAAATATATCTATATACCTATACAATTGTTCTGAGCACTCATATTACGATCGTAGATAAAGCACACCTATATAATATATAACTATACACATATGATATATACCTATATATACATATACCATATGATAGAACTTTTTCTACATATATATATATATATATATCTCAGACTCTAATATGACAAAATTCTATATACTATATACTATATAAATAAATATATACGTCTATATATCCGTGCCGAGAGAAAATTAATAATCATCAGTTTTTTTTTTTTTTTTTTTTTTTCAAATAATTTCTTACGATTAATTATTATCGCATATACATAAATTGCAGGAATTGTGCTCTTCTCGTAAACCAACGGCCGTCCCCTATTGTACATACATACAGGTTTGTATGTACAATATATATAGATATACGTGTAATTATACTCTATTACGCCTTGTCTTTTTTAAACGCAGAAAATGACCACACACACACACATATATACATAATTATAATTAATTTGAATGGAATTAATTAATTTATGTGTAAAAGTTATAACTGCAGATGATTCGAAAAATTGAAAAGTCTAACGATTTGTGTGATCGTGTGATTATCGGATAAATGAAAGAAAAAAGAAGAAGAAAAAATAGCCACAATGCACAGTATTATTTGATATTTTCTATAGAGAACCTGTAATTTTCAATTATAAATTTCTAACTCCAGTATTATCGATATTAATATATTATAATAACATCAGTAATGATAATCAATAATTTATTGAACATGTCCGTTTTGGTAAAGGCGATGTTGATAACGTAATTTCAACTTCGCTATGCAGAATTATGGATCTTATCTTGAAGTAACAAAATAAATGAAAGATAATTCTAATATATATTGTATTAAAATATTATGTTATAAAAAATTCGAAACATTTGAATATATAAAATATTTCTGTTTGGTAATTGAGGTAAATATTTTATTGGAAAATTAATTTTTAAAAATTTTTAAAATTTGGAAAAAAATTAAGAAAGCATAAAATCTGATGGAATTTTGAAATTATGGTAATAATTATGGTAATATGTTATTATTCTGGTATAAAACTTGTCTGTATGTAAATATGTATATATATACCTATATAGGCGATACATGGATGATGATGTACGAGACTTTAAAGATGTTGAAAAGAAATTAAAAGAATTTATAGAGCTTGTGGAAGTGCATTATAGCGTCGCACAATCGTCTGAGTATCCGGACATTATTGGAAAAAATGAAACAAAAAATAAGAATAAACAAAAAAATAAAAAATTTTAACTTTCAAATATATCTATACTTGTAATTGATTTAGATCAGGATACAATTTATGTACAATTAATCATTCGCGATACGTACAGCAATTATTAACTCATCTTTCCTACTATTACTCGTATTACTCAATATCTCGTTTTTTTATTCTGCCATTTCCATTAATGGTCATTCAAAGCGTACCTTATATACGTATAATAATAGACCTACAACTGATAGCGTTTTACTAATATCACTAAACGCCAATAAAGTAAATTTCTCATCTATAAATTTACACGATGATAAATTGCCTCAATAAAAAGCAGTAGCGACTAATTCTCGGCTACAGATTATAAGGATTTTCTTGTATCGAGAATATACTGAAAAAACTTGTGTATAACAATTGAATTAACAATTTTTTGTAAAATCTTTCACTTTTTGTTTTCTCATTCATTCCAGTTTTCTATAAATTTTAAACTTTGATTCCGATTGAATAATGATAACAAAGTTTTTTGGAAGTTAATTTGAAAATTTACTTATCAACGCGGCGTTATCTGTATATATTAGAAAATTTTCGACGGTAATTGATCTTAAAAATGTAGGGCCTATTTAGTCCATACCCATAATCGTAAACTGTAAAATTAATTGTATCCATTTCTCACCATGATATTCCCACTTTTATGGACGCTGTAAATTTATAATTATTCAATATTTCAGGCAGCTGTGTTTAACGCTGCATAATAAATTAATAATATGGATTATCAAAATTCTATATAATTATATAGAAAAGTATGTATGTATGTGAACAGATAGAATTAAGTGGCTGAAGCTAGTACGAAAATGAAAATTTTTGTTCAGTGGCAGGAAATCAAATTTTCTTTGATAGTTTTTTGTTTTTTATTAATAGTTTATCAATATATTAGGTATAATTATTATATGAGTTTTCTTAACTTCATTTATTACTATCTTCTACAGATATTAGACAATTAGCTTGGATAATTGAAAACTGAAATGGATTACAATAAACCGAAAAAGAAAGAAAAATAAAAAATTGTGGGTAAAACAGTGCAATAGACAGACTATATAGAGATAAATGACGTTGTTCTATGCAATTGCCCTTATACATATATATCAAGCCTTGCAATATAAGAATAAGTATAATCAATGAAATCAATATTTCTGATCAGGGCTACTTTTTATTATTATAGATATATAATAAATTATCGAAAGTTTACATAATATATAAACTCGACAATATATAATTATATAGGTATACACATTCGTTGTATGCGTAACTGCAATTTTTCTTTCGACTCACGTAAGACTTGGCAATAAACTAGTTGATAAATGTAAAAAAAAAAAAAAACAAGAAAAAAAAATTCTACAACAATTAATCTCGGCGTGCTTTACTACGGTCAAATACAACTGCTCTTGGCATATACCTATACATATGTATAAATGATGTAATTCTGATAATATTGTATATATCTATACACGTGCAGTTGAATTACAATTATTATAATCAAACCGAGCAAAGCGACAATCTCAAAAATTGCACAATTTAACAAAAAAAGAAATCATGATTTGACTATCGAAATATTTATACAAGTATTTAAGTACTATTATATAGATATTGAGTAAATAGTACCTAGCATATAAATCATCTATGGTACTTATTTGTAAATAAAAATGAATATATACATACATATATACATATATACATATATACATATATATATATATATTATAATGTTGTACGAAACAGATAACGTTTTGATGATGCATAGGGTCGGGTGGGGCGCACAACGAACCCCTTAAGGCAACATTACAATTTCAATATCTCAATGCATGTATCGGCTATGTTTTAAATCAATAACAAAACTGCATAGCCGCAATATATCTCGGCTATTGACGGATGAGGAATTTCCTAAATCTCGGGCACAATAGACACTCTTCAAAAAATCATAATTATCAAGATTTTCAAATCGTGGCCTTCAATGTGATTTTTTTCTCAAGTGATTTTATTTTTATATTTGAATAAAATTACTAAAAACATCTGGAAAAAATTCAGAGCGTCTTCTAAAAATAGAAGAAGAATATGAAAAATTACGGACCGAATCCAAGGGGCCGACGGTCAGACCCACGTCGAATCGGTGTGGAATGCCTCATATATATGTGTGTGTATATGAATATAAATAGTAAATAATATGTTGAAATATATATATATATATATATATATATATATATATATATATATATATATATATATATATATATATATATATATATATATATATATATATATATATATTTAATTCTGTATATAGGAAAAATTGCATAAAGGAATTAATTAATTGATTAATTAGATAGTTAGCTAGTTAAGCGCTATGCACTATATACCTGTTGCAGGACACGTAATAAATTACCTGTATACAATACGTAGGTATATATGGATATAAACGAACGTACATACATCAATATACGTATATATGTATGTACACTCAACGAATTTGAATCCGACGCACCTGAAATAGGCAACCGAAGTTACGCTACGTTTTTATTAAGTTGGCAATGTCACGTTAACTCACTCACCAGATTTCGTTGCGGCGCGGGCGGCACTCAAGTCGGGTATTGCCAACTTAAAACGTGGTGTAACTTTGGTTGCCTATTTTAGGGGCGACAGATTTAAATTCGTTGAGTGTACATGCATACTATGCATATAATTCGAACCACCGTATAATCAGCATTACAAATATAGGTGATACGCATGATTCCATGTATTTGTAAATACGTTATAGGTATACAACGAAGGCAAACGAAAGAGCCAACAGTTTGGCAGGTGAATTAAAATAATAAAAAAAATTCAAAAAAAAAAAGTATTAAGAACAAAAAAATATATACATATATATACATACATAGGTATATATGTATATGTACCATACGCTCGTACAATCAGAGTTTCCTACCAAAGTATTAAATCTAGCTAGGTAATAACGATATTAATAATAACAACAATCGCGATAATATTAATACAATAGTGCAGGTGATAATTGAAAGAAAGAGAAAATAAAAACTAACAAAAAAAAAAAAAAAAATATATACAACACAGCGATACAGGTTGAACGGTTCAAATTTTGTGGACAGATAAATAAATGCAATTCAGTGAGATTGATACGTAAGGTTGTGTAGGCATTCGGGTTGACTGCATTTGTTCAATAATAATTTACAGCGTCAATGCAGACGATCATTATGCACGCGATATTATACCTATACATATTATGAACGTATGTGTTGTTCCGAATCTTCTTATCATTTATCAATAATGGGAGTTGATGCTTCACAACTATTAACTTGTATGTATATTTAATCCATATATTTTTCATCATTACGCCCTCCGAAATATACCTGATCTGCGGAATAGTATATATATATTTTGTGTATACCTCGCAATTGCTGTACATAACATGGTTTTTAGTTATATACATATAACTATATATATAGTTTTTATCGTTAATTATGTTACCTGTCTAGCTCGATAGATTAATTGACATAATTCTCTGCAGTATATAAATTGTATGTACAGAGAGATGAATAGTTTATATGATTGATAATTATTTTGAAGAATCGTGAAACACGCACAATTATTCATTATACATTATTCATTCGAGATATCCCATATTATAGGCTGCCATTATATGATCACTCTGCCCGAAATGTCAACGAGACTCGTTGCAGTCAATGATGACGTGTATAATGTCCGAAATTATACATAAGAGTTATTTGTTGTTTAAATTTGAAATTATATATGAAAAAAAAAATATATATATATATATAATATATAATTGTAACTCGTCGTGAATAAAGCGCATCTGCTCATTCGAAGAATTTCAATATTGCATATAAATTATATAAATTTATATGTGTATAAAGTATAATATGGTGTTGTGAGATGTTAATGGATGATATATTAAAAAATCATGTTTGTATATTGTAATAACATTTATGTATGCGATCGTTATTATGATGCAAAAATATACCACTAGTTGTCAAAATTCATATATTTATTATTTTAATACCAAATTATCGCAATTATATAGCTATATACAGCTTATCAAATTATTACGACCAGTTCTCGGCGATTGGGTAAAAATTTGATTAGCTATATGCTACTACTTTGTTTTGGAGCTGGGTCGAAGTTCCGAATTTTGAAAGTTTCGAGTCATTAAAACTATGTGTTTTAATATTACTGACTGCAGTTAAAAAAAAAAAAAAGTATTTTCTCGAAAGGCTGCATAACCGATTTCAAAAACTTCGAATCGAAAAATTCCGAAGGTTTAAAATTCCGAAAGCTAAAGATCCGAATGGCCGAAACTCCGGAATTTGAAATTCATGGATGGATTGTCGTGTCCCTCCATTAAACTTTCTTCTCTTTTGGATTTTCTGATTTTTCAGCTATCTGCATTCTAAACTTTGAACGTTATCGAGAATTTGAAATCATCTATGAATTCGTAATTTTGACCGTTCGGAACTTTTAAAATTCGGAACTTGAACCTGACCCCACAGTTTCGAGCTCTTCAAAGGTACCTAATAGAAAATAAAAAAACCAGATTTTCAATAATTGCCATTTATTTATCGATAAAGTATACATTGCAAGCTTCTACTTTGTAAAAATTCGGAAGTAGGTATACATTCTTCTTAACATTACACCCTGCTTGAAAAGGGACCTGTAGAGAGTCGTGCAATCTTAATCTTAATATATAAATATATATATATATATATATATATATATAGGTACGTGTATAGGTACATATAGTGTGAGTAATGAATTTTATGCATATAACTACTACATTGCAAAATGCATAAAGATTGTGCTTTTCGCTGTTACTTGATAATTCATATACAGTTTTTTTGTTTTTACTTCGTTTTTCTGCAAATGGTCAAAATACGTAACATTGAGAAAAAGCAGATGGCTATGGTACTTTGCGCATAAAATTAAACTGACTGCATTTGTGAATCGCAGTTTATACACATTTGTAATTTATAGTATACATAAATATATACGGGCCATTCATACTCTACGGTTATAGCTTACATTTTATAGTCTTTACACCCTGCCTAAAAGGGAATTATATAAGATAGTCATGCTAAATTGCTCAACTAAGACCTTTCTGCAATAAGACCGCGTGCAATATAACATTTGGTCAATTTCCGTATTCTGGAAATTCGCTCGCTAAGATTGATATTTATTACATGGTCATAATAATTATTATTATAATATCAGTCGTTATGTTACACCCTGCTTCAAAGGGAATGAAAGATGTTATCTCTACACTGAAATATACTGTTTCGGAAATTAGCCTCAAAGTTTGATACAAGTTTCAATCTTTAAATATATACAACGGAAACAATATATACTTTCGCCAATCACACATCAAGAGTAAATGATAATACTACAAAAAACAAAAAAACTAACGAAAAAAAAAAAGTAGGAACACAATTTTACATTCACAATTTTTGCTCCGCTTCAAATAAAAAAAAAAAAAAGATATAGGTATAATAACTTCAGCAGCCACAATATCCGAAACAGTTTTTCCGAGATAATACATCTTATCTATAGTTAAATACTTTTATCAACAGTAATATAAATATCATTATTCAGTCGTATTATTTTTTACACCCTGCCTAAAAGGGATGAAAAGATGGTCATGCGAATTTGCTCTGTGCTATGTGACCCCTTTTTCCGTATCGATACCTCGATAGGTATAGACGATACAGTATAATCAACGGATTAAGTATTATCATCAATTGTTTTCCGTAAGAACAATCAACTTCACATTAAGCAAAGCTGATATAAAGTTCCGTATATAACAACAGGAAACAGTTGTTTCGCATATAATCAAAACATTCCTCATTTTTGGTACATCGTATTACAACCTTACCTATTTTACTCTACCGGTAGAGCTACTTTAGATTTATCTATTCTATTTTATTTCTACTTTTTTTTTCTGTTTTCAATTTTTCTCTCCGGGTTTTATTTCTCTTCAATTTTAGCCATCGGACATTAACTAATTATCTTAGTTAAATTTCATAGGAATCAAATATAACTTCGAAGTGCACTTAAAAACCCATCAAATCCTTAAAACTAAAAGTGATTCTATCAATCTAACGCAATCTCTCTTGGTGAACTTTGATTTCTGTATCGCAGTGAAGCCTGAAGCTTTCAGGCTTTAATTTTAGTCAATTATTTTCTAGTAGATTGCTTTCGATACTTTGACGTTGATTGATAACGAAAATTATTGAAATTCCAGGTTCTTTCAATTTTTTTTTTTGTTAAAAATTATAATGTTGTTCCTTGAATGAAAATTATCGATCAAATTTTTGTTTCTACTTTCGAGGAAAACGCGATATTTATTCAGTGAATTTGACCCCGCACTAGATCCAAGGTAAATTCTGTACACGATATTCGATATTTCAATATTGCAAATTTACACTTCAACCGCAAAATTTTTCACCGTGTCAAATGTAAGAATTATATCTGTGGGGCGTTCCATGTCAAATCGATAACCAGTGAGCCTTTGCATTTTTGGTTTGGCTGATTTTTGCAGCATTGAAAGCAGCTTCCCTGGTTTTTTTCAAATTTTCATCTCGAACCGTTCATGAGATACGGAGTATTGAAAAAATGTTAAAATTTTGTCTCAAATTTCTATAACTCCGTCAAAAATCGACCAACTTGAGAAAACAGGAGACTCAAAGGTCTCAAAGGAATTTTTCGTAGAGAACTGTTGTTCATTTCAAAAAATTTAAGACTAATCCGGTCATGGGCAATTGATTCCTTCTATTATTCTTTTAATTTTTTTTTTTCTCAATTTTCAAATATTACGAAATTTCCTTTGAATCGATAAAATTTGAAAATCACTTTGTTCTTGAAATTGAAAAAACTATTGGAAATACTGTTTCTGAAATTTTTTAACCATCGTCAAACACAAGTTTCTACACTCGAAAACAAAAATGTTGACCTCCGAGTTTTTTAAATTTGGTCAACTTTTTACGAAGACATATAGGAATTTGAAAGAAAAAAGTTCAAAATCTTTTTCCAAAAACCATATCTGATGATAAAAATTAAAAAAATAAAAATAAATAAATAACCAGGGAAGCTGTTTTCAATGGGCACGGAAAAAAATAAAAATCACCCAAATCCAAAATGCAAAGGCTTACGGTTTGCTGATTTGGCATGGAATGCCCCAGCTACACAGCAGCGTTTTGTACCGATCGTTAAACTATTTTCAGAATGAATGAAGCTCCACCGTGTGTCTACATATATTTGCAAGTAAAAAATAAAATTTGATCATTCGTAGTAGCGCTAGTAGCTTTTTCCAAACAAAAAAAAATCTGTTTTCTCAAAACAAAAATAAGAAGAAAGAAAAATGACTCAGAATTCTAAAAAAAAAAAAAAAAATTAACAAAAGTTTCATGAAATGTCAAAAATCTATCCATATTCGAGTGAAATTCGTGTCCAGTAAAAAACTTCTAGCACTGCTATACAGATGAAATGAATCGATATGATGAAGGAGATTCGTAATTTGCGGATCACTGTTCGAGATAAAAAAAAAAAAATTCATCGAAATTTTCGGTTTCCATTAATATAATTGATAACGATATGGATATTGCAGCGAGATTAAGCCGCGATAACGCTTACCTCTGGCAACTTGCGTTTCACGTTGGTTTTACGACCGTTCAGATCATCCTGAATTTCGATGAGTGACTTCCCTTTGGTTTCCGGTACCATAAAGCCGATGAAAACGATCCCCAAAAAACAGCTGCATGAAAACCATGCAAATGACGCATACATACCGAAACCATCAGCTATCACTTGGTACATTTTGGAGACAAAAAATGCGAGGAAAGAGGCCCAGACGTTTGCCAATGTGACGGCGATTCCCTTGACGTTTGTTGGGAACAATTCACCCAGCATCATGTAAGACAGTGGACTCAGACCAAGCGCAACTGATATCTCGTACATGATTATTGAACTGTCCAGAACCCACCCTCTGCCTTCCATATTCAGTTCAAGACCAAGTTTGAGGAAATAGAACGTACCACTAATGGCCAAAGTTATACCAGCGACGAATGTTGTAAATAAAAATAGCGGTCGACGGCCAATTTTTTCGACCAAAATTGCTGCTGCCACTCCAGCACCGAGCTGAAATACTCCAAGTAAGATGACCATTGCTCCGGCCGAAAGCGCGGAGTCGCTTTCCTCGAACATTTCTTGAGTGTATGATTCTATCGCGGCCAGACCACTGAATTGAAGAATTAATTGGAGGCCAAAACTGACGATAAATGCTCTTCGGTTTCCGGGTGTGTCGAACAATTGCCAGGCGTATCCTCTGCTCGAAAGATCATTGATCATGGCGTTATGCATTTCCTGTAAGTCTTCCTCGAGGTCGTCTTTCGAGGTGTATAATCTCAGTTGCATCAGGCTTTCCTCGGCGTCAGTTCTCCTCTCGTGCATCAAGTAGAAATACGGCGATTCCGGCATCCAGATAAAACTCAGGTAAAATATTCCCGGCAGAATAGCGCAGAGGTACGACAGTACGTCGTAGGAAACAAACGGACCTATCGCGTGGGCGTAAAGCTCTCCCAGAGTGACCATCATCTTTATGAAAGATCCAAGAGTACCGCGTATGTTACTATCGGCTATTTCTCCTATATACATCGGACAAGCAACGTACACTATGCCCTGACCAACTCCGCTGATGAATCTCGAAGCGTAAATAACGTACGGATTAACCGCTACCAAAATCAGAACCCAACCCAAAAACAGAGGAACAACCGCAGCTAATAGACTCCGTTTTCTACCGTATCGGTCCACGAGAAAAGCCGCGATTATGTTACCCGGTACACTGCCCAATACATAAAATGAAGCCACCCAAGAGGCTTCATCCGAAGTAATTGGCACGTGGGAATCCTGTCCTTTCAGATACGGTAACGAGGGTGATGTCCATCCGATGTGAGAGCCGGTTATTGCCAAGGAAATCGTTGCTGAAATTTCGGTTTCAATTTCAGGAAAGGTTGAGAGAGAAGAATTGTGCTTTTCGGATCGTAGGTAATTTATCAAAGTTTGAAGAAATTCGACGATAGTTTTTTATTTTATTTTCTTACTTACCGGTAATTGCTGCTAAGTATTGTGGCCATTGCTTGGTGCGTGGAGTGTACATCTTCATTATATCTTCATAAACCAGACTATATAAAAAGAAATTTTCTCGAAGTTATAAGATATGTTTCAACTTGAATCATAATTATTTCCAAATTGTAAGTATAACTAATTACTAATTAACTTTAAAAATCCAAGTAATAAACGTGCATAAATAAGTTTGGGCAGGTATATAATTAGGTGTTTTTTGTTAAACTCACAGAGATAACGATGAAACTTGTTGATTGCACCAAGACAATTGGCAGAAGGTCTCTTTAGCAACGAAAATGATGTGAAGAAGATCATTTTATATGCGTCGTTATCTACTACAGAAACGGTCTTATCAGTAATATCTAGATACTCGATTGTTAACCGGTATCCATACGACCGGCTCAGTTTGCCAAAAAAACTGGGGTGTGCAAATATTTTCATCGAACGAATATTCTTTTTCGAATACACTAATTCTCGACGATTGGCAAAGCAAATATTTCACAGAATTTTTTTTCTCGTGTGTATGAGTGTGTGTACTTGCTTCAAACCACATATTTCATGTATTTTCTCCCACACGAAGTGCGCGAGAACTGCAAAAGTCGACCTTCCACTTGTGCACAAATAGAATGGATATATTTGTTAAGCCAAATGGAATTCTTTCGACCGAGGAAAATCCGGGCGTGAATAATTCTTTCGAAATAAACATTTTCTTCGTTTGATAAAAAAAAAAAAGAAGGTAGTTTGATGAAAATCTAAGTTGCGGTATAAGTAAACAATTATTATTCATATGCAGGCGTCTCTATCAAATGAGAAATACTATGATCTGTACTAGATCTGTTGCTGATGTGCATATATGTATAACTCGTAAATAGTTTTTCGATTCTTCGAAAGGTATATACCTAAAAATCGGACAGTAGCGTTATTATTTTTGAGACATACCTACGTCTTATTTTCTCTCTTTTTCTAAGTTATTTTTGTTACAAAGCTGCACATTTTGAATTTGCAAGTAAACGTATTTTACACTTTTTGCATACATGATTTCCAACTGATTTCTCTAAGCCTTTCAGAACACAGGAGTATACTTTTACGTAATAAAAATTGATTTTACTTTCGTACGGTTTCATAACACGCGATATACATATAGTGGTATCGTTTCTATTTGTTTCACCGACAATCAAACAGATTTTATGCATATTTTATAGTAGGTTTTAAATGAGATATTTGATAATATATTGTCATAGTATAAATTAGAAATTTTTTTTTACCAAAATTTATAATTGCACCTGATTAATCCAAATACACACCGAGATGTTGATACAATGCTTATCTATATACGTGTCTTGACTTTTGCGAAAGTCATCAACCTCTATTTAATTTTTTTCCTATTTTTTTTTTTTTTTTCTTCTCAAAATTGGATTAATACAAAAATAAGTTGACCTTGCGTTGTTCTTTCACAATTCATGTATGTACGTATACATACAACGGTGAATTGCTCTGATTAAAAATTACTCATAATCAGTACAGATGTCAAGACATACTTAGTACTTAACCTGTGAATTCGAATTTTTGATAATATATACCCATATTTAAATAACGTGAAAGAAAAAGGAAGTACGCGATATACATGCATGTATGTACAATAGGCCTGAGAGAATTATATGCATTGATAACGTTTATCACGTGAACGTAATACATCTGTGTCAAACTCGGTTTACAATACACACAAATCATAAAGGTCATGTGCAACGAAATATCAAGATTTTACGGCATCTTGCTCTTTGCGGAAATAATCGTCTCGCCCTTAATACCGGATATTACCTAGACCGCTGCAGTGTATAGGTCAATAGAAAAAGAAGCCAGACAGAATACTCCTAGTTATTATTAAAAAATATTTGGCGATTTTGAAAAATCGAACTAAAGATAAAGTCAAACTTTCTTCAAAGTTTCTTCTCATAATTATATGTACACATAAGCTGTCGCGAAGAAGATAATGTTATTATAAGTAGAATTAAGCGATGGTGTGTGTATTTGTCTTATACTCTGAAATTTTCAAACGATTCAATCTCGGAGACCTTCAGTTTATTTTATAGTTGATCGTTTGATTAACAGTATAGTTTGATCGATAGGATCGTAGTATAAATATATATAACGAACCAATTTTCTAAAGACGTATCTACCGCAGACAATCAAAATCCTCTATTTCTCATAATATACTTTATATTCTCTAAATGAACTTTGCGAAAATATTTATGAAGACTTTACTCTTTGAGAGACATTAATTCTGGTGTTTAAATAGTTCGTTTCTCTCTCTCTTTCTACTTGATTAATTATGTAATTCATACTCACATATGTATACATACATCGATAGATAAAACGTGTATGTATATTATTTATCAGGGCAAATGCGTGCAATATATGATGACACGCGTTATTCCATTTCATATTGTCATACCTATGTACCACTGTATGTATATATATGTACGTACATAGGTAATCTAAGGAACGGAAAATTATTCTCGCTCTTCAAACGCAGGCGTGAATTCAGTGGAGAGCCCAATTGGACCCCCTCGAGGGTCTCAAAAAGGAAAAACATTTTTGAAAGAAAAAGAGTCCGTATATGATCCTCCTCAAGGATATATAATATCATATAAAGGATAGGAATGAAAGGATATATTTTTTGTGCCAGGAAAAATTCTCATCCATTTATATGAATATTTGAAAATTTTATTCAAACAATTTTGATAACCGCATTTACATGATAAGGAGACACAAAGTTTTTTTTTTTCTGTCTTTTTTTTAAATATTCAAATTTCTTGTACTAACTGATTGAAGTTTGGTATACAACAAAGGGCAAAATGTCTCGTGCGATATCGATCCTCGGAGAAAATTGCTGCGATTTGCAGTTCTATCCCCTTTAAGTTAAAATTGGTACTAGAGTTTGGCAACCGCTCGTTCGTTGGGCGGGGGTCTCTCCTTTCCTCCCTTCTTAGAAGTTGGAAGATTAAAGGAGGCAACTGTAGGTCGATTATTAGCCAGGAAATCTGCGTGGTATACCCGTTAGAAACTGAAAAGTCTTTTGTTCTAACTTCCTGTAATTTAACGATGAATCAAACCCAGCAGCCAGTAGCTGGTATACATATATCCATGCCTATAATTTTAGATTTTCAAGATATTTTGCGCACGTACCGTTTTCGACTTATAATTGGCTGCATGTTAACGCACTTTTATAACCATTAAACAACGGTTAATAATCATCATACACAGTCGAGAATATCTTTGCAAATTTGTTATCCATAAATCCCTTTAATTATAGTGACGCCGTTTAATGCATACCATAATATATCACTCTTATATACGATTAGAATCGTAAACTACGTAACATACTGATAAAGTACAAATAACAGCTCAACCTCTTCAGTCATATAAGCACAATTTCTGCGGAAGTTTATATTCATACATCATTCCATTTTTTTCCTTTTTTTTTTTTTCTTTTCAATTCTAACTTTTCGATGAAAGATTTTTTTCTATTATAGAAAATCTATACAGCATTGAGATCAGATGGTTATTTGAAAAGGTCGTATCATCATGCGAATGTATGTATTGTACCTATATTATATAGACGAATCGATATAGAAGACTTACAATACGCCACACTATCTATGCACGTATGTATGTATTACATGCATATCTTTTGTGTAAATGTGACAAGATTAATTTTCTCGACGTTGTGAATGGAGCGATGATCATTGATCGACTGGTCATTGATTATGTAATTAATAATCTGTACGAGAAAAGGCGAGCTAGCTTGTATATTTCGGTTTGTCTATATGAAATAATTGGAACAGCAGGTGAAGCATATTAATCATATAGCATCACGCGTGTGTATAAATAAATAAATGTTCAATATACACCATATTATACAGTATCTGTAAATTAACTATTGACAGTATAAAATGGTTCGTTCATCTGCAACACCTAGATAACCTGGAGTCGCAGGATAAAATATTTCAGGAAATTTTTTGACGGTACGATTAATCTTATTTGTCATTATTCTTATTTATTAATAAGCTCACGTAACTGAGAATAATAAACTTCTTTCTCATAAACTTCAAGGTATTCTCTACTAACCAAATGAAAAGAAAGATCATTTAATTAGTACTGCATAGGTGCAAATCCGGTTAAAAAAAATTGAATAAACGTCATTCTATAACATTTTCGAAAATCTTGCAAGATATTTTGGTGAAAATTTCTTTGTTCTATAGATTTTACTCGCAGAATACGATTTGCTCAATGATCCGGAACTTCAACGTTTTTTTTTCTCCGATGATTCGACGTGCGAATCTGTTCATTTATACCCATACACATATCAGGTATATTCATATACTTCGTTATTTGATGTGGTGAGCACAAAGAGTATCGACCTCTCTCCTCAATTTTTAGGTGTCCTTGGCCACCACCTGATGCATTCCTGCGTTATTAATGTGGTAAAGTGGCCATTCTTAATGCTGCCCGGACTCTTTCGTCGAGTCTTTTATAGCTATAGCTATGTTCTGTGCAGAGTTCGCAGGAAAAGATGGAAAAATGATAAATAAAATAATACTAAATATAGGCCTGTACTATAATATATCTAGTTGTAGCTGTGTAATTGCTTTGGAACTACGGTGTAGCGGTATCTGCAGTCAAAAAAATTTCAAGTTCTGAATAAGTAGAAGAACATTGAATTATTTATACTCGTATATGATATAATTTAACGTGGTCATAGTTAGAGAACGAGCTGCGAGTATAAGCGAATCGAGCGAGGGCAAACGAATGTTTAATACATAATATAGACGGTATAAGATGGTTCAATCAAAGGCATAACGTACGTTTCTCTTCTCGTTATTATATAAGTATAGAACGAACCAGAAATATTTTTTTAATTATATGTGGTGAGTAATTGAATGATTAAGTAATCGAGTTTAGTAATCAATTCATTCCGTCTAATCCAAAATCAAAATTTTCCCAAAATCAAGATGTAAGCTATTAGATAAAATCGAGAAATTCACGTCATATGATGTTGCTAGTGGTTCGGAAAATATCTGACTTACAAGTTTTAAAAAGAAAACAGTTTTTGGAAGAACGGGATGATTCTTATCTTATCTTATCTTTCCATTTTTATGACCAAACCAAAATAACTTCAAGTACAGTGATTCCGATTTTTGAAACTATGACCTTTGAAACCGAGGAACAAAAAACTTTTCTACAAAATGTGTTCGTTCCTGAATTTTTGATAATATTTTAGTTTATCGTTTTACGGCTCAACGTAATAACCTTTTTTTTTTAAGAAAATTTTTGTAAAAGCTGCTCTCCGCAAACCAAAGAATTCCGCTACAAATTCCAGCTGCACGAGTTCGGCCTTTTTTTCAGTTTATTCCATTATAATTTAAGTTTTCTCTAGTCTCAAATTGTTTCTGTTCAATTACGTCTTTACAGATTTTTTTTTCATATCTTAGCCGAAGGTTGTAGAAGAATCTTTATTGTACCAAAAATTCATCTCAAACTATTATACCGCAGGTTTTCTCGAATTTTACAGAACGGAAAATTTTTTGCTTTCAGATTACAATAATTATATGCTCGATGGGTACAACATGCAATTTTTTAATACACATAATCCAAAAAGCAATTTCTTTTCTACAGAATTTGAAAATATTTTTTTTCCATTTTTTTTTTCCTCGAGTAATTATTTTCTACTCAATTTCAATCAACTGCAGTTTTTCGCATAGTTTTGTAGAATGATCGCCTAACTTTTTTAGACGTAAATATATATACGTATATACAGGTCTGATCGTGTGTTTAACTGTATACACACCTGTGTGCATCCGCAATCTACATACATCCATATATCTACATTAATATTTGTCATACTTCTTGATCATAATATAATTATACATGCGCGGGATGTATACAGCGACTCTTCGTCATGTGTTTATAATATCTGTACAAACAGATGCCTGTTATTACTTGAAAAAAAAAATAATACAAACAATGGGTAAAAAAAAAAAATGATGCTAGCCATAATTAGTATAACAGTCTCGAGAACGTGGAATGCGTAGTTTATAGTTATAAATCATAACTCTGTTTAGCGAAAGACTTTAAAGTCTCTTTTTAATAAATATATGACGGTAGATAACGATATTTTAACTTTTATACAGTTCCTTATAGCTATCATTCGTTCCTGATTTACTGAACCAACTCGGGCGCTACTTGCAGGTATGTACGATATTAGTGATATTATGTATGTACGTATTATAAATATTAACAAATTTTGTACGTCTCGCTAAAGCCTAACGACAATCTATACAATAAGTTATATCGTATTTCCGATATTCCTACTTCGATTTCGAATCCCCAATATCTAACTTATATGACGTATATACCGTACGTTTCTATTTAGGTATGCAAGTGTATGTATTTTAATTTCATATACGTGTATATGCGCGCTATATCAGCAATTTTTATACAGCTTCAAACTACGTAGTTCGCTAGTTTCGCCGCCCCGCGGTTTTCAAGAGAAAGCTAAAATCGAGATATCGATTGTACGTTCTAGCAAGACGGTCGGTAGTCAGATGTTTTGTGTCATTTGCTAAAAGCAGAAAGGTTGAAGCAGGATTTAATAATACATAAATAGAGGTCCGGTTAACTGCAGCTATTCAACAACTTTCAACAGTATTAACTGATCAAATAATAAATAAAAATATACCAACAAGTACACTTTAAAATATCGAAATAATACGCGGAAGATTATAACATAACAAAACGCATTTTCAGCTACTTAAAAGCTGAGTGGTCAGACCCTTTGCAGGAAGATGTGTGGTGGTTTTACGTGCTCTAAAAATGCACTAACGGCATTAAATGTGTTATACATCGTAAGTAACAATTTTATATTTTCCAGTTTTAAATATTCTATTGAACTGTTGTAACGTCCAGGATGGTAAATTTGTGGGTTCAACCCTGTTTTACACTAAAAATAGCTGGAGATGAGAGTGGAAGCTTTAGAATGATGCTTTAGAATGAATTCGTTGATGATGATTTTTATTGGTTCAAGTATGAGTGTGTGTATGGTTGAACAAGTTTTGAGTAAAGTGAGTGAATAATGATGATGTGTATAAGGTAGGAATGTCAGAGAAGGAGTTTACAGTGTGAAGATCGAAGTTGAAGTGTTTTGTGGAAAAGTCGAAGAAGAAGTGTATGGTTGGAAGGTCGAAGAAGAAGTGTATGGTTGGAAGGTCGAAGAAGAAGTGTATGGTTGGAAGGTCGAAGAAGAAGTGTATGGTTGGAAGGTCGAAGAAAAAGTGTCTGAATAATGAGTGATGAGAATTGTAGCTAAGGTAGGGATGCAAAAGTGCGGATGTAAGCATATAGTGTGATTCCCAGGGCTTAGTAGTACAGCGATCAGGTGAGGATGAGAGGATAGCTGGAATAGAGATAAGAGCAGACGGATAGCTTCATGGTAGTTGCATACGTGGGAATAGAAAGATTGTAGGGGAGAAAAGGAGGCACGTTCGGGTGGTGAGGCCCGGACGTAACACCCCCTCCGTTAGAGGAAACGTACCGCTTATTTTCAAGGGGTATGTTTTCATTGGATGAATCAAGTGTGCATGTGTAGGCATATATATGTGTATGAGTATATGATTATGTTTGTATAATCTGGTTGTGTGGGTTATAAGTTATACATATATAGTCGCTCAACAGTTTTTTGATGATGTTGTACACAAAATAATATAATTATAGTATAATTTTCGTTGGATTATATAAGTTCGATATTGAAAATTTTATGAATTTGGTTGCTGTGTGATACGTCGGTATCTGATTCATATACAAATCGCAGATGTGATTGATGTACTTATCATAATTTGCCTGTGTTTGTGTGTACTGTTGTCGTGGCGGACCGTTCTTTGGGGAAAAAAAATCCTTTATTTGGTCGTGTTGATTACATTTGTTTCTTATACGTGTATTAAAGAAATTTCGAAATTATAATATATGGTGTAGTTCGCGATCTTCATTCGAGTAGAGTATAATAAAATTTCATATCATTGAGAATAGGTTTTGTTATAATAGAATCTTGTGATTGATGTATTATAATTATTAAAGACTTTTAAATATTACTGCATTCAAATTATATGAGCGAGTAGGTATAACTGAAGGAGTATTCTACTATGTTATGCTGTTATCAGTTGAGAGGTGTCAAGTTCAAAGAAGCGAGTTCGCTGACTCGTTACCAAAATTTTTATATGTCGTTGAGATTCGCGTTATTTCAATTATTCCAATTATTATACTAATGTCTTATAATTTCGACTTCCATCGATATGCATGAAATTTACAAGATTCTATGAAATAATCGTATAAATCTGATAAGTTCTTAACATTATATGAGTTTGCAATCACAAAGAAGTACAGATAGAAGAAAAATATAGGTCGATAGATATGATAGGTTATATAGGTATGTATAATTTTTTTTTTTTTTCGGTTTGATTTAAAAATATCCGTTCAAAAATTCATGAATTTTGAGATTGTGAGACTTACAATAATGTGGGCATGAAAATGTGTAGTATAGTGGTGATTGTAGTACTTTCCGATAGTTTCGGCGATATGTATGGATGATGGCGGTTGATAACGCGTTACTCTCGATTCGCTTATTCCTGGTGGGCGTTTTGATGTCCGCTATGCATTGCCGTATGATGAGAAGATTCGATATTTTGGCTTACAGTAGGTATGTGTCGGTTAAAATGACGATGAGGATGAAATATGATGCCGTGAAGGCTGAGGGTGTAGATCTTCGTTATTAGTATGTGTCGTAATATGATGTTTAGTTTCTGACCATTTATCTCGTTCGTTGTTGCTTGATTTTTTTTTTTTTTCGATAATGATGCATTTTATTCGTAGATGAGCGCGTGAGGCTCTGTCGAACTCTTCGTAGTATATTGCGATTGCAGTTCACAATTGTCGCTGCCACACCTTTTACATGCAAATTTGCTAAGATGAGTACACAGCAGTCAACGATTTAAGTTATCCAGTAGTTACACGAACTCATTGATATGGTTAACTCGAAGTACAATACGATACGTGAAGGCTATTCGCTTCGTAGATTCGTAGATTCGTAGATTATTCGCTTCGTAGATTCGTCGATTATTTGATTCGTAGATTCGTAGATTATTTGCTTCGTAGATTCGTAGATTATTTGCTTCGTAGATTCGTAGATTATTCGCTTCGTAGATTCGTCGATTATTTGATTCGTAGATTCGTAGATTATTTGCTTCGTAGATTCGTAGATTATTTGCTTCGTAGATTCGTAGATTATTCGCTTCGTAGATTCGTCGATTATTTGCTTCGTAGATTCGTGGATTATTTGCTTCGTAGATTCGTAGATTATTTGATTCGTAGATTCGTAGATTATTTGATTCGTAGATTATTTGATTCGTAGATTATTTGATTCGTAGATTCGTAGATTATTTGCTTCGTAGATTCGTAGATTATTTGATTCGTAGA
The DNA here is from genome assembly GCA_949628255.1 of Macrophya alboannulata. Lineage (NCBI taxonomy): Eukaryota > Metazoa > Arthropoda > Insecta > Hymenoptera > Tenthredinidae > Macrophya > Macrophya alboannulata. Next base: position 14,026,899 of record OX451210.1, on the reverse strand, counting down.
TTATTTGCTTCGTAGATTCGTAGATTATTTGCTTCGTAGATTCGTAGATTATTTGTTTTGTAAATTCGTAGATTATTCAAACAACGGTTCAGAACGAACGATGAGGGAGATTTTGAAATGAGCACGACAGCACTGTAACTTGTTAACTTTGGAACTGTTCATTTTTTTTTTTTTTTTTTTTTTTTTTTTTACCGACTATACGTCTTGTTTTTGATTCATTGGTTTAAGAAATAGATACATAGTCACTGAGGATTTTACCAAAATTTTTACTTTTTCCCTCTTTCACCAGTGTAACGTCCGGTATTTGATTCATTAATTTGAGAGGTAGATACGTAGTCTCTAAGATTTTTTTTTTTTAATTTTCACTATTAGAAGAGACGTTTACTAAAATTTTCACTCTTTCACTCTTTTCACTCCAGAAACAGGCTTCACTTCTGACACCAGTGTAACGTCCAGGATGGTAAATTTGTGGGTTCAACCCTGTTTTACACTAAAAATAGCTGGAGATGAGAGTGGAAGCTTTAGAATGATGCTTTAGAATGAATTCGTTGATGATGATTTTTATTGGTTCAAGTATGAGTGTGTGTATGGTTGAACAAGTTTTGAGTAAAGTGAGTGAATAATGATGATGTGTATAAGGTAGGAATGTCAGAGAAGGAGTTTACAGTGTGAAGATCGAAGTTGAAGTGTTTTGTGGAAAAGTCGAAGAAGAAGTGTATGGTTGGAAGGTCGAAGAAGAAGTGTATGGTTGGAAGGTCGAAGAAGAAGTGTATGGTTGGAAGGTCGAAGAAGAAGTGTATGGTTGGAAGGTCGAAGAAAAAGTGTCTGAATAATGAGTGATGAGAATTGTAGCTAAGGTAGGGATGCAAAAGTGCGGATGTAAGCATATAGTGTGATTCCCAGGGCTTAGTAGTACAGCGATCAGGTGAGGATGAGAGGATAGCTGGAATAGAGATAAGAGCAGACGGATAGCTTCATGGTAGTTGCATACGTGGGAATAGAAAGATTGTAGGGGAGAAAAGGAGGCACGTTCGGGTGGTGAGGCCCGGACGTAACACTGTCACAAATAAATTTATTTTTTTATTTTTTTTTCAAATAGAAAATGTGTATTTATTTATTTATTTATTTATCTTATTGATATATCTTATTTATTTCGTTTATGTATGTATGTACTTCTTCATTTATTTGATTTTTTTACATTTTTTGAACTCACTTTCTTCTTGTTTTTTTTCTCTTTCTAACATATTCTTACTCTCTAGGTCGTAGCCTTTATTCTGGTCGGAGTAGCGGTCTACGGAAGAGCTTCGGCGCTTGTTACAAATCTTCCAATAATTGGTGGAATTTTGGCTTGCGGCGTTATACTTTTTCTCATATCAATTCTCGGACTTATCGGAGCAATAAAACATCATCAAGTTTTACTATTCTTCGTATCCTTTTATACATTCGTTCTCATATCATGGTTATAATAAAAAAAATTGTTATCTTTCGTTCTACGTGGTCATCAACTGAACCTCGACCTCACTAAGCTTCTGTAACATGCCAATACATATCTTGAATTTAATTCATTAAAATATGTTAAAATCCCTTTTCAAACGTAGAAAATCTCTAGGATACGAAATTTTTCAATAAATCCAGATAACCAATATTTTAATTTTTTTATTGCTTTCGCAAAAAAATAATTTTGGTAATCAATTTCTTTTTCTTTTTATACCAAACTCTGAAATTGGGAAAAATTTTCTCACTGTTATTCACGTTTTTTTGGATGAACAATAAAGTTATTGATAATTATCAACAAGTTGTCTGTATAGAAAAGAAATCTCATTTCTGAACAATTGGAAAGTGATAAACATGAAATCAAGCAAGGTTGCAATTCATCAAAGCTGTTGAGACAATTCCTTTTATTTTGAATGTGTTAACGATATACAGCTATGACTCATAGCTGATCATGACTTTTACCTGATTATAGTTAAAGAACTGTTTATAGCGACGAATAGTGCGATAAAAATTGTGGCTTAAATAATTCAATTTTTTTTTTTTTTCATCTTCATTGAATTATGTATGTACGTTTGAACAATTATTGAATTCTGCTTCTTGAATTGGATTTACAGTTATCATTCTGAATAATCAAAGTCATAAAGTAATTACAAACCTTATAAGGTGTACAAACATTGATTCATATAACGGGATTAATCATATGTAATTATTCTGCAATTTGAAGAAACTAAACAATCCTGATTGAATCCAGAAAATCTGTTATATTAGGCCTTTTTTTTTTAAAAGAAAGTTTGGGAAATACATGGAGCTATATCAAAAAACAGATTATTGTGGGTTTGAAATTATTGTTTTACTGTGTACCAAAATAAAAAAAAAAATCAGAGATAAGTGGTATAGATGAATCTACGTTATTGATGATAGAAATTACTGATACCGTATGAAAATTATTTATCCGAGGAATTTTTAATGGCTATGAATATTTCTAAAAATGAGATTGTAATTTGAAAACACTCTGTTCATAAACATTTATGTCTCCATTTATTTAGGTATGTTGATTGCAATTTCATTCCTTAACTTATGTCACTTAACTGCGCGACACAGTACATGGTAATTCTGTTCCTGTTATTCCTAATCCAGTTCAGCATTGCCTGCGCTTGTCTTGCCGTTAATTCAGAGCAACAGGAGCAACTTGCAGAAGAGGTAAAACTAATGCCTTGTTCAATAATTTCAAATCGCTTTAACTTTCTTTTCGGATAAATATTATAATCCATACTTTAATCATTGTTGTTTAATTATTGGCCTGTGAGTTTGTTCAATTTCATTTTATGATCACTATTACTATTGTTATATTTTTTTTCTAGGGATGGAACCGAGTGGATTTCGATTTGAAAGGAAAAGTACAACTTACTTTCAAATGTTGCGGATTTGAGAATGGCAGTGTAGCTGGAACAGATAAGCCGGTTCCAGACTGCACTGATGTGAGAGTTAGTACTGTTTCATTTGATTTTGTTTATTCAATTATCAACAAGAGCTCCTCAGATAAAAAACCCTTTATTGAACCCCCAGTATTATTAAGAAATTCTAATCAATCTTCGTCCAGTAATAAAGGCTATTATTATCATTCAGAAACTCTACTGCCTTCCGGATCCTATGTCGACGGAGCAGAAGCCCTGCGAGTTACCAGCGTGTATGATAAAGCTACAATCTACGATCAACTATGCCTTCAAATTATGCGGTGGAATTGGACTATTCTTCAGCTTTACTGAGGTAAGTTGTCTGAAAGAGATGAGCTACAGTTTCCGCGAACTGTTGCATATGAAAATGTGTTTGAGTAAATGAATAACGGAATTGAAAGTATGATATTTTGATATATCGTGTAAAAATTTAACTACTAGTTTCAAAATAATACTAATTTTTTTTGTTAATATTGTGAATTTTTGTATGTATTGTCATCTTTGTTTTTAACAATGTGTTTAATCGCAACCTCACAATGTCTTGTAACTAACAACTACATGCCTATTACAGTTTGTTGGCGTATGGTTGACCGTCCGCTACAGGAATCAGAAAGACCCACGAGCTAATCCTAGTGCTTTTCTCTAGTCTAACACCATCGCAATGTCCCCTGTCTCCTCGTATGAACCTCCTAACAGATGGTGGGTGGTTTTTCACACTATGGTTACGGTCTATCAATAATCTTATATCTACATTTTCCAAGCAATCCATGTTTTAATGCATTAGATTATAGGAGGGAATCATTTGGGCCATTATCCCCGTAGATAACACCTATATCATATCAAAACTTCGTTAAAATGTCCTTAAATAATTTTTTATAATATTCTCTGGTACAAAGCAGGTATCATGGGGTTTAGATCAAATATGTAAACTTTTGTATGGTCAGTTAAAGTCGCTGTACCATCAAATTAAGTGTTGCAGTGGGTACTTCGATCTGCATCTATATCTTGTATTGTTACTCTCTACTTCTATTTAGAAAACAGATTCAGTATCTCTTGTGTCACTAAAGATTATATGACCAACTCTCCGCTGTCGTGATCTTTGCCCCGTCTCACAATTGAGAGAAAAAAGATGAATCTGCTCCAGGGAATTGAACTTTACATATCTACAAATGCTTGCGGTATCATCTATCGTGTATGGTGTTGGAAATTTTTTACTATATGTTGTATAAAGATTGAAAAATACGTAGAATAAATAAGACTGTTCGGGAAAGATTTGTAACAAAAAAAAAAAAAGCAAAATGATATTGCGAATAAATTTTAACAGATAGGTCGTTCACTTCCTGCCCTTAGATAATGCAACAAAAAAAAATATCTGATTGAATGATTGATAGACGATCTCTATCTAGGTAATTAGCATTTTTGCTAAGTTGAAGTCAACTTTCAACAGTTCATTGAAATTCAGATCGTAAGGATTGATAAGAAATAAGTTTCTAGCGTCCGAAAGATAACTTTAAAAGGATAGCCATCTTGATTATAACTTTCTTTGAAAAAATAATGAATAATGATGAAAGTTGCTTGTATATAACTTCTGAATAATATCTTATCTCAATGAATTTGGTATTTATTTATAGCATTATTGTGATAACTGATAGGGAATAATGAATTATATGCTTTTCAAATGCAAATTTCTGATAAATTTTCACGTATAATGCATGTATATTGATGATAAAATTTGAGTGCTTTGTTAATATATTTGTTTAAAAAAAATAAAAAATTTTATAGGTGATTGCAGCATTCCTGGCTAGACGTTATAGAAATCAATTGGACCCAGAAGAGAAAGCTGCTCGAGCTGTTTTTCCCCGTCAAAACTATCTTTACTGATTGTTTAATTGCGTCGTGTGGAAAAAATGAAAAGTCTTTTAATATCAATTTTGACTTGTTCTAGGATATCAGTTGCGTTAAAATTAAGTCAGTATTGAAAATACTCGTGGGGTATTGTGTTGTGAAAGAAATCGAAGAAAACATAAACAAAAAAATGATGCAAGAAAAATTTAGAAAAAAAAAAAAAAATACAGACAAGGACCCACATTTGATCATAGGAAATTTTCGGGGATCATAATTACGAGCCAAAGAACAAGTTCTCCTTGATCATAATGTCAAATCAATGTTTTAACGGACCGTTTACTACCAAAATACACAATTATAAAATATTTTGCTCATTCCTGGTAGTAAACGATTAACCATTGAAACAATACTTGTTAGATAAAAAAAAAAAACAAACTGCAAAGTCATCATATCTATACGTATCGATAAGAAATATTCATATCTGCTCAATAGAGTGACGACTTTACTTGCAGCATTATTAAGAAATTGTTTTTCGAACACCCAATTTATTATTATCATAACTATTTTTTTTTGGGTCGGTGAGGGGGACATATTATAGCTGAAATGTGTGCTCTAGTCAGCCACTAAGACACTATCATAGCAAGCCTCAATGCGCCTTGTAGTTTAGCGTATTAAAACGAAACTGTTTACTGTTTAGGTATTTACCTCTAAGAATATATAAATTTATTAGAGTATGCGTGTATGCAATAGATCAGATCTCTATAATTAATTATCATTACTGCGCGTAATACATAGGCAGATTTTAAATATAATAAGCTAACGTTAAATAAAATTTTCATGCAATTAGGCTTCAAATTTTAAATGAATTGATTTTTTTTATTTTTTTTTCTGTACATAACATATTATGATGAACAACTTTCAATAGATAGTTATGCAAGAATTTTATTCATATTATAACTAACGTGATTTGAAAAAATTAATTCATATATACCTACATACATGTCTACTTGCTTATCAAATTTTTATTACGCTACAATTATGGCGAGTATCTGATGAATGCCAAAATGTGACTAGTAGTTATTCTAATTATATTATTTTCATTGTGGGATTATTTTTTCATAATATCTATCGAAATATTATCGAAAATTCCAATATCCAAGACTATCTTCCGTTGATTTCAGATTTTTCGAATTTTTATCATCGTTTTATTATACAATTATTTATTGATTTCTTTTTTGTTCTTTTTTTTCTTAGATATACAGATACAGCTTTTAAATTAACGAATCTTATTCCAAAGGCTTATAGGCTTATTATAAAATCATGAATAATATTATACACATACATACCTATATTATCCAGTTTACAATTATTAAAGAAACTCTTTTTCTTTCGTTTTAGTATTTTGCATAATCATATTTTTATTGTTATTAGGTATTTTTTTTTTCTATTCAATATTAATCATACTATGATCATACATTACCTATTTTATTACCTCTATCATTCTATAAGTACGAGTACTCAAATATATACCTACATATACTGTGTACTAACATTAAATCAAATTCTATCTCGAGATTATAATAGCTATATACATTTATTGTTTAGATAAAAATCCATATGTATACATAGGTATACATATTACCTGTAATATACCTAACATCTATAATATAGGTACATTAATTATGGTAAAATATGTGAATTATAAATCAGACGCAATTATATATATATATATATATATATATATATATATATATATATATATATATATATATATATATATATATATATATATATATATATATATATATATATATATATATATATATATATATATATATATATATATATATATATATATATATATATATATATATATATATATATATATATATATATATATATATATATATATATATATATATATATATATATATATATATATATATATATATATATATATATATATATATACGTAAATAAATATGTATTCAAGTATAGAAATACATAATCCTGTATTGCAATTGAACAAAAAACAGAAACTAAAAAAAAAAAGATCAAATAAATACAGTAGTTTAGTATGAATACATGTGCTATGAACATCCTTTTACATGCGGAAAACCTGTTAACACGCTGCGTAATTAAACTGTTTACATAATAATAGATATAATAAATCCTCGATAAGAATTTAACAAAGTAAATAAGTGTGCTGCACAGTTTTTCCTTTCGTGGATATACGATGCGTTTGGAATTTAAGCGTAGAGTCGTATGTTGAGTCGTTTTACGTAAAAAAACGGAAAAAAACGTGTGGAATACCGAGTATTGTTTGAAAGTTTCTTAACTTTTTATTTTACATGTTCTAGAAGAAGAAAAAAATAAAGAGAACCTTTTTTTTACACCTAGTTTCAATATTTCCGAAATCAATTAGGGAGATTGAAATTTTTTTTTTAAGTTTATACACTTGGTTCTATACTTTGTTCTAAAAAATGTATCTATTTTGTATTTTGTATCGTTTAAAACACACACATCTTATCATTGTTTACAAATTAGCAGAATTGATTCCGAGTGGAATCTATTTTAAAATTATTGTAGTTTTTAGAGAATAAACTAAAACTGTGAGCTGAATTATACCTATCTATGTGATGAAATATTTTATTTTCCGTTACACATTATGCGCATTAGATAAGAGAGATTTGACAAGCATTTTGAAGCGGGTACTAATATATTCATTAGTAAAAAATGTACTGTTATATTGATTTCTTTATCAATATAGTGAAATATTGAAATAAGAGCAACGTAAAAGAAAAAAAAAAAATACAAAACGCTGTTTTAGGCGTTGTATAAAACCAAGAAGCAAAATTATTCAGAAATCTCGATCATTGAGTTAAATTTCCATACATTTCGAACCACTTTACGTAGAATGACTCATAAGTCATGGATAAATCGTTTACGAACAATAGGAATTCTAGATTTTAGTATATTCATGTTCTTCATGATAAATGGAAAATTCGCGAGTCACACGTATTCGCAGTTTACCAAAAATGCTCGAAAAAATAATAATTGCTTTAATTTTTGTTGTCGTTTAATATAGACCCGTTAAAAATAACTGTGAAGCATTAGTTAAACTGTTGGAATAGTATTTCAACATAAAAATTGAAAGAAAAAAATACAGGAAACAAAATAAAATGAAATACAAATGTTATATGAAAATGGTAATTAACTGGGTAAGTTTAATTCGTCGAAACATTATACAAATTTATTACATTATTATTATTATTATTATTATTATTATTATTATTATAATATCATCGATGTCTTAATATCGGTTTGTAATAATTCTCATATTCATTCAAGATAATTTCATTATGGAACAGTATTTTTGAATTTCATTAATTTTTTTTGTTGCGTTTTTTTTTTTGTTTAATCGGCTATAGATATAAGATTAAATAATTTCAACTGAAATAACTGGATACTATTAAATTGTTTAAGGAACTAATTCGGTGTGATAAAATTTTTTTCAGTAATAGAACGGATGATGCTTGTAGAATTTGGAAGCCTCGGAATGTCCGAGAACAGACTGTCTATCGTTTCCTCCGTTTTCTCCATACTGTCCGTTGTTACCATAATATACTTGGTTTCCGTAGGCTAATTTATCGGCGTTTTCTTTCCCGGATGAAAGACCTTTGTCGTATTGTCCCTTCTGGGCACGTTCCCCTTCGGTATGCTTGTCGTCGTGATAACCTCCGCGGTAGTAATTATTTCCCTGATCTCCAAAGGCGCCCTGGTTACCCCCAAAGTTGTAGTGGTCACCTTCGTCGTTTGCCGAATCGTAGAAGGTCGTGGATTTACCTGTCTCGTCCTTGTGGTGCGAAGTTTCGAATCCATTTGTCGCGTGGCCCTTTTTGTGACCACTGGCTGCCTTATCTTCGGCTCCTTTACTACCTGCAAATTAATTCCTCGAATTTTAGTTCATGTAACAAGTGCTTTAAAATTTCGATACCTCAGTTCTATCTTTTGATTTCACTGCGGTAATTTGCAGCGTTTCTTTGAGTTTTTAGTCTTCTACATTTAATTCTGTATTACAGAGTGCAGCCGTTCAGTTTGCTTTAAAAATGGTTTTCTGATCATCTTTCAGTTTTTGGACGTACCTTTTTGATCATAGTGGCTTCCACCCCCGTACGATTTGCTGTCTACAAAGCCAGTCCTGGCGCCACCCCCATCGGCGTAAAAACCGCTGTTTCCTTTAGCGTCATTAGCGGCTAATTGACCCCTCGAAACACCTTCGGCAAGTCTACTGCTTGCCTCGCCCTTGCGCCCCTGGTTCTGCTGGAAACCACCGTCGTTAACGGCTTCACCTCCTTGGGAGAATCCGCTCTTTTCTAAACCACCTCCATATCCTCCGTAACCTCCCCCATATCCTCCGCCATATCCTCCATAACCACCCCCGTAGCCTCCGTAACCGCCTAAATTTCTGCCGTATCCACCACCGTAGCCGATATTTCCTCCGCCGTAACCACCAAGGTCTACGATTCCAGCACCCGCTGCCCCGACACCTCCGTAACCCGATCCTAGACCGCCTAGACCGCCTCCGGCAGAAAAGGATCCGATTCTTCCCAGACCAGATCCGTAACCAAAACGGCCACCTTTAAGTCCTAGGGAACCGGAATTGGAACCGATACCGATTCCTAAGCCACTTCCATAGCCAAGACTTCCTGAGGACAAGCCATGGCCGTAGCCAAGACCTCCGTTGATACCACCGTAACTACCACCGCCGATTGAACCCCCATAAGAGCCTCCGTAATCTCCGTATCCTATGCTTTCAGCTCCTCGAATTATATCCGTTGGTGTAGAAGAGGTTGAAGTCACAGTTTGGAAGATGAGTAGAAGGAGGATTGCGTTGAAGAACGCACTCCTGATCAAGATCATGGTTGATTTTTTTTAACTTTCTTTAATTATAAATAAAGTGTTCCTTTCCTCTTTGTTCCTTAGCACTTTATGAACGATCGGATAACACTGGTATCCGTTCGATTCGAAGAGACTATTTATATACAAAACGTGAAATTCGGTTGTTCAGTCAACCGCGACGTATGGCTATAAGGATGAAGGCAGCAGAAAAAAAAAAAGAATAAAAAAAATTCAATTAAGCACATATAAGTATGTAATCATGTACCGTTCTGCTTTAACTTTGAGTTTCCACTCAACAGATATGGTTATACTTACATGTGTGCACACATATTTACCCACATTTTCGTGGGTATACTTATATACAGGTGAAGGTACTCTGCCGACGCGTATCAAATCAATTAATTCGCAGACGTAGATCATTTTTAGCCTCTTTGCAGGTACAATACATGCTTACGCCCCTATATCGTATGATCATAGTTATAATACACTCGTAGTTCCTTGACGGGAAATCGGATGTTGCTTCAACGCGAAAATTGGTGACAGGGCCGCGAGTGTCTCGCCTGTAGATCCTGCTGCTAATTGTATGACGATCATGCACGCGTATACTTATATATCATTCGGATTGAAAATTATATCTTTTTTATTATAGTGTGCGAAGTGCAGGGCAAGGTAGGTTCATATCTATCGAATAAGTTATGCTCCAAAATATATTTTATTGCAAACTTTAGTGTAGATACACATTATGCATAGTTCTTTATGCCTATATCATTGGAAAAGTTGATCCGCTACACAAATCATACTTATACTACATACATGCGATCGAAAGTTATATATCATAACGAAAATTTATTATTACGAGCTTAAGTGACTACCAGTTTCATCACGATTTGTAATTATCGGAGCTTTTTTGGATCAATATACCTATACAGGCATGATACATGGTATACCTATATGTATACATGTAATATTCAGACGTGTCTGGCGTGAAGAATAATTTGATAAAAAATCTGTATACTACGAGAATTAAACGTCTGAATTTACAAAAAACCTGCTCAAAATGTTCAGATTGCATCTACAAATGAGCGAAAAAAGTATGAATTGAAAAATTCAATATTTCTGATGCAGTTAGCATTTCGATTATATATATTTCAAATATTCACGTTTCAAAAAGTTCCCTGCCTCACAAATTGTGAATTCTTTATAAGTCTAAACTTTTCCAGCTTATTTATGGATATAAATTTGAAGAGATTGACGTAGCTTTTTTTTTTTTCTTAATTAATTTCATAGTTTCTCATGGTGAATTAAGAAATTATTTTACAGTTATGATATAAAGTTATCTGTAGAGACCCCTCTTAAACCAATAATCCGTGAAGCGAACCTGCGTCCATAATCACATCTGTAATTACGTTCGCAGATTATAGTACATACTACAAAGAAATGAAATCAATCAATACTTTTAATTTAGGTATTTGGGTCGTTATAGATCAGTTCAAGTTGCAACTAATCGTTTCCTTTCTTCCCCTTCTTTACGGTCTCTATTTCACTGAAATCTTTCGGTATGCGAATTTTTTTCAGCTCTCAGAGAGAGAGAGAGATAGAGCGGGAGATAAAGAGGGAAAGACCCGAAAATAACCTTGAGTCAGCCTGCCTCAAGGACGATCTGGCGCATAACGACTGTATTTGCAACCTCAAGTGAGTTGTAATTTGTTTGTAAGAAGAACCCATACGCCGAGATTCGAGGAACCAATTACTTCAGGTGGAGATAGGTATATGCCTGAATATGCCCCCTATTTTTTATCCGTATAATTGAACGACTCTTGAAAATCAAATTTTTATATCAATTAATTCGTTTAATTCGCTGCTACTCTTCTTCCAATTACAAATTTCGGATCAAAAGTATATTTTTGACCATTTATTTTAGAGTCAAGCATACATATTATTATGATCTATCTCATGTGTAAATATAATGGCTTCTATAATGCGAAATTATTGTCGTATTATATCTATACATATAATGTGATAATTCTAACATCTATCAATCTCGGGGAGCAATGAGAAGCGGGAAATTACAAACGATACTGAATAAATATATTTATTTCCGATGTCGCAGAGGTGAGCAATTCCCAGGAATTCAGGAGGTGAGAGCTTTATTGTTAGCCACAGGACCAAATCCTTCGATCTTTACCAACTGCGCCACAAGAGGCGCGCAAGCCTGCAGTGCTCGGAAAGATTATCAAGATGGCAGCGCGCAGCGCTCCCAGCGGCCCTTTGCTCTAGTAAACGCGCATCGATGAGCCAGCGGTGAAGACTTGAAGAGAGTACAGAGTAGAGAGACTCCAGTTATACATTTTGACAAGAGACCGGTCAACGACGTCCCGTGTTTAAAGTGGGATTTTATTTAATAATAAACAAGAATTTCGGCGAATTAGTTTCCCCGGAAATATGTCTCTACTGTTAGAGGAGGACGATGAGTGAGTACATTATTACTATACGCATATTATACAGCTGATCGACGTCCACGGCAACGTCAATATCAAATTATCCTCGATTTGTCATTAGATTAAATCCACTTATCCGTATCTAGTCATAAAGTCGCGTGTCAATAGCAATGAAGCAGGTAGACGAGTCTGTATATTCAGCTTATTCAAACTTCGAACACGCTTTTTTTTTCTTCTCTGTGGCATAGGTATGTTTTGCGGATACTGCGAAAAAGGATATGGTCGTGTCCTCGCCATTCCGTGAGATAATCATACGAATAATATAAAGACAGCGTGTTATTATTATGCAGTGATCAATCTATGCTTGAATATTTATTGCATATTATATACGAAATGAAAATTCGTTCGATATTTTGCTTATAGTATAAATCATCGGCAGTAAACTGCCATTTGTTTCCGTGAAATGTTATCATGGAAACAACTGCAGCAGACGACGGTTAAGTCTGACCTCGTGATTGGTCGATGACAACCGCGTCGAATGTAACCACTCAAATGATCCAATCACGGATTATTATTTCAAACCTTCGCAAATAGGCTCAATACATAATTGAAAATCGCGTGGTACACGTGCTTTTACAATATTCTCTGTACGTGTTGCGATGCATTTTTGTTGTTGTTGATGTTGTTGTTTAGAGGGAACTGAATTTCAATTGAACTGTGATATTATAAACAAATATCGTTCAAAAAATACCGAATTTATTCTGCATTTTACTTCTCAAAAGCTCAACTCTGCAAATATAAAATTTTTGTGTGTGTCTTTTATTCGGGACGGCGATAATTATGGCACGATTTATATTTGGCACACTTCATATCTGATAATTTAATGATAAACGATAGCATACATCGTTATTATCAAGATTAAACAGTGTATCGTGGTGGAAATCTTGGTCTTGACGATTTAGATAAATACGAACGTGATAAAGTGACTCAAAAAGGGAACTCACGCTCTCCCAATCTCAAACCCTTTCGTTTTCGTAGCATCAGAGTTCGATAGGATCCGTGAAGATTGCGACTGAGCGAAAGGCTGAAACTTCAACGACAGTAAATAGAAAAAAAAATCGATAAACTTTCCCTGTATCCAATTTGCTTTCAAAAAAGAAGCTCGAAAGTTATCGCGGGTTTTAATCGAGTACGGTACCAAATTGTATAGCAATATGATACATTATACGTATACACTGGAGAATTCTAAGAATAAACCAAGTGACGTATATGTAACGTACGTACGTTGCGCAAATAACAATCGGTAATCGATATTATACAGAAGCCACAAACGTCGTACATCATACTTGTTTTTGTTATGAGTATTTTGTTCAATTTTTCACACACATGATAGATATATGTCGCATAGACTAATCTAAGATCAACTTTCGCAATACACCATCGTTCGACGATAAAATTGCGTTGAATAGTTAAGTTTGATCATCACGTGGCTGTGCCGCACTGAGCTACTATAGAGTTATTTTTATAATCAGTACAGCAAATCGATATATAAATATCTATAAATAGAAATTAACTAAATAAAAAAGAATTACATGCTAGTAAAGATGCTCCATAGAATTTTTTCCGGTCAGGGTTCTAAAAACGGTCAAACCGCGCCTATGAAGAAAAGAATAAAACGACGTTTCCAAACGATGGTCAGTCGGAGAAACTTCAGTCCAATTTCGTCAAGGCGTGATGATTTCGGTCGAAGCTAGAAGAAGCTCTCGATTTTGGAAAATCCGTTATGTTTGATAATCGCAAGAAATGATGGGTATTGGATTATGGGGTATTTTAAATAATCATATTGGCAAATAAGTGAAAAGATTTTCTTTATTATATACGCTCGAAAGACACATCCGCTCTGTATCAATTCCTTAGAGGAACTAACTAACTAATAAAGAAATAGTGCACTCTAGGCCCTTAGTGACTCACACTCAATAGGTCCTGCCTATGCAACTTTGTTTAGTCTAAGCAAAAGAGAGCATAAACATTATACCAGAAACCTCTCAGAATCTTCGTTCAGTTTGAAGTGTTCTGTATACAAAGAAGGAAAATACAAAATAGAAATATTTATAAGTTTAATTTTTGTTACGTATTAATTGTTATAAACTAAAAAATCTAACAATGGGAAAATGGGCCATTCAAAAGTCAGCCCTTGATCGGGTGCTCAATGGTGTTTAACAGATCACGTTTTGTCCACCTATAATAACACCGCGGCACCACACCCTTGCGAATTCACGATTGAGGTGGCTTGTCGCCTCTACCAGCGTCGCCATGGTAACGCCAATCAACCCTCGACTATACAGAGGGCAAAAAAAAAAAATCATGGAGCAAGAAGGCAGAATGAGAAGCGAGGCAGATGGCTTAGAGAATACCAACAAGTGGACTCCTGCGACCAGGTGTGATTCAAGTGAATTCAAGGCTTAAGATTCGCAGGAGGGATGCTGCACGTTTGAAGAACATTATTAGCATAAAGAAGGTGTAGACTGATAAAAGCGAGAAAATCTTCTTTCTTCTTATTATGTCTTTTTTTGTATCCTTTTTAGTTTTCTTTCGGTTTTTGACGGCGAGGACAATTTTAAGGGTGATTGATCGGATTTATTACCTATAGAAAGTAAAGCGTGTTGTTTTAAAGAGCCTGACCCCAGTCTTGAAATCGGGGAAAAAAACAACGTAGGGATACATTTTTTTGAAATTCATTCCTGAAAACGAAAAATAATCAAAAGAATTCAGCTTTGGATGAAAAAATAATTCAGATATTTTCAAAAAGTCGTGGAGTTATCGAACGTTGAAGAAAGAAGAAATGCACTCCTATATTGCATTCGCGGAAAGTCTGAAAATGAATTGAAAAATTCGAACGGTTTTATAGTCTGAAAAAGTGTCCTCCTACAAAAGTCGCATTCGGAGTACTTTTTTTGTTTTTTGCAACCATTTGTTTCCATTTTTATAAAACGACAAAAAAAAAGTATCGTTTTTCCACTTTCACCTTGTTTTCTACATACATTTTTTTTTTTTTTTTTTCAAAATCCTGTTCCAACATCTGACAGATATTGCTTTTCTGTTTACACTGTACCTATGCGGAAGTAAAATTTCATCTAAAAACGTTAGAGTGGTTCTCAAAATTTCGTGCCCCATACCGCGTTTATCGGATAGCATAGAGCATATTTCTTGTCAAATTTTCGTTACGAATTTCGTGCAATTCAATGAAATGAACTCACAAACACGTATACGTGAACAGCAAATGTGGGACCTCGCTTAATTTTTCAGAAATAAATTCGAGAGGAACAAAAGCGAAGAATAAAGAAAAAGTTTTTCTCTCTCTCTGCAAGGGCGGAATATCCCCTTAATCAATGTAATCAATACTCCAGGAATGAGTATGTGTCATCTACACAATAGAGCTCCTAGGCTTTATGGTCTAGATCGACGTGGGTATATAATACCTGCAGAATTCACTCTGCAGGCTTCGGATATTTAATCGGATATTATATAACCCATCTGTTTGAAGTTTTTTTTTTTTTTTTTTTTTTAATGAATGGATAATAAATAGATGATCAAGGTATCTGTCGTCGATGACCCACAATGTGCGAGTACGGGCTCAGTTCATTCGATATTTGACTCTGTCGTTAACCCTCTGTGATGTTTCCTCTTCGGTTGATGGTCCATAATGCGTGTAGACCGTGGAATCATATTTTATTCGATACTTGACTCAGCTATTAACCCTTTGCAATTATTTGTTTCTCCTTTAGCAATGAGTCGTAGCTAATTTCGATACAGCAATTGTATCTATTAAGTGATATTTATGAATAGCTGATTAACCTAGCCTTCGTTTATTGAACTTTGGAAACAGCAACAAATCTGAAGGTTATTGACTCAAATCAGTCGATCGTGGTTACCTCTTTATACATAGCGACAAAATCGAGTCTCTAGAAATGATAAAGCGCCTAAATTTACGAAAACAACGAAGTTATTACTACAAAGCGAGCTTTGTGTTCCTCGGCAAGGCGAGTAGCCCATTTCGAAACTCTGAACTCGCTGCGTAGTCAAAGTTGCCAGAAACTTTTAGCGAGTGTAATTTGTCTTTAAGCTTTTGGAATAACGAAGTTCAGGGTAAATCGTCGCAGGAATAACTACTTGAGATACTTATTTTGTCATGTTTAAGTAAAATCTAACCCTAATCCCTGAATTTATTTGCGTATTAATAAATCACGCCATGTTTTACAACGTTTTCAATAAATCTAAATCTTTCCAATATGATGTATGCGCAAAAGATAACTTGAGCTTGCAAATTTTTTGCTACTTATCATATGCATTACACGTATTTGTCTTATAGAGCTTCGAGTTTGTCAGCTTAGTGCGCGTATAATAATACGTTTGGAAGACTTGCAGAACTAGCGCAACTTCGTGTCTATTATATGGACTTTGGAATAGTTAACACTGCGGTTGTCATATACTTCCAGTTTGACATGAATATCGGTTAATAGTACATAAAAAAAATATATATATTCTCCTGAATCGGACTAATTATCGCAAGATCGTAGAATCGTTTTCATATTTGCGGTTATTACTGTCAAAAAAATTTTAATCATAACTCGATAGTGCAGAATATTGTCTCTACAAAAATTTAGTCGAATTACAACAAAATCGAGAATGTATCAGAGTAAAATAACTCCGATATTGATATAGCAGGATCCTAAAAGTAATTAGGATCCATTTTTTTCGCGCATTTTTTCCACGGCTTTCGGATCTTTAAAATTACGTAAAAGAATGTATTCGTGTCCATTTGAACGTTGATTAAAAATTCTCTGATGTAACACTTCGTGGGGCTGAATACCGCTCGTATAATCCCGATGTAAATTGTACCTTTTCGTTGTTAGTCTTTCCCTGTTCTCTCATGAAAAATAATCAAAAAGGAATGAAAAAAATAAATAAAGAAATAAATGAAAATTGAAAAAAAAAAAAATTGAGAAATACAAAAACGTATTGTTGAAAAAGAGAGAACGATCCCTACATCGTTCGCGGTTTTTTTAAAATCGCTTTTCTTTCTATTTTTCCGAAGGTTTTAAACGCGATTCCCGTTGCCCACTGCTTCTGACGCAGACCTTGCGGAATCGATCCGACAGTCGGTGGTTTTCCGTGTTAGTAACTCCCCGTATAGGTATATATACGGGTGCCGTAACTACATATACGTTATAGGGTAGTATTGGTGCGGAATGTTAGCAAAATTCTATACCTACTACAATTGGCCCAGAGCACCTTCAGGGATTTCAAGTTTTTGTATTTAATATTTGTAATTTATAACTTAATTAGTATAAATATGCAGTTTCATTTCTCGCTGCATAACAAAAAACGTTGAATCAGGGAAAACTTAATTTTTATTTTCATTAATAAGAAATCTAACTCTTTTCAAATCTGAGACGAATAGATATTCATATAAAATCTTTGGATAATTTGCGCGAAAATTTATAACGAGCTGAACATGCGGAGATAAAATTCATACGCAAAAGCAAAATCTTTTCTTTTTTCACTCTAACGCGGGTTAGAGCTGATAAGTAGTTATGATAATCAGGTGCTATAAATCCGTACGTAAAAAGCTGGAAATTTTACAATTTGTTCTGGAAAATAAATGCTAATTAAATTTTTTCCTTCTACATTTTTAATTAATTTGAAAATTATGCTAATTAAATTTTGTCAACTTTTTTTGTTTCAACTTTTTTCGCTAGTAAAATGAATTCAATGCTTGGCGGTTAAGTTTCGGAGTTATAAAAAAAATTTTACCACCATGCATGTGCGACCGACAGTTTATCGGTTATACATATCTACCGTCGTAAATCTATATGATGTGCGAAAACTTTTGTTCGCACTTTTATATGCACGAATCTTTGTATCGAAAATTATTCTATACCTTATTCACGCAATGTTTCCGGTTATCATGGAATGAATTTTTAAGTTTTCCGTACACAACAGAATCATACGACGATAATAATAATGATAGACGATGTCAAAAATTGAATTTTATTTATATACCTACACACAGACCCAAAGTCAAGTGAGATCAGTTTTCTCGGAAACGTTGGAGGAACGTCTGTACGGGTTATTCTCTACGGTTTCGGAGTAAACGCGGCGTTCTTTTTATATAGGTATAGATATACACATGTGTACCCACAATCAGACTGTATGAATGAAGAGATAACATATATATATATATATATATATATATATATATATATATATATATATATATATATATATATATATAGTATATATATATATATATATATATATATATATATATATATATATATATATATATATATATATATGTAGGGAAGGGGGGGGGGGGGGGCGGCAAAGTGGGCCCCTTAAGGAAAATGATCATAATATCATTAATGTTTTTTTACACGTTTACTTCTTTTTAGACCCTTGATAAGTATTTAACATTATTATGCTGCATCCATTAAAATTGAAAAATCCAAAATTTGGGGCAAAGTTGGCCTTCCAACAAAAATTTCATAATTGACAGTTTTTTTATTCTGTATTTATATTTTTACAATTAATTATTACATATTCAAAAATTACTTTTTTCGCGACTCCATAAAGTCTCTCAATTTGAAGGGGCCCACTTTGCCCCTAGGGGCCCACTTTGCCCCCCCCCCCCCCCCCCCCCCCCCCTATATATATATTTTTTTTTTTAAATTGAAAAATTCCGTAACAATTGATAAGTAGAAATTTTCGGTTTGAAAATGATTAACAAATATATATTATATGTATGTATAGATATTTATAATTGAAACGTGACTTTACACGGGTGAAATAAATTTTCTGAGACACAAGATCTGTTCATCCCACGTTCATCCTTAACGTGCTTTTTATTTACAATTTTTTTTTTTTTTTTTTAATCGTTAGATCCGCGAGATACTGCGTAGTTTGATAGTAGAGTATAGATATCAGTTCGCTTGATACTATTATTGTGCGTTTTATTTTTTTTTTTTTTTTTTTTTTTTACGAATTGCAAATCGCTGACGATTGCGAGATCTTTGTATTTACATATATCCAAGCTTATCTTTTCTGGACGTTAATAATCTTGGCATTCCACAATCGACGAGGCTTAGACAATTTTATAATTCATAGTTAATGTTGATCAAAGCTATACAACCACAACTACGATGTAGCTTTTTAATTATTCTAAACTAAGTTGAATATTTATTCAAATAGCCCGCCTGCACGATTTCAACTTTACTGCAATTTTTCGCGTAGCTTTTCACACGATACTGCAGAAATAAATTGCGTAATATATGCGTAAGCTTAATACGATTTCTGAAGTTTATGTAATCGCGAATTAGTAAATATTGCAACCTCGAAGTTGATCGCCACAATAAATTATTAAAAATTCAATAAAAAAGAATGAAGAATATGCGTAATGAGAAAGTAATAAAAAAATAAAAATAAAAAATTATTTTTGACTACCTAATTCGAAATTTGAAAATTTCTTTTCAATTCCAGCTGTTTTCAATATTGTCATTTTCTGACTTCTTGTATGTTTGTCTAATTTCTCTGTAAATAAAAGAGATGTTTGTTTTTTGTCACGTATACTCAGATATTTTCTGCTTAAATATGCGAGTTTAGTGGAAAAATAATTTCCGCACATTCGTCAAGCAACGAATGCTAAGAATTTTGTGGTGGGGGGCGGATGCTTGCCAAACCCGACGAGATATCCCCACGGTCTGTGCACATAAGCCTTGACCAAGAGAACGTAATATATAGTGTTAGAGTGATGAATGCAACGTAACGTTGGTCGAGTATCTCGCTGGTGCCTCAGACTAACTGTAAACGTTTTAATTTTGACTTAATTCGGTGAATCGAGTTTGAAATAATAATTCAAAGAACATTGAATGAATAAATAAACGATTAAGTATACCTAAAGGAACACCTGTTATCTGCCTAAAATATACGATATTTTACAATGCCAACTTGCCAATGTGAGCATAAAACGCCTAGCGTTGAAAGTGAAGGTGAATTGCATTATCACAACTGCGAGGCGAAACGTATCGAATCTAATTGCTCGAACATTTCAAACGTGACGACAAATGGATTGTACAGAGGACGTGAGACCTGCAGGTGAAAAAATAATGAAATCAATCCCTTTTATATGTGACCGTGTAAAAAAAAACGTTAATTTTTATTTTCCTTTTCTTTTTTTTTTCCAAATTCAATTTTGATGTAAAATAACTATTGAACTAGTGGGTTTATCATATGACGTCTAACGACCTTTTTTGTAGAGCAATCAATTCCCTACAAGAATATGTCTTGATCATTTCTGTATGTCAAAACGTTGACGAATTATAAAATTTATAAGAAGCAAACGAAAGTTTTCCCATGTCATTTGAATGGGGGAAATAGAAAATCGCAACGATGCACTTTCAAATATTAATATTTCAAGAGCTCATATTTTTACAGGAATTTTTTTTATCATCGCTAAAAATGCAAAAAATTACGAAGAATCAATTTCATAGCATATCAATACAATAGCGTTCGCAATTCTTTCTCTGAACTGCAGCTGCTTCAAATGCATTCTTCCAAGAAATGTGCGACTATGCAATAAGCAAATATTTTATTATATCATGTAGCTGCAGGTGTGGCTAGAATTATTTATAATAAACGTGTATAATAAGCCGGAGGCCTGCATGCAGCTGGTTCTTTAATATTCATTATATTTATAATGAGTTCCGCTGAAAGGCAAAGTGTGAGAAATTTTGCTTTGTTCTTAAACGGGATAATCCGGTAATAGCTTGAATCTTATAGCTTCGTGTTAAATGCTCTTTGTATTGGAGCCAAGATTTGACATTAAATATTCAACCGTGTATATCACTTTATAGTTGTTGATATATGTTGCGAAATATGATTACTGCATAATATCAGCTGATGCGAAATTGTATATATTAGTGACGAGTCTTGATCTGATCAGGAAGCTCAATGTTGACCCCGCATATTACCATGAATTTATAATATACCGAGAATAAACATTGGCACGTGAATTTCAAGGCCTGATCACAATTTATTAAAAATTTACTTTCTGGTGGAAACTAGTTACTATAAACTGGACTAGAGTCTTGTTGCAATCCGTCAAGAAGATTATAGTTTTTTTTTTATATATATATTTTAATGAACTTCAATTAATGAATGTGCCATTGAACAAACACTTACTATATTTATTCCTTTACACATTGAAATTGACAAAATTATGATATGGACAATATATTGGAAATTGAGGTAGTTATGTAACTGCTAACTGCTGTTGTTTGCATATAGTACTTTCGAAAGTTTCGTAATACATGCGAAAATAATCGCAATGTTGATTCATTGGCGGTGTGCATTTCTATATTGTATATATTTTTAAAGAAATGAGGATAAAAATGATCTAGGATTTAGAAATGCGAATTTTCAACCTGTTCATCTATTGATTTGTATGAAATTTAATACACACTTTTCGATAAGCAATAAATTTCAATACCGTCGATTCGTTTTCTTCCTTCCAGATACCCAGATGGATCGATCAGGCTTCGCAATCCCAATATCGAACTTATGGACCAAGATATCTTGTATCATCTCGCTCTAGGTAGCGAGTCTCACGATTTGGTCGAGATGTTTGGCGATGTGAAGGTAAAAAAAAAAAGAGTTAATTTCACCAGATTCAATTATCATCGTCGCATAAATTTATATACACATTTTGTAAATACATATTTAAAAACCGAAAAATTTATTCCTATTATATGTACTTGAATAAATTTTACTCGCTAAAAGTCCTTCCAACGTTCTAATATCGATTAGAATTTCATTTACGTAAAGAATAAGAAGTTCGTGGGATCAATTATCTATAAAAAAATATCAATTATCATCGTTGAATATATTATTTTACATACAGCATCGCAGATTTGCTCGGAAAATCTGTATGTATTAAATATTATAAAAATTAATACTCAGCTTCTCCATATAATCGAAATACTACGCTATACGTGTATATGCATTGAGCCCGAAGGGTGAGACGCGGATCGAATTTTTTTAATTAGGTAGATTCAAACAACTGATATGGTATCTACATAATACCTACAATATAATATATTATAATATATTATTATGTAAATTTGATCGATTTTTGAACAGTTTGTCTGCATGGGCGGAACGCCTAAGAGAGTGGAACAATTCGCCAATTTTATAATGCAAGAAATTGGTCACAAGCTTCCCTGCGGTACAACACTACTTGACATCAGTCAGTTTTCCTATCGTTATTCCATGTACAAAGTTGGACCTGTGCTCTCCATAAGCGTGAGTTTTAATATAAAAAAATTAAACGCAGTTATTGACGATAAGTAATTCAGGAAATTATCCCAATAATTAAATTATTGATTAAAGATAAAATTCTGCAGTAAAATAGATACGTATAATATCTGGGGCATTTCGTATCGATATTGCCAATCTCTATCTCTGACCATCTGGGATCTCATACAAGTTTGTTTTTTATTATATCAGTGTTCAAGCTCCGATAATCATTCGTATATATTTTTCAGATAATTTTCCGGACCGCGTTATTGACTCATGATTTTTTTTTCTTCGTGAGCTTGTAAATTAACGACCTCTTTGATTTTTTTTGAAAATTATAAAAGTGATCTAAAAAAAATTTTGTCCGATTACGATGATTTTTAGTCGTTCTAGAAAATGAAACTAATTTTATTATTTTTTTTTTTTTTACATTTATTCAAACGATTTCAACAAACTTTAATTACAAAATCAATAAATGGATCATATAATTTTTTTCTAGACGAATGAATTTTTAATAATTATAGTATTCTTGAAGAAAATGGGCCATAAAAATTTGGATTTACAATATTTTTGATTAAAATGGTCATAAATATTTCCACAGAATTTTATTTGTGGGCAAACATGATACAGTTTCTTATATCTTCTTCCACATGCTTTGTCCTCCTGTTACAAAATGAGTGAATAATTAAATAATCAATAATCAATAGCAACAATCGAAAGATATATCCATATAAGAGTCAGCAAAGTCTAAAAATATCTCTCTGATTCAGCACGGAATGGGTATTCCTTCGGTCGGAATCCTGCTCCACGAAGTCATAAAGCTAATGTATCACGCCAAGGTCAAGGATCCGATCTTCTTCAGGATTGGTACTTGTGGAGGCATTGGTCTCGAAGGTGGCACCGTCGTTATATCAGAAGAGGCGGTGGATGGCCTTATGAGGCCTTTCCTGGAGCTTGTGAGTATAAATCCCATATTTTATCTTTTAGGAATAGTTCATCAAAGGAAAGAAATTTATTGCGATAATTAGAGTGTAATAGTCTTGATGGTTGAATAGTTTTTCACTCAATTTTTTCAAAATTGAACTTCAATGTTTTTCCAATTACAGCCAGTCCTGGGTAAAATGGTACAAAGACCGTCAAAACTAGACAAACTTTTGTCACGTGAATTGAAAACATTGGCAAACCCGGAACAAGACCCGTATGACACCGTGATTGGGAAGACAATGTGTACATATGACTTCTACGAAGGTCAGGGTCGTCTGGATGGTGCATTCTGCGAGTTTTCTGAGAATGACAAAATGGAGTACCTCAACAAAGTCCATAAAGCAGGGGTGATCAACATTGAAATGGAAAGCTTGTCTTTTGCATCTCTAACACATCATGCCGGTATAAGATCTGCTGTGGTATGCGTAACTCTTCTCGATCGTCTCAAGGGTGATCAGGTAATCCCAAAAAACATGAACTGGCATAATATTATTATGCGTATTTGTTGATTGTGACTAAAAATCAGGTCACAAAAATATAAATAAATAGATGGTCTCAGTCGTCAAACTGACTCTGCTGATAAACTCTTGACCTTTTTTAATTTCGTCATCATTGAGAAAATGTTTACAAATAATTGCCAAACCCGCTTCTGATACACAAATTCAGCTATTGCAATGAAGATTACATCTGCTTAGATGAAAAATAGCATCTGCTGATTGTTTAGATCGGACATTATAATGAAATGTTTGTTATTTAGGTGATGGCGCCAAAGGAGGTATTAGACGAATGGCAAATGCGTCCGCAGAAGTTGATATCTCGATACATAAAGAGGTACCTACAACGTAAAGGTCGATTATCTGTGGAGGGACATGGATCTATGTGCGTAAAGAGTCCCCGTCGTTTTAAGCTTGTACAACAAGAGTCCGAGACCTACGATTAAGCATAAAGTGATTACTTTGATCATAATTGAACCTAATTATCATTTGTATTTACCAGTGAACTGTCTCGGGACACAATCTCTGAGTATGGAAGACTTATCCAATAGCACAACCCAAGAAGAAATGCGGCTGGACCAATAATGTGGCTGGAACACGCTTTTACGTCGTCTTAGATACCCCTACGAATTTTCTTCTAATTTATTTAACCAAACGGCATCATAAGATTGATACTTATGAAAAAAAAAGTGATAATAATTCTAAAAGATAGTTCAATTCTTTCAGTAAAATTTTTTTCCGATTCGAAAAAAAGATAAAAAAAAAAAAAAAAATTGAAACTGAACTAGTTCTTTTATCATATTTATTTAGTTCTAATTGATTTAGGTTTTAATAATTTATTGACCCGGGTTAAAAACGGAACGGTATTTTTGTAATTGACATTAAATTATTATTATCGGTAATTTTTTGCTTTTTTTTTTCATTGGTTTCTCTTTGCTTTAACCAAAGCTCTATATTAGATTTTATCATAGTAAACTCTGTCTTTGACCAATCTCAAAGACATTCTTATTAGCATTTATGTCATGGAACATGAATAAAACATGATTTGTTATTTGCTAATCTGTGAGTCAAATATTTCATGGGTTGCGCTATGAGGATTTACTTGATAGAAAAATTAAGTAGTTATCTGAAGCTTGTGCCGAAGTTCATTTTAGGTATGTATATCAAGGATTTGCAGCTTTAATAATCCCCAGAATTATGAATAATCGCAAATACCTAATATCAGTTATGTTTTGTTTTTAAAGATATAGATCATTCTTATACATACTCCAATGTAAGTATATTATCGCTTTCAGAGTATAGATACGCAGCTAGAAGGTTCATTTCAAATCTAAAAAACAATCATCAAAATACTAAAGAAACTGTGAATTACTCCTAATACTTAAGTATTACACCATTTTAAATTAATTCTTATCACATATTATGTATGTACACAAGTACAAAATGAAAACTGGCACAAATTTTTAATCGCTTATGACAGTTCTTTTTACTATACGAGGGTGGACTGCGAAAATCACCTGCAGCCTAGTATAGCTGTGTATGTGTTTAGTTTTAAATTCGTTAATATATTTCAATCATTATACACACACGCATACACATATATCTTCTTTTCTGGCAGCTTTATATCTCCTTCTTTCTCTCTGTTGAATAGTTGTTGACGATTTAAAAAGGGGCCAAAACTTGAAGTGCCAATTCAATCAGTAAAATTAATCCTCCAAATCCACAAAGTTCAAACAGTTAGGAAGTTTATAATACCAGCAGAAAATGATTCGAGTCTTTTTTTTTCGAATAATCTCCTCCCTCGTAATGTACTGTAGAACCTTATAAACAAACGCACGGTAAGATATTTCATATCAAGTTTGATTAATTATACATTCCAATTATTTGTATTGTAATAAGTAACTTGTTATTTTTAATCGGTCCGTTAATTCCTGACAAGATAAATTAAAATTACACATACATTAATGATTTTCTGTATTATTTTTTGACTGTAGTATAAATCACGATATGTAATTAATTTGCTAGAATAATCGATGTAAAAAAAATTCGCATATGACGTAAAAATAGAAAACATCTGAACCGCTTGGCTTCAAGTTTATATGAGAAAAACTTAGGAGTTTAAATTAGATAATTAGACCTAGGTAAAGATGATTAAAAAAGATCGAAGAAGTGTCCACTGGATGGGCATTATTGCATTGCACGATAAAAAATATGTCGCTTTTATACATTATTATGTATCTATTTTATTTGAATTTATTTTATATTTATGTATGCGTGGGGAGATTCATACCAAATCGAAAATTCGTCGTTCAAACCCTTTTTGATTTTCTTTCAATTAGGTGAGTTTAAAGAAAAATTACTCTAAATTATGAAAATTCTGTCCGCCGAACAGTTAAGTGATGCAGAAATTTTGTAATTTCATGTATGTACTTTTCAGTAAATGAAATTACACAAATTTTGCATTACTCAACTTTTTGAATCCGGCATGCAATTTTTGAGATACAGTGATTCGGAAAAGAAATGACAACACAATTTTTTGATTCGCTATTCCTCGCGATCTATAGCCGATGAAATTCTTATGATTTGGGGAAATTTTTCTTCCAACTAAATTCTCAAACTCATCCATAATTAAAAGAAAATCGAAAGGGGTGTGGATAACGAATTTTCGAATTCGTATTTATCTCTCCGTCTACCTAATCGTACTTTAAAGGATAAATATATCAACGGTCAAATGCGCACGATTCACGATCAATAGTCAGATGAATTTTCTATTCAGACTAAATCCGACCCTCAAAGTCTCTACATGCATATTTATAATCAAATGTACTATTATAGTCGTATATTAAAACCGCAATAAATTTTGAAAAACTATGATAAATAAATTTGGATATAATATTCGGACAGTTTATAAACTTAGTAGTAGTATAACAGTAGCCTGTAAAATGTATAATAATACGCGAGTTGATATATTATTCATTGACCGTAAATAAAAATCAAATAAATGAAAACAAGAAAAAAAAAAAAAAACAGAACATATTTAAAGTCTCTAAATCCGATGCGCAATTTCTGTTAAAAATTCCACTAAATACTGAATGTTTTCCCAAATAACTATTTCTATTAAAAACATGTATAATTCTAGTAGGATATTGATAATCGTCAGCCAATATATGAGACCAAAATTTTTCTTTGGCTGCCATTGTTGCATTTATCAATGATTATTGCTACCTATATCGATGTATTATATATTTAACAAATAAAACATGGTAATCTTTTTTTAATTTTCTTTTTCTATTCTTCATTTTTAATTGTTTGCAAATCAAAGACGTATACAAAGATTTATCATGTATAATTCGCCTATTATATCTCTTCTCCGTTATACATATAGTAGATTCCCGACTCGTGTAAAATGTTATCATTTATTTTATAAACAACGACATATCTGTGATGCATATTGTTAAATGTTACGACACATGGAGAAAACCAAAAAAGTAAAAAAAAAAAAATTAATGAAAATAATAATAAGAAAAAGAAAAAAAACAACTGACATAAAGAGAGAAAAAAAACCACAAGTATTAAAAACTAATGTTAATTTTGAATAACCCATGAGAAAAAAAAAAACTGTTGACGTTATAAATACTTGTATTAATATATGATATAATAATATTATATACTTATATTACCTGTAACGCGTATAAAAAATTGTTATCTCACTATTATACATATAAATACACATAAATATAATACTGCATATTATTATATATATATACTATATAGATTCGTAAAAAAAAAACCACATGTTACAAACATTGTAATATTAACATCTTAATTGTTTGATTCAAATATAATTGTCATATATGATGGTATACATGCATATACACATAATTATATCTATTGTATAATTATATTCCTTATACAATTATATTTTTACGTTGCATACATAAATACATACACGATACACACATACCGATATACCTATTAATAATTTATTATAGCCAATATCTCTCAATAGTTCAAAAGTTCAGAGTTCAACAATTGTACTAATTATTCCGAGTTACTTTTTCGCTCTGCAGGCACATCTTTTTCAAATAACAATTAAATATATCTTATTATAAATAAATATATATATACGTTGAAACGAGGGCCTTTGGCGAGCGATAAAAATTGTTTGGTCATATGTAATTAAAAAAAGCGAATTTGCGAAGCTGTAAAAAAAAAAGAAAAAAAAAACGAAAATAATTGATTCCGTAGTAATGATTGCATAGGTCAAAGACCGATACGTCCTGGTAAAAGATATGTTAGAACATGATGAAGGCATAATGGTTAAGATTGTTGTTGATTGTGTTATAATACAAAAGGACAATAAAGGAATCTACTTAAAAGAAATCAACTTTAACTTTCGTTTTTCGTATTTCTTTCCGCAATATAAAACTCTAACTCATTGGTAATCATTATACAGATTATCTATTGTACAGTTAATGGTAACTTCCTAATAGTATGGGATGATTCAGACATTCAGTTTGAAGAGAAAGGAATTTCCTTCGAGATATCTGTCAGCGAAGAAAAATAGCTGATCCCGCCAGAATTTAAACCGACCGGTGGTGACGTCATGCGAACTTTCAAGATGGCGGCTCGCGCAGGCACGAACTTGTCCGTGGCGTCGTGGCGACCGGCGTCAGTCGACGTCAGGCAGCGGGACGGAGCGGGTCGGGGTGTCGCTTGTGGCTCCGTAAGTTAATTATTTTCTTCGTCAAAAGCTCAGAGGACATGAACAATAAGAAAAAGAAAAAGAAAGTTATTTTTCTGTGCCGGAACCGACGCCGGGATAAAAAAATGATTGACAAGTGAATTGCAAGTCACGCTACGAAGCCGGCGTATAATTTTCATCAAAATTTTCTCAAAAAAGTTGGCAGTGAAGAAGTTTTCTAAATCAAATTTTCATATCCAAACCCGTATAAACTTTTCTAACCTAAAATTTGAAAATTTTTCACCAAAAAAAGTCTTGCAACCAAAATCAGAACTTTCTCGAAGAGGTTATGTCCTTGTACCTGAAAACCGTCGCTGACGTGTGAAAAAAAGGTAAAAGTAGTTTAATCTTGGTACCGCACGACCGTTAGAAACAAAATTCAAGTCGGTAATCGTAACGTTAGTTCTAGCTATTTTCTTTCACTTTTGTTCGACGAATTTTTAAATTTTAGATAGATTAAATTTTAATGTATTCAGTTATTCATTAAAATAACACGGAATAAATGTTCGGCTTTTCTGTTTTATAACGAAAATATCGCAACAGCGATTGTACGAGTATTCGATTGATAAATCTTGTCCATTTTTTTCTGTTGCAGTGAAATGAGTGTCGCCAACATCTGCCAATTACATTCCCGTGGGATCAAAGGCAGACCGAATACTAAAACTAAAATTGATTGTACAGCGCTTTGGAGCAGGTAAAATGCAATAATTGGATTGATAATCTTTTCAAGAAATATATGGACTAATAATCAGTATAATATAATCACGGCCCTAAATTTCGATTGACTAATTGAAGCATTGTCCTCACATATGAACTCCTTTGAATATATGACTGCTTTCTACATGTATTCAAAATCAAATTTATATAACGTTTATTTCTAATTTTACTCATTTCTCTTCTGATTTTACAGAATATCGTGTCAGCAGGCCAATCCTGGCAATTGGAGCGACTGAGAGGATCGGAAGATGATTTAGCTTCAAAGATGGGACGGGAAAAAAGAAATGATATGGCAACGTTTCTTAGGTAATTTTTCTCTTAATAACGACTGAAAAGTGTGCATCATATGTTTCAAATGCGAAAATATAATAAACGTAAACGAATTTGTCGAAGTTAGGTAATAATGCCTTTCCTTGAAATCAATGGAAAATTATCAAATATTATAATGCATGTATTATTTTATTGTATTATAGTATCGATATACATAAGTATTAGATATACATATGTAGGTATAATATCTAGCAGTTTGAGGTACCGTTCCCCCCCCCATTCCCTTTACTACTTTACTCTCTTGATTCTCAATTTGGATCTTATTACCGCAATCTTTTAAATCGTTCATTTCTCTTATCAGGTGGAGGAGGAAAGATAGCTGAAAGAAAACATGAAAGAACGGAGGCCAACGAGATATGAAAAAAACTGACCACATTTGTATCCGACTGAGAATTATGGTTTGCTCTTGAGATGCCATGGACACTCGAATTCGCAAATTTAATGGAGTTTCAAAGGCTGCTTATGGAAATTCAATCTCACCGATAAATTTAATGTAAGGTAAATAGTATTTTCAATTGTGTCTTCTTTTTTCCCCCAAGTTTAATCATTCTGTCCATTCATTATTAATATCCATCAACGAGTTTTCTTCGTGCGAAAATATCTCTGTTAACAATTACGATAATTACGATTATTTTATAATCATCATTATGTAAAGGGCAGATTTGCCCGTTGATCCTTCAATAAATAAATAAATAAATAATAGGTGTTCAATTAATGAGACTATTCCTCAAATTTTTTATATTTCTGTTACAGTGTAATAGATGAAACGTGGACCAAATATGATAAGGTTACAGGAGCCAAGATCCTAATCATATATGCAGCAATTGTGTGAAGGTGAGATCAGATATCTTGGAAAACAATATTTTCATCAAATTATTTCAATTGAAAAGTTGTAAAGTTATCGAAACCGAGAAGTTTTCCCTTAATTTATGTACTTCATTTCCTATGCAAAATCAAATTTATCTGCCATTCAGTTTTCTATATTGCTGTTATGTTTTCAGAATGATCATATACTGATGGACGAAGGTAAAACAAGGACTCTATTCGTGTGAGAAACCAGAGAAGGTAAGATTACAGATGTCTTGAATAAACATTTCACAGAATTGTAAATCAGTGAATCTATAGAGGAATTGTAAACTCTGAAATTTGTAAGTTTATTTTTACAATCGAACTTGAATGTGTCTGTTAAATGATCCATTTGTCTTCAATCAGACGAGTACGTGATCAGATGGTGCACCACTATGGGTATGCAGAGAGTGCGAAGGATCAGAAGAAAAGAAAGCTGCAGTGCAAGGAATGCACGGAAAAATGAATTTTTGAACTTCGTATTTTGTTGAGGAAATTGGAGAGAGATACATTGATAAGATTAGATTAGGATCATAAGCATAAACATAGCGTACAGGGTTATTACAGGTACTATCGTTCGTGTATTTGTATTCGTATTTTATTTTAGAAGTTAGAGAGATACATAGATAGAGATTGAATTGTTAATATTTGTATTTTTCTATAATATCATTAATTGTCGCGGTAATTCGATTGGAATTTTATGTAAATCAAATCTGTCGAGGTCTGGGCCCAAGGGGACCGTCAATCGGACCGTCCGAGGACGGCTCTCGGCAGATATTTTATTGAAGTTATAATTATGAATAATTATGTATGAAGTTAATAGAAATATTAATATCAATATAATTATGAGGAGTTATAATTATCAATAATAATTCAATTCTTACTCGATCTTGAAAACTTAACTTTTGAATTGGATATATTTTATATCGTTAAAAGTAGAGATATTTACTTCCCTTGTTACTTTTTATAGAAAATACTTGTATTAGGAGATTTAATTTCAAATCGATTCGTCTCTCTAGTTTTAAGAGATTAGATTAGATTAGTATTATTATTATTATTGTAAGCATGAAAATAGCGTACAGGTACATTACACGTACTATCGATCGTGTATTTGTATTTGTATTTTGTTTTAGAATTTAGAGAGATACATAGATAGAGATTGAATTGTT